>CM029374.1:19420072-19798022 GCA_017165825.1 Hepsetus odoe | reverse complement strand
AAAAAAAAAAAAAAAACCCTTTGCAACCTGCAAACAAATGACTGTAAAACTTACTGTCAAGTTGTCCCGCAGTAGCTGCATGATCAGTGTGCTGTCTTTGTATGATTCTTCATTCAGTGTATCAAGTTCTGCAATGGCCTCATCAAAAGCCTGAAAAAAGATTTAAAAAATAAGTTGTATTTCATCTCGGAGCTTCCGAATGATAACATTTGATTAGGAGGGCCACAGAGTTGAATAGGGCTCTAGGAATTCCTCAGTGCAGAACATTAGATATTTCAGATCTGCTATTAACTGTTAAACATGGAAATATAAATACGGTTACAAAACTTAACATGAGCAAGCTGATACTACACCATCCAGATTGTTAACATTATGTATTGTTTTTATACCAAATGCTAATTCTCTGCAGAAATTCTGTAAGGTTTCATTGTTGCAAGCATCATGTCCAGGGCTTACACTTCACTAAAGGGACTTCAGTAAAGTAGCTGAGAGTGGGTATTACATAAAATTCTAATACAGAGCATAAATAAATAATTAAATATTCTGGAAACTTTTACTCATGAAATCCTGCTACTATATATATTAGTCAGTTTCCTCATTTTCAGCCTTTCAACTGGTAAATGTGAATGAGAAAGGGATGACTGTTAGGAAAAATTGCATAATAGAAGTTTTCTGTTTTGTGTCTGTGATTTGAAAGGTCAGTCTCTTTACAGTTGCAGTCACTTGCCGTTTTGGCCAGCTTGCAGGCCTGGTCAGGTGAATTCAAGATCTCGTAGTAGAAGACAGAGAAGTTGAGGGCCAGGCCAAGGCGGATGGGGTGTGTGGGCTGCATCTCGGCCTTGCTGATATCAAAGGCATCCTTGTAGGCTTCCTGCGAATTGGCGATAATAGCTGTGGAGCGAAACAATGTGTTTAATTGCAGCATGTCTGAAAGTTAAATTACATGCTTAAGTACCAAGTTACATGTTTTTTTTCTTGGTCTCCAAAACAAGCTTTACAAGATGTTCTGTTATTGATGCAAAAAATGACCAAGGTTACAACTCTAGATCAGAGCATCCTCAAAATATAGATTACCTAGATCAAAATATTTAGTATTACAAATGTATTAAAATGTTTAATATAAAAAGAAATAAAAAATAATAATAAAAAAAACCTCACAGTTCAGTCTTACCCTTGTATCTGTAGGAGGTTACATAATTAATTGTTTATTATTTTTACTTATATTTTGCAAAACAGAATTTAACCGAATAGTCACATTAGGAAAGCGTATGAAACAATAAGAGGAAATTAAAGAATGAGCAGATTCATTTTTCATCACACCAAGGAATACAATACACAGTCTGTTTTATACAATGGTGACTGTGCCTAGTGGAACTTCCTCTGTCACCAGACAACCAGCAGAGTGGCTGGCCTCTGTCCATGCTTTCTGATGCTAATGTTTTCCCCACATTGTCATCCACAAGAAAAAAAAAAAAAAACCCAAAACAAAACTAAAACATTTTTACATGTAATGCTCCAATAACCTCAGTTCAATAGTTTTAAAAATAGAGTACGTTACTTAATAAGGATGACCAATAACTCTTTTGTCCAAGAATTAACAATTAATTCATTTTAAACCCAGTAATCTTCAAGAAAAAAAAACAAAAAAAAAAAAAAAAAAAACTAACTAACTAGCTAACCAGGTAAACAAACAAAAAAAAAGTGACTAAAATAAAGCATCAATTTACCATATTCTAAGGAGTGTTTGTTTTTAGGTGCCTCATAAGATTGGTAGTACTGAACACAGCTGTTACTACTACCTTGTGAAATACAGCACTGAATATTAGAGATGGCCGCAGGTATTTAAATATATATAGTCCATATTCCTTGACTTTCATGAGCACAGTTTTTTTTTTTTTCCTTCTGCAATGTCAACTACAGATTCCAAATGCTCCAAAGCAAGCCTAGGTATCTTATCCCTGCACTAATGATGCAATGAAAGTGCTTGTGAAGCCAGCTGTCCAACATCATGGTGCCCTGAAACAAGGGGAATATGTATAAAAGGCGTTGCAATTTCTACATAGTGAAACTGAAACGTACACAAATAACTGTAGTTAATTCTGGAATGTGCACGTCAATGTCCTAAACATCACGGAGGGAACTGTACATCTATTTTCATCCAAGTATTTATTACATTTATCCTTATGTGTTTTGTGTGGCTGTTTGTATTATCCTCGTCCAAGCACATTATGACTGAGCTTTATTTGCATACAACCCTGCTCCAGTGAACATCAGTTTGAGGGATGCAAACTAAAGTATCAGCCAACGTTTTGTATTTATGCTCCAAACTAAACATTCTTTATTCAAATACCTGATTAGGTAAACTAATACAGTGATGACAAAGTCTAATGCATATAGTATGTATGCAACATAATATTTCTACGTCTGTGACCCTTTGAAACCGCACATGTACACAAAGTAAGCTTCAAAAACAGGATTTACAGGAAACAGTATAGCTAAGATCATCATAATAGCTGGATGCTGGATTATGACAAAATCTCTGATTATTTTGGTCAATACAGAGATCCTAATTATTCAACAAGATCACTGAGAACATGAATTTCATTTGTAATTTTCTCTGAAATATTGATAAAAAAAGAAAAATAATATATACCTTCATATGAGTAATGTTTAAATAAAGTAAATGACCGCAAAATAAATCAAATAATGTATGTGCAGTTACAGGGTTTCTGAATATACTTATAGATATTGAATATATCTGAAGATTCATAGACGATGGCAGTTGACAACATTCCACCTGTGCTGAAGAGCCTCTCTGAGAGGAACTTGTGACTGGGATTCACAGATATTTCTTTGTCAGAACGGAGAGCCACCACTATAGAGAGTCCTTCTCAGCATCAGCCTTGTTTCCTGCTCATCATTTTAATGTTATTTTATTTTGTAAAATAGCTGAAGGTTACCAAAATTAAAATTAGACTTACTGAGCAGCTCTACATTATAAAGCTATAACTGAGTATCATTTGAACTTGTTGACCCATTAGGCAATGTCAGAGGAGACAGAGGAGGCCCTAGCTCCTTTGGATGACCAAGTTAGCTCAAATAAAGCACCAGTCTGGTTAAATCTCACCACTGCTCCTCACTCTTTCTCCACCATCACAATGTAATATTTACTTTCCACAAATAGGTTCATAACATTCATGCATTTTTCCCACTGTAACCACAGAATTTTGTGCAACATTATGCTTTGCTTTTGAACAGAAAAGAAAAATGAGTCAACACTGCAGAAGTCAGATTTAAAGTCTGACTGAAAGTAAGAGAATTTGAATCAGTTGTAACTGCATATGGCTGAAATCTTATCTGTATAAACTGATAAGATCTCCAGACACTAGGCTTGGCCATTGTGTGTGGCTAAACAGGCCATTTACAGACAGAGACAGTTTGCCTTATAAAGGTGCCCCCCTCTGCATCACAGTGACCATCGCCTTCCTAATGGAATGGCGCCTCCCTCTTATTTTTCAAAACTTGTGGAGATACATGAAAATACTGGGGCGAAGTGCAGGTTCTTCAAAGTCCGCTCACCTTCAGAAATTCCTCTAAAAAGGCATTTAGGGGACAAAATATCCTTTTCATGCAGTTATGCATGTTGCATTCATCTCTCTTTGGGACAACAAGAACATACTTAGGTTCATCTTTGTAGAAATTTGTGCAAAAATCTCTGGTAGAAGGTAATTGAGACGAATGATGTCATGAATTTATGCCTTGCATATCTACAAATCTTGGAAGGGAAAGAAGGGGTGGGTGTGTGTGTGTGTATGGGGGGGCAACCATAAACAGGAAGAAAACAGTGAAGGAAGCGTCGGGTATAACAATGCTCTATTCTAAAAGCTGAAAAATGTTAAGGTGCACAGCAGCGCCTTTAATCTAACACTCCTTTTCAGGCTGTTCTGGATGTGCTTAATCCTGTTGCCAAGCAACAAAAGCATTGTCAGTCAGGTTTTTTGTCCTGTAGGGAGGTAGTTGTGAAATGCTGTATAACAAGCCACTTTTGAAATGTATACACAAAAGTATGGGCCACATCTGTTTGATCTTACTGGTCAGCCCTAATGGCTCAAATAACTCACATTTTCAAATATATTCATTATATACGTAACACATTATATACGTAACTGTATTTGCCATTTAAACCCCTAAAGAATGCTGCAACACAATTTCTGAAGGCTTTTTTTTTTGGGCAAATACTCACAAGGAGGAGGAGGGAGGAAAGGAAAAAAAAAAATTAGTGAATATTAGCTATAGGCTGAAAAGCACAAGAACGAAACAATATCATTTTAAATGATAGCATTAAAAAAAAAAAATCTATTTCAGGTGATTTTTTGATAGCTTTAACTGTTAAATGGAGAGTGTGACAGAAGAAGTTTCTTGTCTTGCAAAGCCAAGAGAGAAAC
This sequence comes from Hepsetus odoe, assembly GCA_017165825.1. Taxonomy (NCBI): domain Eukaryota; kingdom Metazoa; phylum Chordata; class Actinopteri; order Characiformes; family Hepsetidae; genus Hepsetus; species Hepsetus odoe. The sequence goes on along the minus strand of CM029374.1, from coordinate 19,793,577 downwards.
AATTTATCACAATGACGATCGCTAAATCTATACAAATTTAGTATAAAATACTGAAATAGCCATGGCTTATACTCAAGCGACTGATTGACTTGGCATTAAGAAAGTTATTTCTGTACCATTGCTGTTATATTTCTATGTAAGCTAAATTTAATCACTCATTGGTCACATTCAATACTAAAAAAAGGAATATTTTGATTAAAGATGGTAATATTTCATATATAACAACAGATCAACCAACAACCAAATATTGAAACTAAAGTCCAAAATGAAATGTAAATGCAATTTTTTTTTTAAATGCTTAGCATAACTCACCAGCTAAAAGCAAATTGACCCCCTGCATGACACTCATAGCTAATCACTAAATCTACTGAACAATTTTTTATATTTTTAAATTCATGACAATATAAAGCTTATTAATTATCTGTGTGTGTGTGTATATATATATATATATATATATATATATATATATATATATATATATATATAAACCATTTTGGATGGTTGCAGATAAGATATTTGAAGACTTATTTGCCAAGTAAAGTATTTGTGGGGACAGCAGTAAACTCGGCTATTAAAAGATCATTCTTTACATTAGACAGAATAAATATTAGTATTATACTATGTTTACAAAAACTGGTCCATTGTGCGAGTTTTCATGACAGTTGTTGTGACAGTTCCATAAAGAAGATGCAGTTCAAGGTCAAGAGGGCAAACGTAAATAGAGCAATTACTCTTCTGAAACAATGCGCTCTCTGCCTTTCTCTCTTTATGTGTGTGTGGCACAGATTCCTCTGCGTGATAAGCTGTCTGGAAGTAAAAGCTGTCTCCCATTTTTCCGTTCTTCGGCAGCCTGCCTACATGGTCCAGCACACAATCTGCAAGCACAACAGATGCTCCAGAGACAACAGATGAATTCAGTCACTTCCTTCCTAGATGCTTCCACTGTGTATGGGCACTCTGTAGACTTAGAAAACGCTCTAAGGAACCTCTCAAGCTCTGAGGGCCTGCTAGCAGTGAACAGTAAATACACTGACCATGGTGGTCATCCATACCTGCCTTTTGTAAGCAGCACTCCATCCGCATGCTTTCAGCAGCCTGGCACTGGGCCGAGGGAGCGGGTGGAGTGTTTTCTGGCTGGAGATAGCAGAGTGAACGAGATTCTGCCCCTCACTGCTCTGCACACACTGTGGGTGAGGGAGCACAATCGCATTGCCACACAGCTGAAACAACTGAACACCCACTGGAGCTCAGAGACAACCTATCAGGAGACACGCAAAATCATTGGAGCTTTGCATCAGGTATGCACTATCGCTTTGTAGCACTATCTCTACCTCTGCTAAAAGACAAGCAGGAACAGCCGTGTGACCAGTAATCAGAAGCAATCAGTTATTTATATTGCATTTAACATTGCTTAATATAAAACTAAATATAAAATGTGCCACATCTTTTACACAGAACATTTTTGTGCTTTTTAAGTTAAATTAAGCAAGCAGACAGTAATTGTTTAGTGTAAAAGTGTGTTCTCTTTGGTAAATGTGTGCATATATCTTTTTAAAAAACTCACATGTAACCCAGGTTACTTTTGCACTTGGCTGTAGCTGAGCATGTCTGGCATTACAGGAATCAGTTTATGGCTGATCAAGTAATAATTTAAGATTTTTTTAAGGATTTAAGGATGAAGATTAAAAATAGTAACGAAGAACAAAAAAAATCCCTAGGGTGTAATTAAAGTACGATTAGCCCAAAGCTGAAGATGAACAATGATTGTAATGGAATGGGACTTACTGATTTAATTTATGTAAAATATATTCCATAAATTACTTATGCTTCACAAACCTGACCTCTAAGGGGCGATTAGTAATGATGAATCTTTGCATATTTGGATTTTACTCTCATAAGTGATAGAATCCTAGACCTCCATATTAGGATAAATATGAAAGTAGTGAACAATATGCTGCAAACAGGGTATAACATACAACTGGATTCACATCTCTTGAATGTACAGCATAACTTCTTAACAGTTAACAAGCTGTGCATCAGAGTAGTGCTGTCAATATCAATTAAAATGCTAATCAAGTAATCTACCAGTTATTTTTATGATTCATTAAGTTAATGTGTTTTATTGAACTTTTGGTGTCATTGGCATGGTACCACCAAGGTCACACTTTCAGTACATTTGGTTAAGGAACAGAATTCCACAATATTTAACTTCATTTATGTGTTTAATATGGACTGACACCGTAGACCCATTCCAACTCCAGGCTTGATAGTTGACTGTTCTACTCTAAAACGTTAGGTTATGAAAAGTTACAAACATGACCCTCTGCCTGGGAAAAAAAAGGACAAAAACATTTTTAAGATACAAAATCTGACCTTAGAAACAGAGGTTGAGTTGATTCAGTAAAACACCTTCAGAATGACCTGTGGCTACCATGTTTATCCTTCATAATGCAAAATCATCACTAAGCACATTCATTTAGAAGGTACATTTTAATTTCTGAATTTTTGGACCAGTAATTGATAAATTGAGTAATCATGACAGCCCTAAATCAGTGTATGTATACACATGGCACCTTATTTTTCTGTAGGAGCTGCAGCAAAAAACATAACATTACAGATGCAAAGGTTCATTTATCCCAAGCGTTTTGCACAAGAAACAAGATGGATGTAGAAACAGATTTTGTTTGACAGCTAGCCAGCTTTATTGAGAAGAAAGTAGGAGGAAAGGTTAGCTTAGGCTTTTGCACTGTTTCAAATCCGCATTTAAGAATGCCAAGACAGTTCTGTTCCCGGTTGCCCTACAACCTATACTAAGAATATAATAAGCCACCTCTATGCTATAGTGCTGCTGTTTAAATGATGGTAATGGGAAAATTTATTACCTCATAATTAGCCAAATGGTTTACAAGATGGATGCAAAAGCTACTCCCCAACACATACACAAACACACACACACACACACACACACACACACACACACACACTCAAATGTATTGCTGTATTGTTCCAGTTAGACGGGCACAGTTAATGCTCTGGAGTGCAAACAGAAAGGTGATTCACAACACTGGGCACAGGCAAAATTTAGGGATTAAAGACCTTGAGCCACACAACTAAAGCCTGTCCTTTTTGAGCTGTCTCTGCTGGATCAAAGAAACATTTCATTGCCCACAAAAGGATCTGTAAGGTTGAATGCAGCCCAGGCCCCTTAAGTGAAAGTGGCAGAGAAAGAGACTCTGAAGTGTTACAAGAGAGGAAGTAGATGGAATATATCAAGCAGAGTGCACTGTTTTAACAAAGTCCCAGAGGGTCTGACTTCACAAAACCAATAAAAACGCTTTACGCTTCCTGCTACCGAGGCTGTTACATTATAGCTTCATGGACAGTGAGATTTGATATACACGTCTGCTGCTAAGTAGACAGTGGAGGGCAACACTTCAGTCAATCAGACATGTGTCATTGTAAAGCTGGCTGGAACATCTGCACATCTGCAGTGTCGGTATTGAGATTCTGGAGGTGAGCTGGGCTTTTTTAATGATTTTTTTAATAAACTGCGATAAAGCCAGATGAATTTCTGCGGAATATCACAGAGGAAGGAAGCACACAATCTTATCTTATCTCCCAGCTCAGGATGTCCTGAATTGCAATCTTAGGCACAGGTTTTAGTCCAGTGTAGACATGGACTTCTAGACACAACCTCAGTGTATAAAAATTCATTATCTTAAGGTCATCTGGGATTTCAGACTATCATTTGATGCATCTTTTCATTCTGGTGGGTGATGTCACTTTTGTGTACTAGGAGTTTGGATATTGTTTCCTCAAAGTGTTTCTGATCTTTCGGTGCACTTTGAAAAAATCGATAAATGTAAAAGCTTCTGTGTCCTCTTTACAGATCATAACCATGAGGGATTATATTCCAAAAATTCTTGGAAAAGAAACATTTGATCAAACTACTGGTGTCTATGAGGGATATGATGAGTCTGTAAATCCTTCGGTCTCCAATGTGTTTGCCACCGCTGCATTTCGCTTCGGTCATGCTACCATCTCAGCTAAGATGAGAAGACTCAACGAGAGCTTCCAGGAGCATCTGTACTTTTCTTCTTTAGATCTACATAAGACCTTTTTCAGTCCATGGAGGATCATCAAAGAAGGTTATACATCTACCACCTTTACTATGGCCCTGCTAGTTGATGCTAGCTCCTATTCACAGTAGTCATTGTATAATTTTCACATAGATTTCACAGTTCAAGTAGTCAGCACCAAGCCTTCATTACCTTGTTCCAATTATAAGAATAGGGCAGGAGATGGGGCAGAAATATTGAATATATCAATATTAAATTGTGATTGCAAAAATGTGTGCAGTACAAGAAGAACCAGTAATTATGGCTCTTCATATTTTCCTCCTTTGGTATTGTACTCTAGAATTAATTCTCTAAAATACATATATATTTGCTAAAAAACAAACAAAAATGTTTCCATAAATAAAGTTCCTGTGCATAAAAGCACTGTGTTGATTTAGTTTGTAAGGAACAGATACCAAGATAGAAGAATTGATTTTAAGCACTGCTTTGTTCTCCCTATAGAGTTAAACAGTTATACTGATTTCTGCACATAGGATGACATCGATCAGCTTAGACTAGACCAACTCTGAAAACATTATGTTTGGGGCCTTAAATATAGTGCAAATAACAAACACTGAACTTTCAGAGCATCTTTCTGAATGCTGTACCTACAGTGTATTGCATTTGTCAATGTGTGTAAAAGTTCAAACACAGCCTTGCAGGCTGATTCCTGGTTGGCGTTTATGCTCTGCAGGAGGATTAGATCCAATACTGCGAGGTCTCTTGGGGAAGCCCGCTGCCAGGCAGAACCAACAGCACCTGATGTCAGAGGAACTGAGAGAGAAGCTTGTTGTGCTCAATATTCCAAAAGCGCTGGACCTGGCAGCTTTAAACCTCCAAAGGGGACGAGATCATGGCCTTCCTGGTGATTGCAGTGCCATAACCTTCACGGAAATAAATTGCCCTTTACATGTTTAGATACCACACATTATCTTTTATTTATAAATGTTCTGTAGTGATCATTTCATTTATTTTTTATTAGATCATAAATGTGTGCAATTTCAGGGTATAACATGACCCTTATATTATGAGATTATATATAATACTGACTATACAGGGGTGCTTCAAGCAACACTTGAGGCTATCTGTTTTACTCCTTTAATGTCATCCTTAACAATTTCCTTTCAGGTTACAATGACTGGAGGGTGTTTTGTGGATATGACAGAGTGGAAAGTAAAGCACATCTGATGGCTGTGGTACGTGACAGGGCTTTGGTTGAAAGGCTAATGGATCTATATGGGCATCCCGGCAATATTGATGTGTGGCTTGCAGGACTGGTGGAGGATCTGCTACCTGGTGCTAGGACTGGCCCTCTCTTTGCATGCTTGATCGGAAAACAGATGAAGATGCTCAGGGAAGGTGACAGGTAAATCAAAGAGGCCAATGTTATTGTAAGCAATAAATTGTGCTTTCAAAATAGAGGCCTTGTCAAAAGAAAAATCATCTCCAGGTGCTATGAGGACTAAATTGCAATATTTTACAGATCAGTAAAATAAGAAAAAGGTCACTTTCTCTAAATATTAAAGTACAGAGACCTACCATTCAATTCATACATCATTTAAAATAATGAACTTTATAGTACAGGTCTGATGTGCCAACCAAAACCCTAGATTCACCTACTGGATATGTTGCAGATTCTGGTGGGAAAAGCATGGTGTATTCTCTCCAAGGCAGAGACAGGAGCTCCAGAGGCACTCCTTGTCTAGAGTCATCTGTGACAACAGTGGAGTGAAGGAGGTTCCCCTTGATCCCTTCATTGTGGAAAGGTACCCTGAGGACTTTCTTTTGTGTAGCAGTGTGCCATCATTGGACTTGGACGTGTGGAAGGAAGATCCTGAAAAAGGTAAAGCATTTTTCTAAAAGTGTGTGGGTATGTTCTCCTACAGCATAAAAATCAAAGTGGTGTTTAAATCCATGCATACTAAACAGAGACTATAATTTAAAGATGATGAAATTACACAGATAAGTCAACAGGAGAAGGGGGGAAATGTCAATTTATTCTCAAAGTGAATAGCTTAAATCATTGCTGTTCAATCTGCAGCTCTGAAAACCCTGCAGGCTCCCAGGTGAGATGGAGAATGGCTAGTTTCCTACAACACTGACAAATTCATTGTGTGGGATTTGTTACTATGGTTATACTTTAGGATGGTGCTATATTTAAACACTGTGCAAAGTAAAAAAAAAATCTTTTTGGACCCCCTGCTGCAGTATATATCAGGGTTGTGCTGAAAGAAACAATCCTAAACACAAAATAGCCCAGGTTTGGCTTCAGCTGTGGTTTATATTTTTATTTTACTATAATATGTACAATTTTACCATGAGCCTTGCCTATATATTATTTACACAGTAGTATCCAAGAGGTAAAAGAAGCAAAATTCTAGGTGCAGTAAACCAGCACTCCAATTACAATGTCCATGGTATAGCACTCACTCCTGTCTATAATTGTGATTATATTACAGTTTATGGTTTTATTCTTACATTGTGAAACTACGATGAAAGTAAGTAATTAACAAGTATAATAAAAGTACATCAGTTGTAGCATGGCATGCAAATGCACCTAAATTAAGTATCACATTACAAAATCTTGCAGCTCGGTAGTTAATTAAAAAATCCCAAACTATTCTGTAAAAATGATCAAATATTCCAGTCAATCAACTTAAAGATCTTCATAAAGGTCGCACAGACATGACTGGGGTTTAGGACTTCCTCTGCTTTACACCTGCTTCGTGAATATCAATCATGTTGTCCTCTGAATCGGGCTAATAGGGCTAAAGCTTTACTTTTTTGTGCCAAACACTTCATCATAAGTTGTCCTAAATCACACAGACTAATCTGTGCAACCTTGATGAAGATGGATGTGGTCTCAGCAGGTGAAAAAGTTTGTTCAAGTTTTGAGTTTTAGTGCTTTTTTGTGTATTTGTTTTTAAGCAATGTTCACTCCTAAACCTAAGAAGAAAACATGTCTGTGGGTCCATTGGGTAAACTGAAAACTGTGCAGATGAAATTCCTGGATTATTCCTATAAAAATCATGTTTGCTGGTGAACTGAAGCAGACACAGACTGACTGGCTAGAGAACATGCTGCATCTTTTCTTTTGGTGTTGTATATATATAAAGTTTCAGCCATCAACTGTAGCCAGATTTAAAACACTGGCTGATACCGAAACCATAATGTTCTTATGAATACTAAGTCATACAGCTCACATTTCTGCACCGTGGGTTAGTTTCAAAAGGCGTCTGGCTTTACTGTAGTATGTAATGTGCAACATCAGTGTCATGTGACACTTTAAAAATAGAAAGTGGGCGTCTGTCAAAAATGGTGCTCTGCCACTCACAGTGGCTGTAGGCACAGCTTATCTGATTACAGTGGGAGCACTTTTGCTGTGCCGTTGTCATTTGCTAACACACTTGTGACAAGGTGTTATTTTTTATCTGTCTTTTTGCCAGAATTTTTTACTTGTTTGGGCTGTTGCATTTTTGCATCTGGTTTGCTGAGCAAGTAATCCATCCCAGTGCTCTGGTTGAAGCCTGAACATTTAAAAAAGTAATGTAAGGCTACTGATGCCTGTTGCTTTAGTGCTGTAAGGGCAAGCAGTTTGTGAACAGGAGACTACAGTCCTTTTCACAAGTGTTGGAGCGCTGAAGACATTTGGGTTTGAGATCATAAAAGAAATTTGAGATGAGAGATTAGATTTTCAGCTTTTGTTTCCTGGTATTTTCATCTAGACATGCTACATAGAACATATCCCCTTGGATACTGAATATTAAAACAGAAAGCTTACAAGTTTACAAAGATTCCAAGTATGTTTACAAGTATGGTTACATATTCTTTGCTTGCACTAACTGCTTTAAGCTGGAAACCCAGTGAATTCACCAAATTGTTGTTTTCTTATTCGGTTAATTGTTTCCAGGCTTTTCCCAAAGCATCTTTCACTTATTTTTAGTTACTTTTAGTTTGTCCTTAGGGTATCTCTCCTCAGTCTCCTCTATAGGAAATGAAATACATGTTCAAGTGGGTTAAGATCTGGAGATTGTCTTGAACTTTTCTCTTTTCTTGCACTCATGAAGTCCTTTGTTTACTCGGCAGTACATTTTGGATCATTGTTTTGCTACATGATAAAGCTCCCATCAAATAGTTGCATATTGCATAATCATCATGCATTTCTATTTTCATCGTTTCTGTAGACTTCAAAATGAATTCTGCTCAGTCGTTGTGACATTGTGACCTTACCTCCAATGTCCACATATCCTTTCTCCACAATTTGATAGAGATTTTTCTCAAAAGTACAGTCTTCACAGGTGAAATCAAAACCTTCCATTAGATTTCAACAGAGTAGAAATCAAGTTCTTTTTCATTTACACACCTGTGTAACATACACCTGTTAGTCTTTAAATCAAATATTTTAAAAAGTGAAAGTGACAACCCTTGTCATCGCTAGGTCACAGCACAGCACACAGTGAACCACAACGAAACTGGACCTCTGAATTTAACCCATGCAAACACTGTGCAGCAGTGGGCAGCTATTGAAAGCGCCCGGGGAGCAGTGACGGGGACAGTACCTTGCTCAAGGGTACCTCAGGGCAACCTACTGGTGGGGAATCAAACCCACAATCTTCCGATGCGAGGGCAACTCCCTAACCACTAGACCACAATGGTTTTATATCAAAAACAAATGCAGAAACAAATGAATTTATCTTGCTGTTCCAATACTTTTGGAGGGGACTATAGGGGACATTAACTTTGGGAAATAAAAGTAGTGTTGCTACTGTTACTTTACTTTACTGACTTTAGGTAGATTAAACAGTAAACGAACCGCGGATTAATGTGTCAGTGTTGATATATGATCATTTTAGACATATGTTTTATGCTTTTCTCGAGCAAGAAGTCAAACTCAGACACTGTGAATACCCTTTAGAATTTTTTTTTTTTTTTTTTTAAGAGAGAGAGAGATCTCCCAAGCTGGAGCTTTAAAGTATTGAACACAGTTATTAAAAGAAAAGAAAGTGATGAGCTGAGATCTAAAGAAGCTACAGTGGCAGGATTTATGCAGCGTTCTGAGGTTAATCTGTCCTGTGACCAGGTTGTGAACATTGTTTTTGTGGTTTTCTGATGTAAGGGCCTTGAAATGAGGGGCAGCGGTGGCCTAGTGGTTAGGGTGTTGGCCGCGTGATCGGCGGATCGGGGGTTCGAACCCCTTCCCAATAGGTTGCCCTGAGGTACCCTTGAGCAAGGTGCCGTCCCTGTCTCGCTCCTCCCTGCGATGGGCTGGTGACCTGTCCAGGGTGCGTCCCCCGTCCTCGCCCTGTGTGCGCTGGCTTGGACACCAGCACTCCCCCGCGACCCCGTTTGGGACAAGCGGCAGATAATGGATGGATGGATGGGCCTTGAAATGGCACCTTTAGCTTATCTTACAGTGGAATGTATGTAGTTTTTAGGCAGAGCATATTTTCATCATGAATATGACAGAATCAGAAATACAATGATATTAATTCATTATTATGGTTATCACTTATGTCTTATGCAAAAAGAGCATATCAAAGCAGACAGACTCCATCACTTTGCTCCGTGAATGCTCTTGTGCAAAGTGTGCAAAATTTGTTATAAAAGACAAGGCAAATTTTATCAAATATTCTGTTTAAGAGTAACAATAACCTAATTTTTATTATTATTTTTTAATACTATAATACCACTGTGCCTGTGATAAAGATACTGAGATTTGCTTTGTGAGTGACGAGATCTGACAGGATTAGGAACATGTTTATTAGAAGGAGAGCTGAGGTTGGATGCTTTGGCACTATACAGAGGAGAGACGAGAAGTGTATTGGGAGAAGAATGTTGAGGATGGAGCAGACAATCAGCTTGAAGGAGGAAGATGCAGAGGACCGGAAGAGACATGATCTGCTGCAGCAACCCCTAATGGCCACTGTTTTATGTACAACAACGCATGCAGCTCCAGGCTTGGCAAGAAAAAACCCTCGTTTGGTTTGCCATTTTTTATTGCTTTCAGGCATGACTGTAAAATTTCCTGTAATTCAGCTTCTGGATTTTTATTGCGGCCGATAACTGGATGTAGTTAGTGAAATCTTCAATATCCTCTATAAATGGTCTCACAATCTCATCATCTCTGGAATTCGGCCCAGAGGCAAATATTGATCCATTAGGAGATTGTAGCTGTGCCAAAACAATGAACATATTCAAACCTGTTATATAGATACACTCATGTTTTTAATAAGTAAATACATTTTCAAATGTAAATTTGATTTAAGAGGCAGCTCACCAGTGCAGGGATTCGTGTATAATGTGTGAAAAGCTGCATTTGAAGCCTGGTCTTTTTCTGTTTGAATATATGGAAGCATTTGGCATTATTCATAGCGTCACATATAGAACGAGAGGCAGATTTACTTTAGCCTGGTCCCTCTGACCCCTGAGGTCTTGCCACACTCCAGACCTATCTCTAGTGTTTATTCAATCTACCTCTGCAACTTGGCTATGTAATAGGCTGCTGCTGGACTGCCATGGGCTGTGATAATGTCCTTGGGATAAGATAGAGGGAGGAAATGGATATCACAGTAATGCCTATGCTTCAGGCCACTCAGGGCATACACATATATATCTCTTGTGGTAAGGGGCTCCCTGCTGACAAAAACAGCTCTTTTCTCCAGTGTGATTGCCTTGACATTCTCAAGAGGTAGACAGCAAATGAGTTCTTTTAATAAAGGACCAAACAAATAAAGCATGGAGCACTGTGAATTACACTCAAGGGTCCTTGTCCAGCCAAATCCTCGGGGTGTTTCCTGCTCTGTTCATTGTATCTTTGGGGAAAAAGGAGAGTATATACATCTGTGTCTGCTAGATTCACAGATGAAGATAAATGGGAAAGTTCCAGTGATGATCCCAGAGTTTCAGATGTGCTACAAGACATGGCTTCAAAATATCGCTTTTATTGAGCCACGCCTAGCTTTAATTGCTCATTGCTCTCTGAACTGAACTTAAACATCTGCACAGAAGCACTTCAGTTACACCTCAAAAAGAATTGCACATCACTGCTTACAGATTCCCACAGAGTCACACTGTTTAACGTATGGCATAATTTTTCTTTTCTTCTTTCATTGAGAAAGCTAAATGCACATCAACTGTGAACGTTTCTTTTCTAGAGCTCGCAAATTAAGCAATTTTATTTATTTTTTTGTTCCTCTCGAGAGATGTGCCAACCAAACCACACATAAATAATGAAGAGCACAGTTTTGACCTGTACATTAACTTCTGTCTGAAAGTAATTGTAGTTTAGAATGCTTTTAAATTGCTTTGTGTAATTGGGGCTTGTTGTCTGTGCGGGTGCTGTTGCTGCTTTCACTGCTGTTTAAATCATTTCTTCTCCCTACAGACATAAATGACTTGGACAGCACAGAAAAGCACGTATGACAGACTTCATCTGAGTGTCCAAAGGTTTCAACATCATGGCTAGCTGGAGGTGCATCTGCAAAGGTCCGTGTTAACTCACAGCTACGGCAAAAGAAGGGACTTACTACAAAGCAGGACAAAACCACCATAGTAAAATTTGATTTTTTAAGCACACAACACTTTTTTAATGTGATAATTAGGTAAATTGATTCCAGATACAGTTAATTCAATAATAATCATGGTTAATTAACCTTTCCAACTTAAATAAATAGAACTACTTTTAATGTTGTTTGAAAAGAGAACCCATGTGTCAAATGTGGGAAATTAATTTTTATCCTGTAGAAGAGAAAATATCAGCACAAACAACCTGAGACAATTTGTTTAAATAAGATCTGTATCATTGTCAATTTTTGCATAAAAATCTCCAACAAAATGTCTTAAATGTATAGATGGGCATGGACTTCCCTCATTGCTTAGTTTAATGGACTTAGCAATTTTGTAAATGAGAAACTAAAGCCCGCTGAGCGGTGGTCCTACTTTGGCTGGGATAGCTCTCATGCACATTTCACCATAACGGCTAATACAACAATATATATGTAAAATCGTACATCAGTACAAAGTAACTTCCATGGTTAAAAAAAAAAACAAAAAAAAAAAAAAAAACAGTCTTCAGGGAGAATCTGAAGAAATATCTGTCAAATCCTCCTGTCAGTTTTCACAGATGGCGTTGCTATGGGAATGTGAGACTGTGACTTAAAGCATATTCAACTTGAATTACAATAAATATCCATGTTACCTTTTACCCTATGTTAGTTTTTGCCCTGCTGTCCTTTACTATAGAACTTGCCAGCTCATTTAAACACACAAGCCAGCATTAGCAGTAGATGAATAGTCTCTATAAATAACTGCTTTTTGTTCTTCTACACGGTACAAAAGAACTACCTGATGTCTGCTTTTTGAAAATAACTGGGTATGCCTATATGCACAAATCTGCAGCAGGTGCACACATGCTCAAAGCATTCCTTAGTCTTATGCCCAAAAGATAAAGAATGCCCAAGTGGAGGACAGAATGATTTAAGGACAGAATGTTGTCTTTTTCTCCTTTCTATAAATGAGCATGGATATATTCATGGATTTGTGGGCTGCATTTACATCTTAAACATGAGATGAAACTATTTAAAATGCAAAGGCTCAGGTTTGACAAATAGGCACAACATTTACATAAAGTGATATCTTGCCCTGGTTTTGTTTCACAGATTATAATGCAATAGCAATCAGATGAGGAAAAGGAGACTGGCGCTGTTTGGACCCACAGATCCTTTGAATTAAACAGAACCTAAGATTTTAGTCAGATTAATGCAGTGACTGATATTTTGTCCAATTACATGTTTCTCAATGGCTAAATCCGAGCTCAGCCTATTATGCAAAGGGTCTGGCTTGAGAGCGTCCTCTATGCATTCACACCTGAAACGGAATGTTGAACGCTTTCAAAGAGTGCTATACCCAAACAGCGTAAGCATGAATTAAAGAAAGACAATAAGTGATATTTTTGATTGACAGTATAGAGCTATAATGATTTTGTATTTTCTGATGAGCCAAGAACAGTGAGTAATCAGCTTTACTGCAGCGTGTCAATAACACTTCACGGTTCAAATCGGTTTATGAGAAATATGTAACCCTTTCATGGCAAATGACATACCCCTACTTAAATATGAATTTGTTTATTCCAACATTTGACAGAGGTCATACAAGCTGCTTTGGTCAATTTTAGTAGCATTTAACCTGAGAAGACAACAACTAACATTTAATGAAATACGTATTTACACCAATTAACCGTAACCCTGAAACCATTTGCCAAATATTGTGTAGGTCTCTATGCTGAAAGAAGCCTTTGAAAAAAAACATCCTTGCTATAAAAGGGTAAACTTGATATGCAAGTGTTTTGGTAGCTGGCAAAGCAAAATGTACATGCCAAGACCTTCTTTTCTTTCAGCATGGGTTCTCTGATGGTCTGTGGCTACACAGCTCCATAAAATCTAATTGGAGAAAAGTTGGGATGCACTGTGTATTCTGACACCTTTTAAAATATACTCAGGATTACTTAACCACTTCCTTGGGCAACTGTTTGTGCGTGTTAACCACTGCATCCTGGGCCTACTTTTTAGAAATATTTGAATTTAGCTTTATTTAACTTTTCCTGCTTTCACTTCAACTTCAAGAAATGATTGTTCACATCTAGTGTAATAAGAAATGTTACCATGTTGCATTGAATGAAATGCAACACATTTAATCCTTGCTGTTTTGATCATCCAAAAAACAAAACAATAAAAAAAAAACTATAGCTTTGCATTCATCAGCATGCATATATCATACACGCACATACATACAAGTCTTGTTAAAAAAAAAAACTGGGCCAGTATAGAAAAGATTATAGCAACAATAAACAAAGTTTGAGATGAGAAAGGCATGATTGCACATGCCTACCCTGATATCCTGTACAATGTACAGCATTTATTATAACTGTGTATAGGACTAATCTTGGCCGTTTTTGGTGAGTAGGTGGCAAAGAAATTTGCATGGTAATTTTAAATAAAAACACAACATGTTTGAAAAACACTCAAATGGGCTGTGTGGACCAGGTACTAAATGTCATCTATCTGAAATCAGAAGTAATCAGTGCTAGGGGAAGAAAATTGTCACATAACATATCTGATTATCCCCAGCATGCATTAGCATTCTGCCCAAGCAGTAATATCCATGGCGTGCACCACCGAGCAGTGACAAATAGTAAATTCATGTCACATTGACTCAAGCTTCTTATGAGCACTGTTCCAGGATAATGGCAAAATGCACACTTTCTATAACAAGCATGTGTATATTCCTTATATAAGATGTATTCTGCCATCTGCTGTTTGACTGCAAAAAGATAGATGCCTGCATACTTTATTAGATTGCACATTACATCGTTTACATTGCTGTAAACCTTTAACTGGACTACACATACTTGTGGGAGCTCCAAATTTGGAAATTATGGTCATGTATAAAACAATACTGTGAGCCACAAATCATGGCAATCAGCTCACAGAGTGCCTATAGCTGATCGCTTGATGTTTTCACATAATACAAAGGACAGTGGAATGTAAATACAGTGACTTCAAAAAATATTCACACTTATTTAAAATTTTGTTATGTTGCAGCCTGATGCTACAATCATTTCATTTTTCCCTCATAAATCTACATTAAGTACCCCATAATGACATAGGGAAAACAGAGTAAAAGGGAAAAAAAGAAAATAACACATCACATTTACATAAGTATTTGGACCTTTTGCAACAAGGCTTGAAAATTAGGTCAGGTGTCTCCTATTTCTCTTGATTGCCACTGATATGTTTGTACACCTTGACTGGAGTCCACCTTTGGAAAATGAAACTGATTGGACATGTTTTGGAAAGGCGCACACCTTTTAATAGAAAAATAATTGCTGACAATGCAGATCAGAGCAAAAACCAACCATGAGGTCAAAGGAACTTCTAAGCTCAGAGACAGGACTATTGCAAGGCACAGATCTGGGGAAGGCTACAAAAAGGCTACTACACTGAAGGTTACAAAGAGCACAGTGGCCTCCATAAGTCTCAAATGGAAGAAGTTTGGCACAACCAGGACTCTTCCAAGCATTGGTTGCCTGGCCAGACTGAGCATTCCAGGAAGAAGGGCCATAGTGAGAGAGGTGACTGATTGAGCTCCAGAGATATCCTCAATGAAAACTTGTTCTACAGAGCTCAGAACCTCAGACTGGGCCAAAGGTTCACCTTCCAACATGACAATGACCCAAAGCACACAGCAAATATATATTTATATAAAAAAGTGAAGTGAAAGTGACTATTCTTGTCATTGCAAGGTCACAGCACAGCACACAGTGAACCGCGACGAAACTGGACCTCTGCATTTAACCCATGCAAACACCGTGCAGTAGGGGGGCAGCTATAAAAGCGCCCGGGGAGCAGTGATGGGGACGGTACCTTGCTCAAGGGTACCTCAGGGCAACCTACTGATAAGGGGTTTGAATTCACAATCTTTCGATCCTGTGGCCAACTCCCTAACCACTAGGCCACCGCTGCCAAAAATATATATAGAAAAATATATTTAATATATATTATATATGAAATACTAAATAATAAAATACTTATATATAAAACATAACTGTGTGTTACTGATGTGCCCTTTATGGGTCAATAAACATAACAGTTCATTAACATTAAACAGTCAGCCTGGAGAAGACTGCTTCAGCTTCACAGGTAGACATTATCCTTGAAACAGGGATTAAATTAGCACTCTTTCATCCCTTGAAAATATTCTGAATGCTCATAAAAGGACTTCATCCCACTATTTTTTTCTTAACTTTCATCATATTTTCTGCACAAACTGTGGTCTTTTTTTATTAAATGTTTAGCAGAGATAATTTTTTCCAAAAGTTATGCCTAAATGTGCCATAGCTGAAACAATTATTGCATGCACGCACACACACACACACACACACACACACACACACGACTATATATATATATATATAGTCATGTGAAAAAATTAGGATACCATTAAATATTAATTTCTTTATTAAGAAATGTTCACTTATCAGTGTCAAATCTTGTTTTTTATTTATCTCTGGAAAAGCAAGTGATTTAATTGCAGGTAAACAACAGAAATGAACCTTGATTTATTCATGAAAGATATAAACAAAAATGCATATTCTAACTGAAGAAAAAGTTAGAAAACCCTACACCCTAATAGTGTTACCCCTTTGGCTGAAATAACCGCAGTGAGACGCTTCTTGTAGTATCTACCAGTCTCTGACATCGGTCTGAGGAAAGTTTCCCCACTCCTCAAGGTAGAATTCTCTGAGATGTTGGAGGAGTTTCTGGCATATACAGTCAGTTTCAAGTCACCCAAAAGCATCTCAATGGGATTAAGATCCGGGCTTTGACTCGGCAACTCCAGAACTCTCCATTTCTTAGTTTTCAGCCAGTCCTTGGTGGATTAACTGGCATGTTTTGAATCATTGTCGTGTTGCAGGGTCCAGTTCCGCTTCAGCTTTAATTTTCTTACAGATGATCTCACATGTTCCTCAAGCACCTTCTGATGCATGGTAGCATTCTTTGTGAATTCTATGATGGTGAGTTGGCAAGGTCCTGGTGCAGCAAAGCATCTCCAAACCATAACACTCCCACCTTCATGTTTCACAGTTAACATGAGGTTCTTTTCCTGGAATGCTGTATTTGGTTTAAGCCAGACATGTCCTCTGTTCTGGTGTCCAAATAATTAAATTCCAAATAACATTACTTCAGAAGTACTGGTCTTTGTCTATGTTCTTTCTGGCAAACTTCTGTCTGGCCTTGGGTTTTTCTCTTAGGGAGCAAAGGTTTCCTCCTTGCACACTCCCCATGCCAGTTAAAGTTGGGCGGTCTCTTTCAGATTGTAGAGGCTTGCACTTTCACATCAACAGTAGCAAGAGTCTGCTGTAGGTCCTTTGATGACATTTTAGGGTTTTTGGAGACTTCTTTTAGCATCTTGGGGTCTGCTCTTGGGGTGTTTTTGCTTGGACAGCCAAACCTGGGCATGTTGCCAGTTGTTTTAGAAGTCCTCCACTTGTAGACTCTTTTCTGGACAGTGGAATGGCTGATTGCAAATTCTTTGGAGATCTTTTTAAATCCCTTACCTTATGAGCTGCTACAATTTTCTTCCTGAAGGCCTCATACAGCTCTTTTGATCTCACCATGGTGTTTACTCTCACCTCAACAGTCAGGAGCAGCAAACTAAATGTCTGAGTTTTAAATCGGGCAAATTGCCTTCAAAATGCTGAGTAACAATCATGTGTACCTGATGTGCTACACCTGTGTGTGATTTGAACCATTTTAATTGGGGGTGTCCTAATTTTTTCCTCAACAGAAATAGCATTTTTTGTAGAATTATGTTCTACAGAAGATTTTGAATTTACATTTTTGATTTACAGAAGTCTTTTCTTCAGTTTTAGTTTTACTTGAATTTCCCAGTATTATTAAAATTGAGATTAAATATCCCTATGTCCAAGAATGTTACAAAAAGATACAGGCTTTTAAAGGGTGTCCTACATATACACATATCTGTTTGTATGTGTCAAAATATGAAATCATAATCATCTATAAAGGAGAATAATGAAGTGCCTGTGACCTAAATGAAGTTCCTGCCTGTGAATGGCATGTGATAATGTTTGAACTTATCTGCTTCTGTTGTGTCTCTTCCTCCATGCTGCTCTGACAAGTGAGTGGCATTTACTTTCCTCCACCAGACACATCATTTCTAGGACAACAGAACATCCAAAGAGCATTACAGAGAAACAGTAAGTAAAAGTAAAGCAGGACAGCAGTACAGCAGAAGACTGTAGCAGTATTCAGCCTGTTAGATGAGTATATGGTCCAAGTTCATACAGTAGTAAGTGAATGGCTCAGACCTCAGGGTGTCTGTTCCTCCTTAAAACACATTCTCTCTGATACTTCACACAGAGTTTTCTTTCCTTTCCCTTTTAATATGCAGCGTTACTACATTTCTCTCTTATGAAATATTCTCGGCAGTCAATGAGTGCATTATGATGGTTTGTTTAGCTGTAGGCAGTGCTTAACATCTCCATCTCATTTTACATGTTCAGCTCATGGATATAAATGTTTGAGATTTTAAAAACATTTATAAAAGCAGTTGACAAAAAAGATAGCATTAACTACAATACCATGATTATTTTATCCATGCCCTGGATAAAATAATTATAGAGCTTTTTGTGTTGTGTTTAAGACATATAAGTGGAATATAAGATGAAATTTGAAAAATAGTATGTAATAGTCATTGTGATAGTGAAAATCACTTGAACGAGGGCATTCAATCAAGTATTACACACCTGAGAGATCTGTGCTTGGAGTGTAGCATTACATCAATGCCTCTGAGGCCTTGTGGACTTAGACCCAGCTCAAACAGTAAGTGGGTTCAAAATGAAGCCTACTTCATGCACACTTCGGTGTGTGACCAACCGTTTCTCTAGTTGTTCAAAGTTGTCTGGAATACAGGGTATATATACAGAGTATATATGACTAAATACTCTGATAGGGATCCAGAGCTGAATTCATGATATACTGCATTTCAAAATACAACAATAGCCTGCAACACCTGCTAAAAACTAATTGAAGGATACTGGAAAATAGGTACGTTTTGGGATGAGTCCCTTTAACTCAGGTCCTGATGTTGAATCCACAGTCTACAATGCTCATGAGTCTACCACAGGCCACTGCCCACATGTCCTGATAGCAATGTATTTACATGAAGACAAACATGCAGTGTTATGTACTGTGAAGTAAACAGTACAGTGTACAGAAAGTATTTTTACCACCCAGGCATGTGTGAACCAATACATACTCAACACCCAGAAGCAAGAGACTGCTAAAAAGAAAGAATCTCTATCAATTGCATTAAAACAAAGCACGGATGAATTATCATTAAGCATGACCAGATAAAGCCTGCAGCTCCATTCTAACTTTTTTTTTTCCCCTGAGCAAAGCATCTGTTGAAAGCCCTCCATCTTCTACAACTCTAGAGTCAGCCCACTGTGTCTGCCTGCCTGATGCAAACTGCCATGACTGAGATGCTGCAGAAAAATCAAAACTTTACTAATTATGTACTGGTGGTGTTTACTGGGAATTTTGTCCATGCAAGCCACTCCAAAAACCTTTTTTAGGTCGCAAGTAAAATACACTGCCTTTCTATTATCATTTTCCACAGTGAACATTTGTATCTATAATTATGTTGGGGTTTAGATCATGAGGGGAACAGTATTCCAATTGTGCAAAGGCAAAAAGAAAGTGACTATTCTTGTCATTGTGAACACACAGCTCAAAGTGAACCACAACAAAACTGGATCTCTGCATTTGACCCATGCACAAACACACATTGTGCAGCAGCTATGAAAGCACCTGGTGAACAGTGACAGGGACAATACCTTGCTCAAGGCTACCTCAGGGCATCCTACTGGTAAGGGGTTTGAACCCACAATCTTCAGATTCTGTGACCAACTCCCTAGCCACTAGGCCACCACTGCAATTAGTGGTATGGTCTAATGTAGCATGTTAATGGATGTAAACTTCAGGATTCATCTGCAATGTGAGTTGATAAATTGTTTCTTCATTACCAAGAAGCATTCAGAAATCATACCTGGTCCAGGGTAGGAGACATTGTGAAGACTTGACCATTTTGTCAGACATTGTCAGCTAGTCAGACATTGTCTGCAGTGATGGCCTCTTGGTTAGGGAGTTGGTCCCAGGGCTCAAATGAGCTCAAATCCTGGACCAGTCATTTTCCCTGAGGTATCCACAAGATACTGTCCCTGTCACTGGGACATAGCTAGTTGTTTCCATGTTAGATTAGATTAGATTTAGATTAGATTCCGTGTCTCAGTTAGAAAGTAAGTGCAGCTTAGGTTTAGGAGCTTTTTTCAGTGTAAGCATCCTGAACTAAATCAAAAAACAATGGGTCAATGCCCCAGAACTTGGAAATTGTGGATCAAATGCCTCCTAGTCCCTGTGGTTCCAACAGCAGGATTAATGGCTTTCTTTACTACTCTCTTCACTTTTCCACCTGATTAAGTGGCTAAGCTTTGAGCTTTTGCACCACAGTAAAGGGTAATTATACATCTTAGACAGTACATCCCATGATTAACTAACCATGTAGAGTTTAGAAGTAATTCCCATTTGGGTGCTAACTTTAACAATCATTTTTTAAAACAAATAATACAGCAGTAAAAGCACGAGTTATTTGCCTGCATTATTAATAAAAGCTCATCATTACAATATTATCTGCGGCTGAGGGGTGTTTGATCTGCATAACATAAAACACGTGGGAGGTGCAACAGAAAAGCTAGTCTGGGCAACACAGATGAGAACAAATGAGGCAATACATCCCCACAAAATACTGTGCTCTGTTTGAACCACACTGCAAATCCTTGATTACTGTCAAAGATTTATCCAATCCTATGGCAAGCTTCACACAGTTCATAATCCATAACAAAGAGGACTTGATAGACATAAAGGGATTTCTCACAATCCAGGGTCAACAGTGGTTGTTTCTGCAAGAATCAGAAGGGGGTTTGTAGGGAAGGCCATTCAAAATGCTGTACACTAGAGCTGCATAAAATACACCTAAGCTGCACTATGCAATATGCCACAAATAAAGCATAAACTCAGCCAATACACACTAGTAATACACACAAACTAGGGGCAGCGTCCACGTCAAAGCTCCCCGGGCGCTTTCATAGCTGCCCCCTGCTGCACGGTGTTTGCAGTGGTTAAATGCAGAGGTCCAATTTCGTTGTGGTTCACTGTGTGCTGTGCTGTGACCTTGCAATGACAAGAAGCTTTCACTTGTAAACTAATATGACCATTAGCCACAACATTAGGTAAAGGGAATCAGTGAACAGTCAATTAGTGAAGATTGCAATGGCTTGAAAAAACTGTGCCAGGATGCAAAGTGCATGCTTGCTGTGTATGGAGCTATGCAGCTGCAGACCAGTCACAGTGCCTATCCTGACCCTGTTTACTTGCCAAAGTGCATTCAGTGGGTATGTGAGCATCAGAACAGGACCAAACAATGGAACTGGGATTCTGATCTGATGAAATACTTTTTTTTTGGAAATATAAGGATAGTGCATCCTGCCACAAAAAAAAGTTTACAAAAACTTCAAGCTGTTAATCTGACTTCCCCATTCCCCAAATATCAATGGGATGAAACATTTGGTGGATATGCCAAAAAACCTGCCTGATTCTTGTATGACCAGTCTTCCATCTTACAGGTCTTAAATGATCTGCTGCTTAAGGCCTGATGCCAGAGCCTACATCACACATTCAGAGATCCTGTGGACTCCATGCCTTGATCAGTCAGACCTGTTTTGGCAGCATGAGGGAGACCTTTATAATTAAAAAGCTTTTGTTTTAATGTAACAACTAAGAAATTTATGTGCATTCATTCAAGTAGCCATTGTGATAACATCTCTTCTGTGCATGTTTGACACAACACTAATATCTCAATTAACTCATCAGTCTATAGTGAAATAAGGCTGATATCCAACCAAATTATTCTCTTCGAGGCATTGCAAGAAGATGAACAAAAATGTTAACTGGGCAGATGTCTGTCAATTGTCAAATGGTATCCCTTAAAATGAACACCTATCAGGCTCAGGGTACATGAAGGTAAATCTTCCTAGCTGATTTTGTCTGTTACAGCAAAGACAACGGCATTTGTTTTTAGTGTGGAGAGCGGAATTTTGACAAGCCACTAAGAGCAGGTAATTACAGGCCTACTCTTCTGGACCCACACTGATGGGAAATGGCACTGCTGGGACTCAAACCAAGCACTAGAGGAAGTGCAGGTTTAGTCGATTGGTATTTTCACTGTTACTATGGAATCATCACTCTTATTAATATGGCTGAGAGGAGTAGCATGTCAGTAAAGAGGGACTTAAAGAAGAGAACAAGAAGACATTCAAACCTATAGGAGTGATGAAACTCCAGGCAATCCTGATAAGCTTTTCATTACAAGGGAACAAGGGAACAAAAAGACACAGATTTGACTTTCAGTTTCAGCATTAAGAGTACGTATAAATGATTAAATAACATTACATTTGTTTTACACATCCTTTTTTTCTAAAGCATAATTGAATTTTAATTGGTAACAGATTTAATATTGCTTTATTTATATAAGTAGTTATGAAAAAGCTCTAGCTAAGAGAGCTTCAAAGTGTGTGGTAGTTATTTCAGGCAGCATGGTTGTGTGTTACAAGGACTAACTAAGCTACACTGAAACAGGTTCTATGTATTACCTTGGTATGTACAGTGCTGTGCAAAAGTTTTAGGCAGGTGTGAAAAAAGTGCTGTAAACAAAGAATGCTTTCAGAAATATAATGATTGTTTATCAGTTTACAAAATGCAAAGTGAGCGAACAAAAGAAAAATCTAAATCAGATCAATATTTGGTGTTTCTACCTTTTGCCTTCAAACCAGCATCAGTTCTTCTGGCCCCACAGAGCCCTGATCTCACCATCATCCAGTGTGTCTGGATTACATGAAGAGACAGAAGGATGTGAGGAAGCCTACATCCACAGAAGATCTGTGGTTGGTTCTCCAAGATGTTTGGAACGACCTACCAGCCGAATTCCTTCAAAAACTGTGTGCAAGTGTACCTACAAGAATTGATGCTGTTTTGAAGGCAAAGGGTGGTCCCACCAAATATTGATTTGATTTAGATTTCTCTTTTGTTCATTCACTGCATTTTATTGATTGATGAAAATAAATCATGAACACTTCCATTTCTGAAAGCATTCTTCGTTTACAGCATTTTTTCCACACCTGCCTAAAACTTTTGCACAGTACTGCATATGGTTCATATGGACTTACCATATGTACCATATACATGGTGAAAAGACATAGTAAAATGTGTCCTGTCTAATCTAAGTCTTTTAGTTATAACCTACATCTTGCTACATTATATTGACATTACCATGTTGTCAGTGTGAGGAGTTGTCATTATATCCATTAATATTTCAGTGTTATGCTACGTTTGCCAATAAATATTAGATAAATAATTAGATATCATTAACCCTTCATAAACGTAAAGACACGACAGCATATTCCATGTTTATGACAAAGCCATGTTGATATTATGTAGCAGGATTCAAGTAAAGTGCTTGCAAAAATTTTGGAATTTACCTATATATAGCAAATCTCTGTATTGCCACTTCAAATATAAATTCTCAAGCAGGCTAAACTGAAATAGTCATGAGTTTCTATAATCCCTTGAAGAATATGCAATGATGAGCGCTGCAATAATGTGCAAATTGTTTTCATAGCCTTTCACTGAGAGAACAAGTGCAATGATTTGTTCTGGGCAACACAACTAAACTGCATATATGTGCACACATAGAGCTGAGCTCCAATGTCTGTCCACTGTTTAAACATGTTGTTCGTCTATGGGGACATTGACCTATTTTCTCACTATATTCTTGAGAGAGGTGAAGGTTTTCTAGACTTCTTGATGTTCACAAATACAATCCCAGGGAAGTCTGGAAGACTGCAAGTGGTCTCAAATATTCTTTCTACACAGTGTATGCCCTCCCCAGTTTCAGTTGGTACACTTGGAGTTATTTTAATAATGATGTTCTGTCTAACCATGGAAATCAAGCAGAAACAAGAGAAGAAATTTAGTGCATCATGGGGTAGATGGTTAAAATCATGTACTTTTGGGGGCAGCGGTGGCCTAGTGGTTAGGGAGTTGGCCCTGTATCGGAAGATTGTGGGTTCGATTCCCTCACAAGTAGGTTGCCCTGAGGTACCCCTGAGCAAGGTACCATCCCCGTCACTGCTCCCCGGGCGCTTTCAATAGCTGCCTACTGCTGCACGGTGTTTGTGTGCATGGGTTAAAAGCAGAGGTCCAATTTTGTTGTGGTTCACGCTTGCTGTGCTGTGACCTTGCAATGACAAGGGTTGTCACTTTCACTTTTTTCATTTACTTTAACACCTGCAACTGATTTTGTTTAGGGTTATTCATTAATGTACACTTATAGATTGTGAGTAGGTTTATTGCTGTTATGCGCCATGAATTGCTCAGACACTGTCTTAAAACAGGACATTTTTATTTTTTGTAGATTTCTGTAGGTATGGCAAGTGTCAATTTTGAATCCTCTTATGTATTTTTGCATTCATCTCTTTGATATCAGAGCTTCTAACCTTTATGAAATGTTCTAATCAAGTTACACTTAAATGAGCTCTCCAACTCAACAACTCTGTACATGTTTCATAGGCTTCCTTTTCCCACAAAACTTGCCCTGAGCATGTCTAAAACAGAATGTTACAGCCTATAAAACCCACCAAATAAATGCCTTGTATTATACTGGGGGCATATGGTAATACAGTGATACACAACATAAAGCAGAACATAAAACCTTCTATATAAAAAAGAACTATTATGAAAACATCTATATAAAATGTTAGATAAATGTAATGCCCACCTTCAGGGTAAGTGCTGAAATATTAGAATATAATCTAGTATACGTATAGGAATTGTGTTTCTTAAACATTTCTGCAGCCGAGGGTCTGTTTGTTCACGTTGTCTCATGTGGTTAGAGCGTTTAGGGCACCACTGTGGCTTGTGATCAGTACTTCTTCTCCTTCATGATCTGCATGTGCTTCGTCACTTTGATCTGTAAAAAGAATGAAGAAAAAAAAAAAAAAAAAAAAACACCACAAATGTATGAATGCTCCATCAACAGATATCCATAATAATCCATATTACATTATTCCCACTTTTTTCCACATTTAGAAAACAAAGCATGGAAAGTAACCCAAGAGCCTATGAGATTCAGAATTAAAAGTGAATAAAAGGACATTTTTTGAGTTGGTGTACATTACAACATGACAAATGAACTTATCTGAACTCAGAGTTATTCATACCCTGATCAAGTACCTATGTCTGTTTTTCCATCACACAACACCATGAAGGTGAAGGGGGTTCTGGTGGTTGTGTGGTGGGCAATGGAAGCAATGATTATGTCAACATAAACAGCAGCAACAATGAAAAGTCCTTCAAGTTAATCACTCTTTATTCTGCGATTAGTTTTATCTTTAGAATCACAGGCTGCAATTGCATTTGACTCGTTCTAACTCCAACTAAATAATTCACTCTGCATTCTGGGTCCCCTGGCTAAAAGGTTCAACTTAGTAACTCATTTACAGTACAGTTCACACTTAAAGTAAGGACAAAAAAGCATGCATTTTTGCAAAAAGACAAAGAGCGCTATTGATATAGGAATTTAAACATTTATGCGGAAGAGAAATTCTGTCAGAGGTGCAGGTTTAAAAATTCCACATTTGTAAAAATTGTACAATAAAATGATTTCAATTTTATTCAAACAAACTAATTTGTGAAGATGAGATGTTATTATGCACTAAATATGTAAAGAGAATATTTTATTATTACTTAAATCTGAAATATTTTCATTACGGTAAATGTAAACTGTTACTGTATAGTGTAGTGTATAATTATGTCATTACATTTGAGTGCTAATACTTCATTCAAAAGCAGTTAATGCTACATTGTCATCAGAAAAAAAAAAAAAACGTAGATATGCTGGGATTTGATAAGATGGACGTAATTTGTGAACACTCTAAGAGCATAGTTATCGGTTCTTTAGGCACATTCTTTATGGCCTTCGCAGTACATGCAATGACAGCTGCTGGTGACTTTGTGCCTTCTGAGTGGTTCAATGACCACAGTGGCCAAAAGTGAACAGCACGCTCCCTCAGATCAGCTCAATTGCTTCAGCGGTCTGAGAGAGTGTGCGGGATGGAAAAACACTTCATAGGCATGATGCATTGCACTTTCATAGAGAGAAATGAAAGAATCATGAGCGAGGAGAGGCATTGTAAAATTGATTTGTAAATGCAAGCTCCTACCTTGATGCAGCGATTTTGAATGGTGTGATTTCAGGAGCTGGGTTAGAAAAAAAGAAAATAATAAAGAAAAAGAAGATAATAAAACAACAGGGACTGAAACAATCCCAGTGAAGGCATAATAATGAGTTTAGTGGTAAGTGATATAATAATTCTGCATTAGAGGAAAGTAAGTGCTCTACCTCGGCAATATATTTATCCAGCTTCTCTAGCTGTTCACGCTGGGCTGTCTGGAGCTGCTCAGTCTCTTTAGACTGGCTCATAGCAAGCTGTCAGTCAACACGACAAAGCTTGTATCATTATAATTAAGGCAAAGCAAAAATAACCTTTTGAATTCCTCTACGTAAAAAAGATGGATTCATACCCTCTTTCTTTCAATGAGGAATTTTCTGGTGTTGTTGCTGTTCAGCTCTCGAACTCTCCTGTGTCAAACAAATAACAGAAAAAACCCACCAAACGCTAGTGACAGTTATTATTCTGTATTAAACTTGTGCAAAACTCATCTACTCCCATCAACGTTTGCTTGTTTATTGCATGTATGTGTTTAACTCGCATTGAAACTTTGTCGAGAGTGCCTCTTCAGAACAGAAAACCATTACCGTTCTCGCTCAGCTTTGTTTTTGATGCTTTTGTCCTGACTGATAGCTTTGCTGTTTTCCATTGAGGACTTTGCTTGGTTGCCTCTCATCTCTTTACTCTGTCTGAAAGAAAAGACAAACAAGCACCGATAAAACTATTCATCAGATCAGGAGTAATATCTGAAATGGAAATAATATCAACTTGCCCCAGGACATTCAATTCCTATTAACATTACTAGCTAAGTTTATGGCTAATGTTCATAGCCTGTCTCTATAATACATGATAGCCTGCTATGAAAGGGGGGGGGTGAAAATAAAATATACTATTCTAACTTCTGGCAACTACTTGAAATGATCAACAGAAACTGAAAAATTATACTAACCCTGAATTTCAATGCTGGATTGAGTATATCTATTTTTCATGAAAAAAAAAGCTATGATGCATCTCTCTGGAGGAAGAATATCAAAAGCTTGGGTTGTGCAGGATCCCGAGGGCATGCTTGTTTTGTCATAAACAACCACAGACAGTGTGGCGAGAGCAGAATCCCTTAGTAAAGAAGCTGACCCGGGGCTATTATTTGGCACAGCAGGAAGGCCATCGCTGAGTTTCCGAATAAATGAAGTAACAAAAAGCTACATCCTACATGATATACAGGCTCAATATCAGACTTCTCTTTCCAGGTTGTTAACTGGCTAGGGAAGAATATAGCATTCATGACTTTGTTGACATCCTGCTTGTTTGGCGACATGCAAAGCTGACACACTGTTGGGTGTCCGAGAAAGAAAGACAGAAAGAACAGCACACAAGCTCAAAAAACTCAAATAAACAGCATGAAGTGTGTTATTCAGTATACTTGAGAGTGTCATTGTGGTTAGAACAAAAAAATAATAGTAAATCAGAGGAAAAAACAGATATGCTTTTTTATTGTCACTTAAATATCAATATGTATATTTTCATAGATTTAAATAAATCAACATCTTATTAAAGTAAAATTCACTCTGCAGCTTCTCTGTGGTTGTGAAAAGCTGAACATTACATTTACGCCATTTAGCAGACGCGCTTATCCAGAGCGACTTCCATGTCCTATTTACAGGGACAGTCCCCCTGGAGCAATTCAGGGTTAAGGGTCTTGCTCAGGGATCCAGTGATGGTGGTGGTGTGGAGATGAGATTCAAACCTGGGACCTCTTGGTCCATAGGTCCTTAGGCAAGTATACTACCGCTAGACCACCATCACTACGTACATTACATTTAATATGACAAATCTGTTTCTTCTCTTACACCAGCGAGTCGAGAGGGTGATTTAAAGCTAAATGAAACATTTTGATGTCTTCTATCGTTTAAAGGTAGCGCAAATCTCTGACCCACTTCTGTCATTTATACACACTTCTTATCCTGTTACATTATAGATCCACTGTGGTAAACTTACATTACCCCACCTTCTGACGGAAAACCAATTCCATCCAAATAACATTGGTTATAAGTTGATGGTATTTGACACTTTTTCAACTGACGATGTCCAATCATATCAGGAAGTAAAGCAGAAATGCTGCTAAACTAAAACTAGATAGTATAAAATTAAAACAGAAAATCAAGAAACATAACGAGTCAAAAAACATTTGAGTCAAGCTGGGATACCACTCAGCCTACTCCTGAATTTATTCACATAGAAATCTTGGAGTGCTTCTTCACATGAAGTGCTCACCGCTCGTGAAGGTGTGCGAGCTGCTCCGTCTGCTGCTCTTGTGTCATTAGCATGAGCTTTCGGAGCTGCTCACACTGGTGCAACACATGCTGATCTCTCAGCTCCTGGCTTTCAGCACTGTGGGTCTTCATCATGTCAGCCCACTCGTGGGCATGAGCAGCAGCCATGTCTTTAACCTGTCGCGGGAAGAGAAGATGCAGTCACATTGCTGTCGTGTTGAGCACTGTGTAAAGCGTGCAGTGAACTGCTCTGGAGATGAAGGAACAAACAGAATTCAGCACCTTTGTTTTGTGGTCTGCGGTTATAGTCTTCATCTTGAGTTCTAGATCTCTCCCCATTTCACAGCAGTTACTTTCACTGAGGTCACATCAAAAATAGAACTTGTTCCATTTCACAAAGAAAACAAGATTAAAAATACATCCTGTTGAAAAATCATGAGGTCGTGGTCTCATTGTTCACTTTTCTTTATGCGCTGTTTTTTAATAACAGATTGTTTCACTTCACCACCAGGACTCCCAGGTCCTTTGTGTGTGTGTCGGCTACATTCATGAGGGTATGACATACATCGTACCTGACTTTCTTGCTTTTTTCTAGTTGCTTTTCCAGCAGCCGCTTTTCCTTCTCATGTTGCTCAACGATCTTGTCCATCTGAGAGCAATGAGTCCCCTGTAATGCCGTGTGTGCCTGTAACACGAAGCAACAACATTGTCGCATTAGAGTTCACTACTCTTGCCCTGCAGGCTCACGCTCCTGACACTACATCTTGTAATTAGCAATTACAAAAGCAGGAACAGCATTAACACACTTAAGAAAATCAAAGACTGCACTTGCCTTTACATGCTTTTTCTTTAGTGCATTAAACTCCTTCATCTGCTTCTTAACCAGTTTTAAATATGCCTGGAATATTATTTATAAAAAAAAAAAAATAAAAATAAAAAAGGCAAGGCCGTGATTCAGTGAAAGACACGCAAAGAAAATTATTTAATTATTTCAAGGGTTTTTTTGGAGTGCTAAGCTCCTAAGGGTGTAAAAAATGTATACCTTCATCTCTTTCAGGTCATCAACAGTAACCTGAGCCATAACAGTGGCCATATCTGAAGGTTCGGGAAAATAAAGTATTAAGTTCAAAGAAGTAGAACAAAATCAGGAAGGTCAAGCAAACCTACCGCAAACCACGAAATAGTAGTTTCAGCAAGTCTGCTGATGCCATTCTGAATGCATAAACAGGACGATGAGCGCATACCCTTTTTAGAGAAAATGCTGGCATTCTGTCCTGACGATATACTGTGCGTCTCTGAACTTTTCTGAGGTGACGCAGCTTTCACTTGATTCGCCTTTCCCTTCTTACTTCGTTTCGAACTGTCATTCGGCACATCCGCTATCTCCCACTGCACAAACAACCAAACAAACAAAATATTGCAATTGATGGCTACTCAAAATCCATGACCCAAAGAGACCAGCAGACTGGCTTTTTTCACTGCCAAGACTGTAATCCAATCACTTTCAGTGCACAGTATTCTTTGTTCAAATTTTTGTTTGTCTGTATTCAGTCTTATAATAAAAACCAATAGTTCCTTTCATATCATGTTTTGGGTTGCTGTCAGACATTTAGTTGAATCTCAGCCAGTAAGGCTTCAGAATAAAATAAGTTATAGGTGTTTAAATGTTTTAAAAGAACAGTTTTCCTCCTTTTATCTTACTTTCCTACCACGTATGATACTGACAAAGGGTGAACTTTGTTGCAGACTGTGCAAATGAATGTAAATTCATTCATAAACTGCACTTTGACATTATAATCAAGGTTTCACTTCAAATTCAACATGCTGGAGATTAGAACCAAACTGACAAAAATTGTGTCACTGACCATTTACTTTTGGGCTGCACAGTGAGATTTCTCAGACAAGGCCATTTCTCACCCACACAAATTCACCCACCAATTTCATCTTGATTATAATGGATGTCGACACTGCAGCGATTGTATGAATTGCCTTCTTAGAAAACACTCTTAGCGATTTTTCCCTAATTATGGGACTGGAGAAGGAAAACATTTGTTTATTTTGCCTCTGATTTCAACATAGCCTCAGATTCTTTTACTTTGCTCTGATATCTCTGATCATTTGATCATGTATATGTTTTATATAATTGTTATATATAACAATATAAAGGGATGTAGTGATAAACTAAAAATGGTAAGTAAATCTTTAACGTGGTGGTCTAGTGGTAGGATACATGGCTACAGCCCAAGAGGTCCCAGGTTCAAATCCAACCTCCAGCACTTCCACCATTGGGTCCCTGAGCAAAACCCTTAACCCTGACTTGCTCCAGGGGGGACTGCCCCTGTAATCAGGACATGGAAGTCGCTCTGGATAAGAGCGTCTGCTAAATGCCATAAAAGGTGTCAAGTCACAAAAGGATTATTGAGTTTTCTCAACTACATAAAAAAGCTCATCTTTTTCCTTCATCTGCTTAATTACTACAGAGCTTGTAATGCTTAATGTTCACAATGCTTTATATAATGCGAGTTTCATTTCCTGTATTGCATGCCAGGACTTAGCAAATTCACAGTTTTAATGTTTAAATGATAACCATTTAAATCAATTAAACACAGTCTTCAGTTTTTGTTGTTTTCCCCATTTTCCATTGTAAACTGATTTTCATTAAAAGAAAATGTACTACCACCTGACTCTGAACTAAAACGAATGTTCTGACTCCAGTACGGGGTTTTAGACATAATTTATTTTATTACATTTTAAGTATGTTTGTTTTTTTATGTGTGTTTTGCACAGATGAGCCAGGTGAGAAGGTAAAGCTACTTTATGTTTGGTAATTTGGATTCCAGTTATGCTTATCATTCATTACTCCCTTATCCTAATAAGGGTCACAAGGAGGTGCTTGAGATTATCATCATGCCTCATCAGAAGAAAGGCGGGGAAACACAGTGGACTGGTCAGGCTAACAAAATGATGTAGAGAAACAGACAGACTGGTCTGCAACACTATGCTAAAAATTGCACCTCTATGCATGCAATCTATTATCTGTTGGATCACGTCATGTCCAGGCCACCTTATAGATTTAGTGTCTTTAAAGTTCTCCATTATAGCTATTAATTTACTTAACCTTGGTTATAACTTTATTTAAAACTGACCTGCTAACTAAAATAACGAAATATAGACCTATCAATCAAAAGGGGGCTTATCAATTTAGACAACACATCTGCCTTCTTTGAAGGAACTTATGAAGAAATGCTTCCTTGTGGACCCTGGGAACTCTTTGGATTTTTTATCGTGTGAAAGGTTTGGGAGGAGAGGGTTTCGGAGAACCATGAGCATTCACACAAAACAGAACTTTCTGCTGAAACTTTCTCAGAGAGTCAGTCAGTGAGTATAATAAGTATATATTTTCAGTAAATATTTACAAGTAAACATGTATGATGCAGTTAAAATGGAGATGCTTACCGTCTCAATGCCCATGGCTCTCATTTGGTCAGTTCTCTTTTCACAAATGGATAAGAACTTTTTGGGATCAGACAGCGCATCTACAATGGCTACAAAAGTGTCTGAAAGTTAATTCAATGCAAAAAAAGACAACAAAGCCCTGTGGCTACTGGAGGTACTTCATGAATAATATGTAGAAAAAAAATTAGAGTTGAAAGTTGAACTAAAGACATGTTACAAAGTACCTGCTAACAGTTAACAAACAATTAACAAATTAGCTGCTCAGTATCTACAGTGAATTGCATAGTAAACTGAAAAGTGTGTGAGTTCTGTTGACATGAAAGTAAAACTAGCCCTCAGAGACCTTGGATTTAAACCTGAAACAAAGACAACAGCCTCAATCAGCAATTGTGAAGCAGATACAATTAAAACGAAAAGGGTCTCACCTCCAAATCCATCAGGTACATATGTTTTGAGGACAATGTTGCAGAAGATGGTGGGCAAAGACAGAGGTTTGTTGCCCTCATTTCGTAGGGAGATGTGTCTGTAGCCAGCCTGCAGACCATCCAGTGGGAGAATTCTCTGGCCAATCAGCTTATTGTTGTCATCGTACACTGCTATTCTGAGAACTGCAAGGTCCGGTAGGATTACCTTTGGGTTGGCAGAAATTGTATTATTCACTCTGTGTGTGGTGTCTGTGTACATGGGGAATTTCACTGATAAGCAGAAATTCACAGTGCAGCAAAGCAAAGACATGAGGAAAGTGCAGAGAGGTAAAAAAAAAACAAAAACAAAAAAAACACAGCAGTAGCTTTCCCTCATACACTGTTTTTGTACTAATGAGGCTAAAAAATGAAAAGATCATTTTATTGCGTTTTTGTGATGTCATAGAATCCAACACATTTATGCACACAGCGGAGCTTACTTTTCTAAACACAAAGGGTTCCTCATTGTAAACTGGGTTTAGTCCATTGTTCATTACCATCCTGGTGCGAAACTCTTTTCGAATAGTATCTGTGGGCAGTCCATACATGTCCACCTCCACATAGGTGCCAATCTTCTTGTCAGATAAAAACTGACCAGAAATGACCTTCAATACAGGAAACAAGAACAGTATATTCCAGCATTTTGTACAATTTTTGCAGCTGATTTTGCTTTCACACTATAAACTAAAAGGCCAATGTGGGGGGGAATACAAGACTTGGATGCTGAAGCAGAAGATTGCAGCCACTTACATGGCCCTCCTCTGATCCCTGCCATCATGCACATACATGAAACACCCCAAGCAGTTTCAGCAAGAAGCCTTGTCTCCCTACATACAACTCACTGCACGTTTTTACAAAGATTATTTATGACTTACCCGCACTTCCCAAAGTAAAACAAAGAATAAGAATATTTTAAGAATAAGATTTAAGAATAAGTAACCTCTGAGACGAACTTACCTGGACACTGCAAGTGGCTGCAATCACGCCATCCACAGGAGTCTCCGAAAAGGGATCGAACATGCGATCTGGACGGCGCATGAAATCTGGCTTCAGCAAATATCTGGCAAGGCAGAACAAGAAAAACAGTGTCAACAGCAAGCAAGGTTATTTGCATTAAGGTACAACAGAGTCGTGAATCATTACAGCCGTTATCTTCCGTCACCTCAGAGCAATGACCCATTTAATTAAGTCCCGCTTGTCCCATATTCAATTCACACTTCTGAACATAACACTAATGGATACTGCACAGCTTTGCCTTGATGAATGTGTTGATTAATATGTTTAGAGTTTTCACACTATCATGGTTCTCTTCACAGTGTGCATGGCACATCGTTATTTTATCTGAAAGTAATTAGCACTGTCAACTGGTGCAGTTCTATGGATTATGTGCTCTGGAAGGAGCAGGTCCACTGCACTCACAACTAATTGGTGCATAATCCAGAGTAAATATATCACACAAAACATACATATTACATCTTTAATGCTTTTAGCTTGTTTTTTAATAAGATTTCAGTTACTGGGAAACAGAGTGTGAAATTGAAAACACATTTCGAAATGTATTTAATTTATTTACAAACTATTCAATTAAATACATCTGTATGTAAAACTTTACCACCCATGGTCAAACTAAATGTTTGTTCGTTTAAATGTGAGCAAGAAGTTAACAACATCTGCATGGAGCAGCCTCATGCCAGGAGCTCATCTAAGCAGGCTGAGGTTCCGAAACTAAAGCAAGGCTATGGAAGTTTTTCTCAAAGAAACTTGTAATGTTCACTGTACACAATTTCATTAAGAAATGGATTTCCAGACATGACCTGGAGGAAACATCTTTGAGAAAAATGTTCATAGACATATTAGGTATGCAAACATAAGCCTCAGATCACTGCCAAGGACCTACAAGAACACGTGACTGGCTTAGGAATAGGGAAGCACTTAAGAAGGTAACCTTAACAGTGATGCAGTCATTGTCTGAAGTATAGAACAAGCACATTGTGGAACATCAGCCATGGCCTGATGTAACAAAAACGGAACTTTCTGGCAATCACTATAAATATGATTGAAGTGAAAAAACAGGTAAGCATTTTAATAATAAAGAACTCCTGGTCAAATAAGCATGCTGACAGGGCTGAGTCTACACGGTTTGGGCTCGTATCTCAGCCAGTGGTACAAGAAAATTTGTGGAGATTAAAGTAAAAAGGATTCCACTAAAACTAAAAGATACTGGAAGCTATTGTTCTACAGCAAAGACACTAAAGAAGAAAGGAAGCTGGATATTACAAGAGAATGACAGAAACATGAATCAAAATCAAACCTGAAAAACCTCACAAAATCAAACATTAAAGTTCTCAAATGGTCTTCATCATCCCTAGAATTAAATATTGCTGAAAAGCAGAAAGTATATAAAAAAAAAAAAAAAAAAAAAAAAAAAAAAAAAATCAAGTCATAAAAAAAGACTGTTAGTTGAGAGATTATTAGGAAGGTGTACTTTCAGTTAAACCTTATTAACCCCCCCCCCCATTATATTACATTCAGCAAACAGATAATAACTGTACAATAACATTTGCTGAAATGTGTCATTTTTAAGCCTGATCCATGCAAAGGTGGTATTACAGTCCTTTCAAAAAAAATTAATTAATTCAATATGTAATTTGCCACGTTGCCCATACTCTCCCATCTAAACCGAACTTGCATTTTGCTTATAAGAGGCACTAGAAGAGCAGGGACAAATCTGAATTCTGTAAAGGTTGATCTGGATGTTTTATGCCGGTCCTACTTTATTATCTAAAGGCACACGTCCTGCCAAGATTCCAAACCAGTAGTGCACTTTCATGACTGTTTTACAGTGTTTGTTTTGATCATCTGTCACATCACACCTACAGCCAAGAAGCAGCAAATGAACTTCTTTAATAACCATTTAGATATGAACTTAAATCATTCTAGAAGTCTGAAGTCTTATTTCCTGAGAAGTCAGTTTAAGAAAAGAAAGAAGGTAAGCCCAATTATATATCGGTCTTATATATTAGACCCAGTAATCTTTTTTTTTTTGTTCTTTTTTGTTCTGTTAATCGTAATGTTTACTTACCCACACGGTCCATTATACTCAAACTTTCCTTGGTTTAGCTGCATTGCCAAATCTAAACAGTAAACAAAGCAAAGGAAATGTTTGAGAATATGACATTAAACACTAAATGATAAACTCCCAAAAACTCTTACTATGACCCTTCCACTGGTGAGCCAAAACATTATGTCTATCTGCCTAATAAGCAGGTCCTCCAAAACAGCACTGCATTGCTGAGGCACTGACTCTGCAAAGCCTTTAAGGGTGCCCTGTGGCATCTGCCAACAAGATGTGATTGGCAGATTCTTTAAGCCCACTAAGTTGTAACATGGAGCCACTCTTGATTGTTGTACCAGGACAGCTTCTAGATTCTCAATCAGACTGAGAGCTGGGGGAGTTAAGAGCCCATGGCAACACCTTAAACTCATCACATTCCTCAAACCTTTTCTTTAACGACGTGAGCAGCGTGGTAGAATGTGTTATCCTGCTGAATAAGGCCACTGCCATCAGGGAATACCAGTGCCATGAAGAGGAGTTCCTCCTCCACAATATTTAGGAAGCAATGCTTGCATGTCTGCTGTAGATCCAGCCGGGTGCATTATGATAAATTCCTAACCAGCATTAAAAAATGTAATGAACTTTGCCACAGTATCCTTCTCTGTATTTATTGGCTACGAGAACTGATGATTCTTAGGTGACCAATATCATAATGCTGATGCATAGGGTCCTTCCTCTGACCGATGTCAGTAGGTACTAACCACTAACTGGGGGAACACCCAAAGCCTTGCTGTTTCACTGACCTCTGACCCCGTTGTCTGGCCTTATCAATTTGTTTCTTTGTCAAAATTGTTCTCTCTTTTACTATATCACATATCTTGATATGCATATTAGTAATGAGATAATCTACATCATTTGCTTAATCTATCATTGGTCATAATGTTTTGGATGTTGAATATATTTCAATGTAACACTGGGAACACATGTAAAAGTAGGACATAAACCAAGTGAAGAAGCTTTTTTAGCTTAATAATCACAGGTTTGGGTTGACCCTCAATCTCGACCAGCTATTACTTTTTGACGTACAAATACTGTCTGGCAAATTTTCTCTCAGAAGACAGCAATAGTACAAAGTATTGATTGCTTAGACACATTCATCTGCGTTTCTGTTACGCGCAGCCTGCGAAAGTAAACTCTGAAATTTCCTCACACTAGTTGTCTCGGAATGACTCACAGGTTTGAAGATTGAGAGTTTGTCTTCAATGTTCAAAATGTTCTTTCTCAAATAAGCAGTGTAATCAGCAGGTGAAGTGCAAGTAAACAACCATGGTGGCTTTTTAAACTCCTAGAAATGTGATAAATCCTATTTCTTCACTTTTCAAATGTAGTTACATAATATATTTTACATCACGCAACAAATTACACTTACACTTTCAAGATATTCTCTATCAGTACTGCATGAATCTAGAAAATACTGTACCTGCAACAATTTTCCATCAAATACAGAAAATAGTATTAAAACATTTTAACACTCAAAAAAAAACAAAAAAAAACAAACAAACACACATTTAAAAGCAATCTGAGCAGACCACTGCCCAGAGCATTACACTGCCAGCCTTTTTTCAGCAATTTGCGCTAGAGTATCCTCTCTGTGGGAACAGAACAGATGGGCAAGCCTTTGTTTCCCATGCACATCCATTAGCCTTGGCCACCCATGACCCCGTCGCCGGTGCTCCAGTTGTCCTTTCTTGGATGACATTTTGTACTTAATTCTGCAAGCCAGAAACATCTTAAAAGACCTGCTGTTTCGGAGATGTTCTGACCCAGTCATCTAGCCAATTTAATGCTCGTCAAAGTCACTCAGGTCCTTATGCTTGCACATTTTTTTTGCCTCTTTCAGCACATCAAAATCAAGAACTGACTGTTCACTCACTGCCTAATATATCCGCCTCCTTGACAGGTGCCATTGTCACGACATTGTCACTTCAATAAATGCTGTGGCTGATTGGTGAGGGAGTGAGTGAGTGTGTGTGTGTATAATGGAACTGACAGATGTATGTCAGTTCTATTATAGACATTACCGGTTCTGACAGTTATCACTCATCGCTGAATATCCACACACACAACAGTGTTCTATAACCGACTATGCGCAAAGGTGATGCAGGCAGTCGATTCTAGCATGCTGCAGAGAATAATGTAAATTGGGAGTGTGTCAGTGAATGCAATGTGAGTAGAGGGGGTTGTTGCAGCAGTGGCGTTTGCATTACCTGGGGTTTGAAAGTTCAGAGAAACCATCTGGCAGCCAGCGTTCCAAAAGATCTGAGGCATGTAATTACTGGAGTCCACTCTGCCTCCTTTGGGGTAGATCCGACTCATCTGCCGCTTGTTGTAGCTGTGCATCTCATTCAGGAAAAAAACATGATGGGTTTTTTTGAGAATTAAGAAGAACCAGTGCATTATTTATAGATCACAACAGAGTAGAATCAGGTTTATCCTATGGGGCACATTCTGTAGGGGCTGTTGTTTTGCAGACCACAAACACACTCAATTTTAAATTCTTCTTTTTTGGACTAGAACAGAAAGAAGCTTCTTTTTTTTTGTCTCCAGTGATGCTCCTCTGGGTTCTTTAGTGTTTCTTACATTACTAGAAATACTTTGTTTTTCACACATACAATGAGCAGTAAAATCCACCTAATGTTGCTCCTGTCCCCCTCGTGCCAGCAAACAGCTCAGACCCACAAAGACAGAGACTCTTCAAGACTTCTAAACCTGACCATTATAGGGTGGACAAGGGTGTTTATGAGTAATCTGATCCGTCTGCAGCTACACACCCTGCAGTGCATGGGGTGCTCTGACACCTTGCTACCACAGCCAGCATGATTTTTTCAACAATATGTTCTACAGTAGCTCTTCTGTGGGATTCCATCCAACAAGCTAGCGTTCACTCCCTACACACAATAATGAGTCTTGGGCACTAAGAGACTCTGTCTCTGGTTCACCAGTTGTCCTTTCTTTGACCACTATAGGAAGGTTCTAACCACTGCAAAACAGGAGCATCTCACAAGACCTGCTGTCTTAGAGAAGCCCATAGCCAGACTTGGTTTAGCTTGACAATGTGGCTCTAGTTGTCAGAGATCCTAACGCATGTCAAAGAACACATCAACTTCAAGCTTTAAATCCCCACCTCAGCTGATGTCATTGAAACAAGTTCATTAATGTTATTAAAATCACCTGTTAGTGGTTTTAATGCTAGGGCTAATGTGCATATCTGATGGCCAAATACTTATCTATCTATGGTATCTTTCCTTTAATCTTCAAAAAGCTTTAAAAGCTTCAACTAGAGAGGTGGCTTTTAGGCTTGGTATTGTTTCATATATACCAAGGGTGCACTTACCATTCACCGAACACTCCTGCCCCTTGGCAGTATTATAATACACTGGAAGTCACACGCAACATTTGCAAATGGCTAGTAAGAAGCTTAGATGTAAATTCAAGTACAAGCATACAAAAGCCCAAAGAAAATGCCAACATATATTTTCTCAGGGTTTAAGGTCAGACGATAGCTCCCTTTAGATAAAGACTCTGCTTTATTGCCTTGGGGCACCAGTTAAAGTGTTTTAACAAGTCTCTCAGACACAAAGTTCTGAATGCGGAAACAAACTGACAGTAATGCAGCGTGGGATGACAGCAGGAGTGGGAATACAGCCTCTCAAATGGCACAAATGAATCAGGACTCACGGTATGCTGTGATAGAGAGGAAAATGTAAAGCATCATAAGAGGAGGTCTAAGCAATAGTTTAGCTCTGAGGGGTTTCCATAAAAAAATATCCATTAGTGTGCAACTAGAAAGGGCAATAACCTATGAAGGACCTGCTTCAAGGGCTTGGCAGTATGCTAACCAAATAACTTCCGTTTCAACGTTTTAACAAAAAATGGCCTCAAGCTTGTCTGGTGGAACAAACAAACAAACAAACAAACAAATAATTGGCTGCATTGCCAGTCAGTCTTAGAGGCTCTGCCTGCTTGGCAATGACAGATAACTCTTTCTAAAGGTCCACTATGTGTTAGCATTGAGAAATTCAACCTTGTCATGCCACCTGCTTGGCTGATAGAGGTTAGCATAGAGCTGGCAGCAAAAGAAATCAATGCCCACAGTAGTACAAAGTATAATACATGTGTTCAGCAGGCTTGCAGAAAACATTGTCTTTTCAAATGCTTCTTATACTGCGTTCAGTTCAAAATCCACTGAACCGCAAACATCCACCTTATTAACTTTGGAGCCGGTTTATGCAATGTCGGGAGAAAATTCATTTTTAACTCTGAACTATTACGACATGTAGTGGCAAGGAAATAAAAGGACAAAATGTTAAGAAAGTGGCAACAAATGCTAGAATATTTAGCAACAATAAGCCAGTTCAAAAAAAGAGGGTATTCGGGGTCGTCAAGCCAAACTTATGAGGCTAGTAAACTATTCAGACAGGCTTTATAAAATGTATAAAAATAAAAATTGTCTAAAAGAATGAAAAAACAAAAATACCTTAAGACACCATCTCTTCAGCACTTAAGATATAATACAATTTGATGATTTTGAACATTTGAAAATTTGAATTTTAATGATTCAGGTGGAACTGTTAACATACCTGTTACATAAAATCTTTATTAAGAGCTATAATAAACCCCAAAAAATTGTTGTTCTGCATAGCAAAAAGGATACTTAACAAATTCAATGGCATTGGTCCTTAAGTAGCCCAATCCTACAGACTCATTAAAGGAAGACATGTTGTAGTGAATGTTCTTCTCTGGGAAAAAAAAAAAAAAGAGAAAATTATAAAACACAGAGCTAAGTATTTCTTATAAGGTTTTCACATGGGAAAGAAACCTTCTTTGAATTATATAAGACCTGCCTTCAGCCTCCTCAAAACCTGGGAACTTCACAGCCTGAGCATAGTTGATTATACTGGACAGGTAAGGGTGAATATTAGTGGTGGCTGCAACGTATGTGTAAGACTGAATCAAAGCTTGCTCATCAGCAACACTTGGTTCACCAGTCTGGGCAACAGAAAAGTCAAATACATACGTAAAGCAATAAACAGCAAAGAAACTAAACGAAGAAAACCATGAGAAAAGAGTCTATATAGTCTTGAATAAATTCAAATGTGATACTGCAGAAAAGAAACTGCACCTTCTTTTCTTGACAAGAGGCTTCAAGGGGTGTTTGTGCTAATGCATCTGATACTGCAGCATCATCTTTGTTTACCTTCAGAATTCAAGAGTGATATCAGTAATGTAAAATAGTTGTCTTTATTAAATCACCACCTGCTTGATCAAAAACAGAAAAACGGGTGCTGAAATTTAAAAGCCATTACAACAGACTATGGTAATGTGTTCTGGAAGGAGGCACTGAACAACCACTTCATTTTAAATATCACTGATTAAAATGCATCTTAGTTTGCTATTTTTATAATTAAAATCCATATTTTAAATGGTCTCTCTTATAGTAAAAAAATGACTTTTATATACATATTTAGTCAGATACTGTTTCACAGTCTATTTTTGGGTCACGTCTTTCCTTTTCTTTATTTAAGTTTTTTTTTTTTAAACATTTAATGAGTGCTTTTAATCTTTGGCCTTTATTAAATAAAGATAACTGGATTATCATAAAATGTGTCTGTGTGTCATTTAATTATTAATATAATCAATACTGGTCCAGACTCAGATCAAATGGAATGTGGATTATTAAATAAATAAATAAATAAATGCAAGAAAGAAAATAAACATATGGGACAACCTTTCTGGCCCCAAGCAGATTGGCCCCAAGCAGATTGCCCCCGCTATTATTTGTCTGGCCAATGACAAGGCTGCCACACATTCGCTCTGGGTGAGCTTCATCCACAAGCTCTCCTACACACACAGACACGCACACACAGACATACACACTGACATAAAAGGACAATGGAAACATTTCCTCCATAAAATGAAGACATCAATCGACTCCATAATCATTATTCATTTTCATTTTGCAGTATAATCATCTGTTCTCAAACTTTCAGTATGGGTGTTACTCAGCATGGGGCAGGAATACCATTATATTTGACTGCATTTAGCTAATGGTCTTACAGCATGTAGAGATGACCCTGTGTGCTTTATAATGGGAGAATGTGCTTTGCATTTTAAGCTAGTGGACCACCATAGTCCCACCAGAGCAAGTATCCTCCTCAGCCTCATCTTCAGACATGTTAGTGGACAAGTTCACTTCTCCAGCTTCCATATGCTTCCTGAAGTGCTCCAATTGCTCTGCCAAAAGAAGATGGTTATTTATCATTATAATGATTCGTTTTAAAAAATGAGCTGTGCTGCTGAAAACACATTATGTGAATTTAGACCTAATAGTTTTTCTTTTCATAATTCATCTCAACAAGTAAACAGAGCATACTTTCTTCAACTTCAGGTTTTAATCTTCTGTTCTTTATTAGAATTTTTCCTTTTATATCATTTGGTGAAGGAAGAGGTTGTCCAGGTTCCATCTATCAAGCAATAAAAACAAAATCTTTTGAATCATCTGCAAGAATGGCATTAAACTTAATGAAGCATAAACCATCCATAGAATCTAAAGTAAACACATACAGGAAAATCATCTAGAGGCTGTCTGAGAAGCATATCTCCAAAAATGTCCTCACAGTATCTGGCCAGCTTGTACTGTTGATGCCTCCTAAGAAATGAGACACACAAATGTGCACAACATGAGTTGCATGCTCCTCTTAATGTTTTGTTCAGGCTAAACAGTGGGTCTAAAATAAAGCAAGGCTCAGATAAAGTAAATATACTGGCCCTGAACAAGGCTGCAATATGCCCCCTAAGTATTTCATGATTTGGAGCTGTATAGGAGGGAGCGAATCAATTAAGAGTAAATGTTTGTATGAAAAAAATCATTTAGGGCATTCTTTTTTGACAGTAAGTGTACATACGAGCAATGGTTCTCAAATGAAAGAATCACAGGGTACTCCGAGGAAACAAATGCAGTTTCTTTGATGGCCTGAATAACATCCTGGAAAAGCAATACATTAAGCCATTAAAAACAAGTTCCATATGTAATCAAGACAGAATATTGACCAGTTTCTTTGCTGATAAACCTTGAATGATGAAGAGATTTTGGTAGATCTTCAACAAACACTTCACTATTTTGAGCACCTCTTAAAGATGTGTTTGATACATTCGGAAGGATTTCTCACCTTGAAAAGCACATCTGTGCACATGGCTTTGCCATGAGTAATAATAGGCTCCTGATCTTCTCCCTTTCCATCCCAGCAGTCCAGCTCTACACACCTGCAGTCAAAAAAATCCCATTCTTTTAAAGTAAATATGTTATTTATATAAAATAACCATATAAACTGACCAGTTGCATTAGCTTAGTAACTGCTTAATGAAAGAAAATGCTGTGATATTCTATAACGCTTCTATAAATGCTATATTGAGAGTTGTGCACATGTTAAAGGATTCAAATTTAAAGAATCCTGTTTTAGTAAGTCTCAATAATCTCAGTGTACGTAGTCGTAGATCAATAGCAAATATCTTCTTTCCAAATATGGAAATTCTACATAAAGTTAACCATAAAATACAGATAAAGTTCAAATATTCTCCAAAAGAATCTCATAAATTCAGAAATGAGTATACGGTTCATTTTTTCCATGAAAAATTAGTTTGAACAGCATTTACACCCAAAGTATACACTACACGTCCACATTTCATTAAGAGAGAAAAAAAAAAGATACACTTTATGTCTAAAAATGTAAATCTACGAATCCAGTGTTTCTGCTGCAATCATGGGCAATAATAAGGATTTTGTCCTTCCTTTGGGGCAGTTGCAGAATCTACTCTGCTAGAAAGGGATTCAAACGCTGAAACATTGCTGTGAGGGTCTGATAGCATCCCTGGCTTTGGCCAATTTAAGCCTCATGTGCAGCTTCTCCAGCTTCTTGTTCAATTAGTAATGCTTTTTGGTGGAGGTAATACAGAATGTTTATGCACAACTAAGCCCTGTGTCAGCAATGGATACACCTTAAAATAGATAGCTTCACTAATTAGAAGTGTCTGGGCATTTTAGGACATATGGTGTATTTAATTATCTCAGTTCTTCCAAGTACTGTAAAATAAAGGTTTGGCATCTACACAGATATCTAGAAGCCTCATCTAATATAGCTCAGATGTCAGAAAGCAATAAAATACACAAAATTGAATTTTTCATTATTTGGGAGCAGACATCAACTACTTCAGCTGAAAGCACCTGCAGCCAGACAGCAGGACCTGCCGGTACATCTCCACTGAGGACCTCCCTCCAAACTGCCTTCCAGTCAGGTACGTGTTGTGAGAGGAGCTGATAAAGTAGTGAGCGAGTGGTTGGTCCATTTCTTGATAGAGCTCCAGCCGGTCTAAAAATACTGGAGCATTCTCATCAGACATCAGATATCGACAAAATCCATCACACGACATCAGCCCTGAAAAGCAGCCAGTCATTTGTTTGCCCCACAGACAGTTCTAATGAGATCCATGCATGCTTTGGATGAACTACAGAAAGGTCAAAAGTGGTCCACCATTAATCAAGTGCTGACGTACATTATATACCACAAGGAAGGCCAAAACATGTTTATTTTCCACCACTAGATGGAACACAGTCATCAAGACACGATCACAACAATTTGTCAATGGGGAAAAAAAATAAAAAATGACCCTATTTAAATTATAGCATGTTTACTGACAATAGCTTGCAAAGCCCTTTACCTTTCCTTTTAAGTTTCTCATCCGTCTCATAGGTTTCTATGACTTGCCTCGCAGGTTTGGAGTCATAAAACGGGAAGAGAATCTCGTTAAGGCGAGGGTCCCGCTGGTTCTGTGTGAAAACAGCGATTTTAACGTCAGCAAAACAAGATTTTCTACAGGAGCAGCTACACTGCTTCTGGTTCCAAATTTGTATAGAGATGCCACACAAAGTGGAACCACATCAAACATGCAAGGAGGGCACCCTAACAGAGCATTACCACAGAGCATATAAAACATGAAACGCTGTGATTATGAGCACCGAATTTAAACCAGTTTTCCACGGCAAAAATGCAATACTGCATTGATGCTAAAGCTCTGTAACTCAATATGCAACGTTATGGAGATTTCTGTCGAGGTAAATGTTATGCTCTGTATGCAAGTGCTTAAACAATGCTTTAATGAAGCTGCATTTAGGAGAGAGGGAGAGAATATGTGCTTAAATCAGCAGAAGGGTGAGCTTGTGGCAGGAGAGAAAGGACACAGTTGCATTTTGCTCTCAGCTCTTGAAGGGAAGAAAGTAAGCTGGGTGAAACTACAACTAACAAAGTTAAGTTGCAACAAGAGCAAGTTACGTGAAAATAAGTGAAAAAAAACTCTTACTTCATTCAAAAAGCTGACTAACTGGCCTATGTTTAAGTAATCACTTTTTTCTCCACAGCTGAAAAAATATCAGACAAAAATAGTTACAAACAGT
Source organism: Hepsetus odoe (assembly GCA_017165825.1). Classification (NCBI taxonomy): domain Eukaryota; kingdom Metazoa; phylum Chordata; class Actinopteri; order Characiformes; family Hepsetidae; genus Hepsetus; species Hepsetus odoe. The sequence goes on along the minus strand of CM029374.1, from coordinate 19,748,784 downwards.
AACACAATGCAAAATAACTGTGTGTAAACCTATTTCTTTTATCAGTCCAGTCAATTAGTTAGTGGAAAGGGTTAATATTCAAACTCTAGAAGCCAGTTACAATTCAGACAAGTTAGTGAAAATGTAGGGTTTTGCCATGAGTGGGAATCATTTATTTAAACAGGGTTTCACAGAAAACAAAGGAGTGCAAACTGATGCTGAAGTGGTCAAATATGTGGCCCTAAAATATGGATTTAGAAACGGTTTTTGAGAGCTTCATACGTAGGTCTACTTACAGATTCTTGAACAGCATCTCAATGTCAGTTCTGGGACAAATCTTCTGGGTAAGAGAGTAAAATTTCTCAAAGGTGAAAGCCTCAGGCTCGATTTCATCATTCTGCAAATGGCAACAAACTAGGTAAACATGAAATCAGTCAGTCATTTAAACAAATTCAACAGACTTTAATCATTTCGCCATAATTATACTGTTGATATGCAAAGTCCTTTAGAGTGATTTAATAAGAAATGGTGAAACATACAGATTTAATATTAATCACAGTGATGACGATACTAACCAGACATCCAGAACTGTATTTATCCAAAAGCTCATTTAAAACAAACCAATTAACTTTTAGACTTGGTTTTGTAATAAACTAATTGTTAGAATAATGGGTTACAGACATGCTGTTTGATGTCTGGGACATTGTTAAACTTGAGTTTTGAGATTAGGATTTGCCCTAAAATGTATTTTTCTTTTTTTTTTAATTAATCATCTACAACAGAAAATGAATAAATGCAGTATCCAAAGAAGATATTCTTTGGAAAAGATAAGGTTTAGCCATTATCTATATATCACACTAAAGCTCAATAGACACAGGAAGGTTCAGACAGGTTTGCACTGTAGACATTACAATAACTAGTTACTATCATCGTCAGTGTAAAGACACCAATACATTAATTTACAATCAAATCAAGATCAACAACAGAACTTTGAAGAAATATTGCTAATTCCAGGAAACTCCACTTTAAATGCTGTACGGTCAGTGTTAAACAGGACGTCCTGACACAGGATGTAATCACTGTGAATTCTATTAAGTAGATGACGTTTGGATCAAGATTATAAGGCCAGCACTGTTGCATCTCTGGCTTCACAGTTAACTGGGATACTTTTTTCCCCACTTTACCTTTCCGCTGGGTAGGCCAAGATCTTTCACTGCTTGAAATATAACCTTCTCCGTTTTTCCTGAAGCAAACGTTCTTGTGATGCTGCAAAAGAAGAAACAATGCAGTCACCCATTGAAAATGGCTCTTGAATATCAGACAATGGATTGCTTTTAAGGCACTAAAGAATTACCACTGCAGCAGCAACAGGACACTGGGGGGCATTTACAAATGACTAAATATGGCTCTTTCATTCAAAGGGAAAACACTGGTTTGAAAAAGTTTTGTCGAGATCAGTACCTTCTCACTGGGATTTTTCCATTAACGTTGGTCAAAAATGACAGCCTCATCCAACTACAGTGGAAAAAGATCATTAACTAACAAGAAAGTTGTGCAATGTGCATTAACAAACATGCTTCAGCATAATTAGCCATAGTCATAATCAGATGTAGAAACACTGTTTGATCCACAGCTGAGGGCAGAAACATGACCTTGAATGCTTAAAAAGACTCGCAAATGAGTCTGCATGCAATACATTTCTTTCCAAAAAGGACTCTGGTGACTTATTTCTCGGTTATGTTTGCTAATGGTGGTCTGGCACTCACTGCTTCCTTAGACAGGTCATTGGGCACACATTGTTTGCCCGGGTGTTGTGAATCAGTGACCGCAAGCTGTCAGTCCATTGCTGCAAACAGAGGCAGAGTGGAAAACGTATGAGTAAAATTAAAGCGCCAGCGGAAGACTTCTGCAGTAAGCAAAGACCTCCTACAGCAGTTAAAATGAGGTCATATATCCAGTTCAAATAAATATTTAAAAAAAAGAAAGAGGAAAGACATTTATTCATATAATATCCAGATTATTTTTTGTTTAAAGTGAAAATAGGACATTTCGAGACAGAGAAATGTTTCTCATTGAGGTTGCACTGCAGACCGTCTTTGCCTCGGTTTTATGAGAACTCACTGCAGGAAAAAGACAAAAACGGTTTTAAGAATTTGAACAAGACTGATGGGCTGTTTCGATATGTGATAAACGATGCCATAAACATCTAGGCTGAGCTTTTCTCCCCCATTTTCCATCTTATCACTATGCATCCCTCAGTTTTATGAGGGAGCTATTTTTAAATAAAATTCCAGCAGACAGATGAAGTCTCTTCAAGTGTGTAAGTGTGAGGTCTTCAAATGTACTTGAGACAAGCACTCTTCCCTCCTTGGAAACATAATGATGAATTGAGTATGTGTTCCAGACAAAACAATGCAGGGAGACAAGCAGAGTTGGGGCTAAGCATCGCAGCTACTTGCTGGTTTTACATCAAATATTACACACGCTTATGGGACAATTCCATAGCCCTTGGAAAGAACAAATTAGTATCATTTTTAAGAGTTAGCTGTGGATTACCTATCCAGATGACAGCGTTGGTATACTTTGATCTAGATCCTAAAAGCTAAAGCTGAACTGGTTTTCTGTTAAAGATATTTATAGATAGAACAGATGATCTCTGTTTTCCCTCTGGGAGTGAGAAGGTTACCTTTGCAATGCTAATGTTTTGAGACACAATGTACATGAAGCTGAGATTGACCAGGTCAGTGCCGCTGCAAATGCAGATGATCCTGCTCTCCAAGTCACTCTCAGCCTTCCCTGTGGCCTCCAGCGCTGAAAGAATCTTTGGATCCTACAGGAACATGCGACAGAAAGCTGAATACATAACACCCATACTGCTGTAGAGCCCATACTGAGGGTGTGCTGCAGGCTAGGTCATGGAGTTACCAAAATACATACATGAAGAATCTTCTTGCTTACAACATGCCTGAAAATGACTTTCCCCTTATAGTTAAACTTTATCCATGGGGTTCAGGACACATTTTAACAGTCTCGGTACATATTAATGACTTTACCTTAGGAACATTTGTGTTACGTATACTGTTGATCAAAGAACACTCCAGAACCTGGCCTTCCTATAGATGAAAGAGTAAAACATGAACACAGCATCTGTGACAAATCCCTCATGCACAAAAGCTGTGTCATCAACATCACCGTGCATACGTAGGCAGGGAGTTAGCACACAAATTGACTCTATAATGAAGCTGATAGCTTCTACTGACTTAGTCTCACAGGAATGACCATACCTTTCCTTCACTCTGCCAAGTAATGAAGAAGCCAAAGGCATCCACTCTGAAAAAGCAGTTAGGTTCAAAAACAAATGGGTCCTAGAGGAGAAAAGATGCACTATAAACACTAAGGCAAAACTGGTTACTGGTTGTCACTGATTTCAGCATGAAGGACAAATAAACTCCAATAAGACCTTTCCAGTATCATTTATTATAGCTAATATTGTATGTATTTCATTCAGTTTTGCTTTTTTAAGTTTTACTTTTGGGGGCTTACCCATGTATCCCAATTAGCCAGAAAAAAAAAAATCACATTTTATTCCCCCCTGGTATTAAATTAGACCAGTAGGCTGCCCTGAGATATCCTTGAGCAAGGTACCATCCCCATCACTGCTCCCTGGGTGCTTTTAATAGCCTTCTGCTGCATATGTGTGTGGGTGAAAAGCAGAGGTTGCATTTTTGTTGTGTTTTACTGTGTGCTGTGTTACACAATGACAAATGGTCACTTTCACTTATCTAAAGGTTACATACAAGTGGTGTTACCTTCTTATAAAATGTATAATTTGTGCGTACAATTTCATAGAACTGTATGTAAGCAACTGTATGTAACCAACACTAAATTCTAGCTGCAGCAGTGACACTCAATCCAGTGTCACCTGACTGGATGTACTGGATGTCTGCATTGTGCCCGTGGTAAACAATCCCTGAAATCTGCTCTGCCAACCAGAGAGATTCTGTGGGAAATATCCTCTTTAATTTATGTGTCTGAATAAAACCTGAATGGAATATTTTTTATATTAATGTCAACTTCCCGACTTCCTAGTTAAGGCTGTTTGGGAAAAAATAAACACAGCAAAATAAACCGCATGATAAACATCAACAAATTAAGATCTATCCCCGCTAGTGCTTATTTTAGACCTCCCTGCAATTCATAAAAGCAACACAATGGATTTTCAGAAGAGATTCACTAACTAAACAAACATGGCTAAACTTCCTTTTTTATATGAACAGAGACAGAGAACTCCCAGAGCGTATTCTGTGGCCCATGGGAGTTCCATACTTTGACAGCTTGAGCCTGGTCACTCACACATCCTACGTGAGAATACAGACTTCCAAAAATGTCTGGTCCAAGAAAAATCACCATGGCCTGACCAGGAATTCTCAAGGGGCTTTTGAGAACACAGATGTCCCCAGCAACTGACGACATTCAAAGATGCAGAATCTTTGGAATGATTGCTTTGGACCAAAGGCAAAATGAGTCAGAGCATATGCATAGAATCTCTTGGGGAGTGTGTAAATACCCAAAGCAAACAACAGTAACTCAAAGCTCTTCTTCTATACATTTTAGTGGCATGCTCCGGACAATCTCTGCAGAAGTCCCATTGGTTAAAAAGACTGGTATAAAAAGGTATCTGATTCAGATATTCTCTTTAAAATATTCCATTTGAGCCTGCAAAATATGACTGCAGTATATGGTAGGAGGGCAAAAGAGGGCATTCTCTCCTTTTTAAGAACGCAGTTGAAAGTGCTAGACTGTTACACCCTTTTAAATAAAACAGTAAAGAAAGATTCTTCGAATTATACCACAGAAGAATCACTTTTGGTTCTTAAAAGAACCTCTCAGTGACTGGTTCTTTGAAGAGCTATTTCTGTAAATGAGATGTGTGGCTGTAAAGAACCTCATTAACATTTAAAGAGTATAACATGATGTAAAGTTTGTGTCAATTACTAGACTTTTTAAGGACTGTTAAAACTTTTCTTCCCCAAGACCGTATGGTAGAATGTAGCAGAAAATGAACAAATTAACAGATCAACTACATCTGAGAAGAAAAATTATTTTCTTACCTCTTCAAATCTATCAAAATACACCCCTTCTTGCATGTAGTAAGGCACTGGACGCTGCCAATTGAATTCATACACTTTAGCCATTTGACCTAGAAAACAGACAATGCTGACAGATGTTAAGAGATAAACAAAAGAATAACATCACACAGGACACGCCATTAAAAAACACAATCCATGACAAGCATCCTTAAACGCTAGTAATGGGAGGTGCCACAGTGGTCAGCTGGCTTGACTGGTTCTAAAAGTGACCAAAAGGCTTCTTTTCAGACTTATCTTTTTATCCCTCTTTCAGTGAAAACAGATTTATCACTTCTTTACCAAATGTATTTCCCCAACCTAGATCCCTTTAGACTGATACCTGCAGTAGGGGGTCAGTCCAGTACAGCTTTTATTTAAAAGCAATCCAATTCTGTTTAATCTGAAATGATTCGACTGAATGACCAAACCAAAAATGTCGTTTAACTATCCAGTGTATGTTCACGAAACCTCAAATGTATAAAAGCCGTTCAGTGGTGCTTCTAAAAGTGGTTTTAAGTGCTGTTACTTAACCTGATTCTGGCTGTGCACGTGTACATGTGTGTGTGTCAGTGTGTGTTGCACCATCTCTCATGTGGTGCTAGAATTATCGGGTTGTGCACTTTGTCAGTAACTCCCCCTGTGAGATTGGGTGTAAGCCTATACGGTAGATGCCACATGAAGGTACAGGCTTGCTCGGTGATGATGGATTGTTTTCTAGCAAACACATGATTTTCTTTTTCTTGGGCTTCAAAGAGCAAAATATATTGAAGAGTTTAATTCAACCCTCAAATTATTATTACAGTATGTACGTAGCGGAAGGAATTACAAAAATAAATAAATACATTTTTTAAAATCCATTTAAATCTTTAAAATCTCTACTATTTGCTTCCATTTTTGACTGCTAGAGAAGAGCACTTTAATTATACAATGGCGATGTATAGATTTTGGTAAGATTTTTGCAGCATTAGATTCTTGGTATGATATCTATTGAACTATTTCCTTGGTACATTATAATAGTTTTGCATGTGATAAGCAATACAACATGATATAGAAAATATCTACCAGCATTTATATTCAATGACCTGATAACTCACATTTTCTTCTATTTTTCCCAGTTTATTCCATCTATAATGTTTGTTTGGTCATACATTTTCCAAAAAGACGTGATATATTTTCCAGCCTTTTATTTTAGCTGTGGCACGTCCATATGATGTCCATATATGATATTTGTGTGGTTTTGGGCTTCAAAATGCATTTGACCATTTCCCAACCTTTCTTTATCCTTTAGATAGATTTAACAATGCAGTAAACACTCACAATATAATCAAGCAATGTAAGACAGTAGACACATTTAGATCTCTGCATTCCCATTTAATCAAGCATAATCATTTAAATAAAAAGGCTGTTTTCAAACCACCTTTTAGTTTTTCTTCTTATTGTATAAAAGTGTAGAAGTGTAACACTACGATTCAGTTCAATTCCTGATACTACGGACACAATTCAATATGCTCATAATATTTTTAATACATTTGAAAAACGACAACTAATATGTGGTGGAACAACAGACTAATAAAACTAAAGCTGGGGGGCAGGCAGGGGTGAGGTATGACATGAATGTGCTGGACTGGGAAGTTGACTGGCACTGGGTGAATGTGCTAAACGATGCAGTGACACAATAATTAACAGAATGTTAATACATACGCACACTGTCACAGCCCTGCATTGTGATATACTGATATTTCAACACAATGTTACAACCCTAACCTTCAAATCAAACAAACCTTTGTTTTTACAGCTGTGCCTTTAGGACTGATCTCTATTCTGATTGGCTACCGAGTACTGTGGCTCATTCCAAAATTAGTCTGAAACACGCCTTAACTGAATGGTTTGGGCCACACTGAAGTCTGCCTAAGCATATGTAGATGATTTGGCTTAAGTAACATGACAAACAATGAATTTAATAGAGCTATCACAAGTATTCCATACCTTCAATTATATGAAATCACAATTATTGAAGCAGATGACAATCTTTTCCAACAACTGAAAATGAACTGCACATTCATCAGATGAAAAAAACAAACAAACAAAAAACAGGAAACACATTCTCTGGATTAAATCGGTCTGGATTAAATTGGCCTTCCACAAGCAGAACATGTAACTGGGTTCTAAGACATAATTTAGTTTGTTTAAGTTGTTAGCTGGACATCTATCATTAAAAAATCACTAAAAAATATTTTTCATCCTCGCTTATTCTTCAATAAGGGCTGATTTGGTAGCTTATTTATATGGGTCCATTTATTTATGGGTTACATGTGCAGGGAAATGAATCTGAACATCAGTTTTTACAGTATCTATACATTAAACACTTAAAACCCTTTCATTAAAAAAAAGTAAGCAATGTTTTCCATTAAATAAGCCTCCAAAACATGACCACATATACAAAGTCTTTTATACCCGGCAACAAATCTATTTCCAGACTTGTTTAACTTAAGCCATTAAGAGGACCTGTCCCAAAAAAGGCTTGTATATTTTACTGTCACTGGCTAATCTCTGATAAGTACCATGACCTAACCAACCGTTACCAAAATCTACAAATAAACCAACATTCACAAAGTCAAGACGCGGCACTTTATCTTGTACGTTTTTTTTCTTCAGCACTGCCTCTGTGGTCATCTAACAGCAGCAGAAAGCTTATCAGAATGGGCCAACTGGGGTCCATTACCACCACTTCAGCCTGTCAATCCCATCAAACTCTATAGCTGCCGAGAGTCAGGCTGATCCAAATGTAACATGAAGTATGCTGTTCACTCATGCGTGTGTTACATAAGCCCTCAAAGGTATTGAATTAAGCTCTCAATAATGCATGCCCAACCAGCAGCTGTGGCTGTTGAGGAGCTTCACAGGACACAAAAAAATAAATCAATCAAAGACTGAACCTGCAGCATCCCGTTTCCAACTACATCGCACTCACACTCCCGCAAATGGCGTGGCGTGGTGGTGCACTGGTGCAGTGTAGACATGCAAAGTGACCTGCTTGGTCATAGTGTCAACCTTAACAATGGAACATAATCAGATCGGTCTCGCAGTCTGGGTGGAGTTGTACAAGGCAAGAAGCTGGTACAACGTCAATAGTGACTACAGACTTTTGGAATGGGACTCGTCAGAGAAATTACAAGCAGAAAAATCATGAATAGGAGTTGTTTGACAGATCAATAGACAGATTAAAAAAACAGTGTCGGAGTTGAATTATATGATTCATCTACAGATCTTCACTCCTCACATATTTACACTTGTCCTCCTGTTGCTCAGGCGGTTTGGAGAAAACCAAAGGACTTTCAAACAACTGACAAATCAGCAAGTGAACCCGGTTATAGGCCTGAATGCTGTCTCCACTGATAAGAGTGCAGGAAACATTTGCATATCAGGAGTTGCTCTCTTAGTGATGGCTGTGCAGAATTCAGCTGGGAGGCCTTAAAGAGAAAGCTATAGAGAGCAGCCTACAGACAGATGAACTTTTAAAAGCATTAAGCCTGATCTGAGGTCAGATCCCTGCTTCAATCACTCACACACAACTGCCTGTGATGAGAGACTGTGACAGACTGAAGGTAGTTTTTTATTCAGCATGTTTCCATGGAGGGAACATGCAGCCCATGGCAAGACAGACTGCGCATGCTCACTGAAGTTCCTACACATACCTGCAAAAGTCCAGCAGTAAAATTCGCGGACTGAATGTACCTCCAGCTTCACTTTGATCAGACCCTCTGAAGTGACAACACCACACACACCCCGTGCAGCGCGCGTGTGACACTTCTCCCCTCTCAGCGGGTGTGTGCAGGATCAGCAGCGAGCATCCCCTTAAAGAGAGGCGTGTAAAAGTGCCGCTGAAAGTTTAACGCGGGCGGATGAAGAAGTGCTTTTGTTGGAGGAGATCACTCACCCGCTGCGCCGCTGCCTCCGAGGGAAAGAGTCCATGTGGGACTGCGCGTGTGTGCGGCTACAAAGAGGCTGGAAACAGCGCCCCCTACCAGCAGGCAGCGGAACACACACACACTCTCACACACACTCTCACACACACACTCTCACACACACACACTCACTCTCACACACACACTCACACACACCCACACACACACACACACTCTCACACACACACACACACACACTCTCACACACACACTCACACACACCCACACACACACACACACACACACACACTCTCACACACACTCTCACACACACACACACACACACACACACTCTCACACACACACACACACACACACACACACACACACACACACTTCAGCTCCATGACTTTTTACTTCCAGTCCCCAATCTGAATTAAGTTTTCTTTTTCAAAATATCTAAAATGAACTTTTCAGCAAAACTGTATAAGTATAAATATCTATCTGTCTATCCATCCATCCCTCTCTCTCTATATATATATATGTGAAAGTGACAACCATCGTTACTGTGAAACGCAGCACAGCACAACACAACGAAATTAAACCTGTATGTGTTTCACCCATACAGCAGGGGGCAGCTATTGAAAGCACCCGGGGAGCAGGGACGGTTCCTGGGAATCGAACCCACAATCTTCCAAGCTGGGGCAACTCCCTAACCACCAGGCCACCGCTGCCCTATTTTATATATATATATATATATATATATATATATATATATATGTATGTATAGAGAGAGAGAGAGAGAGAGAGAGAGTTTTTCTTTTTCACAATGTCTGAAATTAAGTTAACACTGTTTAACTGAAAAAAAAAATTAAAGCATTCTGAATGTGCATTTCTGCAAATTCAGGATATGACACATTGGAATGATATACAATTTGAAATAAAAAAAAATTTATGTATATATATCACTCATATACATTTATATATATTTATACACAGTGGCCTCCATCATGTTTGGGACAAAGATATATTTTTCCCTGATTTCCCCCCTCATAAAATTTTTAACCGAACAATTCAGATGTGATTAAAGTGCACATTCCAGAATTGAATTTAAAGTTATTTGCGTACATTTCAGTTTCAACATGTAGAAAATACAACACCTTTTATATGTAGTCCCTCTCGTAATGTTTGGAGCAAAGTGATGGTAAGTATATTAAAGCAGTCATGTTTAGTACTTTGTTGCAGATCCCTGGCATGCAATGACTGCTTGAAGTCTGTGATTCATGAAGATCAGCTGGTGCTGAGCATATTCTCTGGTGATGCTCTGCTGAGGATCTTATGTGCAGGGCTTTGATGTGAGGCCTTTAATGTGCAATGCGCACTTTAATCACATGTAAAGTGTTATTTGGTTTAATTTGAATTATTTGATTTAATTTGATTACTTAGATTTTGATTAAATCAGTTACACTAAGGAGCAGAGGGGTAAATCAAGTAAACATGTGTCTTTGTCCCAAACTTTATTGAGGGCACAGTAAAAGGTCACATGTGTAGAAAAAAGAAAATGAGGAAATTTTGATGTCCACTGTGGTTGGACAGGTTGTCACACATTATTGTCTGTAATTATTGCCAGGTTTGCTTAATTTAAGTCTCACACATTAACCCATTTCTTTTTCACAGTTTTTAGATCTCATGTCCTGATTTACTGGGGTCTAAACATGCAAAGACAATGAGCTTTAGAAAGGGCTGTGAACTGGACTGGAAAAGAAGGCTGGATAGAAAGGCACAATTTTACAAGTTGTATCTTGATCCTCACTAAAGCTTATTAATTAAACACCGGCTCAATAACAACTGTTAGGACGTCTTGCTAGGATTAAACACAAACTGTTAAAAAAGGTTTACTAGTAACTACTGGACTGAACATTTGAACCAGATCCCATGATCCCATGATAGTAAGCACTTGGGATGTGTTTAGTTATATAAATAGTATATAGTATATTTGAGCATCTGCTGAATTAGCTGGTCAAAGTTTCAGATTATCAAATAGATGTATACCCCCCTGCTAGTGTTTACAAGCGCACTATACTTAGAATGAATGCCATATATATATATATATATATATATATATATATATACACCATCCATCTTCTGCCGCTTGTCCCAAACGGGGTCGCAGAGGAGTGATGGGAGTCCAACCCAGCACACAGGGCGAGGGGCGGGACGCACCCTGGACAGGTCGCTGGCCAAGTGCGAAGATATATATATATATAGAGAGAGAGAGAAAGAGAGAGAGAAGAGAGAGGAGAGAGAGAGAGAGGCAGAGAGGCAGAGAGAGAGAGAGAGAGAGAGAGAAGATAGAGAGAGAGAGATAGAGGACCAATAGTGAAAGTGTGATGCCTTATGAAATTGTCCCTAGCAACACATTTGGAATGAATCAATAATCAGTCTCGGGATAATCAGCGGAGTAAAAAAAAGGAGCTGACTAGTGACTTCTGTGTTAAATAAGACTGTCAGATATGTGCGAACAGATACAGAGCTCATCAAATTCCACATTTCACAAAAATGTTTAATTAAAACCCATTGCACGGCACAAGCACGACTTACATTCAACAATATTCATCTCTGAAAGATGATATCAATAATGCAACTAGATGAAATTAAATATTTTATATATTTTTGTTTCTAAGCAGTCTATTGTCAATGGAATTAAAAGCAATAAATAAAATGTGTCACTCAATAGCATACATAGTCACGGTTTTAAGTAAAACAATTTAAGTAAATCTTTAGTATAAATATGTCTTAAAGATCGTGCTGGTTATACAAAAAGAAGCTCTATACATCAACACTTTTTACATTCCACATCTAACACAACATTCAAAGGCACAGAACTTCACTTCAAAACGATCAAAAATAAGTTCAGTCATAAAGTATTTCAAGTAATCTTGCATTTGCAAAAAGTTTGGTCAGAAACACTTGAATGGAGTTGGTCTTGCCCTTAAAAAATGATGTCATTCATTATGAAGACTCTTAAATGTGACCACACTGAATCACTTTTTTCTCAAACTATTAAGGATTGGGATCCTTTCTGAGCATTTGGTAGTGTTTCTGTAGATGCAGCAATGCAATATCATGTTAACTATAATATACTATAATATACTGTACTGGATCTCTACTTTGAACCTAACAGAACCTTTTAAAAAAAGTAGATCATTACATACACTGTAGTAGGTGTCAATCAAGAGTTAAGTAGAAGATTATACAGTTTCATGTTTGATTCATGTTGGACCTGCACATTTTGGCACTTTGTTTTGATGGTCCATATCAAATGGATATTGCAATAAATACAAAATGTGGATATAAAAAAAGTTCACACATTTACATGAAATGAACGTGTTAAATACTTAATGGTCCAACTAAAATTTAAAGACAGAAACAACCTGAAGATAAAAATAAATCAGTAGCAAGTGAGGAACCAGGCTAAACACCAGAAACCACAAAGAGGAATTTGGCAAGTCTGGAAGAACACATTTCACTTGAAACATTATCTATATTTTGACCATTAGCGACATCCTTAGCAGTAAAAGGAGAAGAGTGATTAAGAAGTTTCACTCAAGAAGTTGCATAATAATGGGAGAAGTGGATAAAAGTGCATATCAATATATATATATATATATATATATATATATATATATCCATATATCCAAAATCTTTTTCATGTTCTTTCCTTCACGTCTTTTGAAAGTGACTAGACTATTCTGCAATGAAATTCCTGGAACTAAAATTCTGTGTATCAAGTGCTATAAAAAAACCTCACATAAATACGTAGGTTAAAGAGAAGCTAACACAAAATATGAGTTTCTTCATCTTTAAATGGTTCCTCATTAAAACAACTGTAATAAGTAAATAAACCATTGTATTAGGATAAAATGACTTTCAGCAGATAAATACAAATTTGTGTGCTGCTTGAAAAAAAAACACCATTAAACACACCTTCGCACATCAATGACAATAATCACATTACATCACACGACCAGCTACAATGTTGCATTTACAAATGTGAAGTAGCACAAAATGTTCAAAGCACACTATTCATGCCTCCCTGAAAACTTTAACTGTTACAGTCCAGTAGTGGACAGCGTATTGATACATAATTCAAATCTTATACACTGTAGTATCTAATCAGTCAAAAAAAAAAAGAAAAAACTAATATCAGCAGCAACATTAGCAAGATAATGGATCTACAGCAAGCCACCTGTGCTTGCAAAATAAAGCAAATAGACCATTTCAGTGCAAATATCCTTACACCTGTAAAAAAAACAGAAATGACCGCTACAGTGATGTGAGAATGTGTGCCCTCTGACACACACTTTACATCTTCACAACATGGGTGCTCATGCCCTGCACCTTCTTAAACAATAAACACTAGTCAGTTACTGGCCCAATATCTGTGTTAAGAATGATCCGATGTGAAGAAAACATCATATTAGCCATAACAAAAAAATGAGCATATAAAATTAGCTTGAAATAAATACTCCATTATTACAGCTGTAAAAAAAATCAGTAATGTGTGCACATCATTAAGACCCAATTCATGTTATGGCCTATAACATGGTGCTGTAATTGCCTTTTCTTCACTGTTCTGAACCACTGTACACCATTGCGCTGAAATCCTCCAAAACAAGTTCAACTATAAAGATGAATATAAAAGTTTCAACCAAAGCCAAAATGAATTAGGAAGAGTGCCTGAGGCACAGCGTGTTTTCAGTGCATCAGTCTTTCCTCTCGTCTTCCATATCGTCCTCAGATTGCGCTCCCTTATGACTGAGTTTCTCCAGGGTGGAAGAGGAGGGGAGACTCTCTTGGTCGCTCCCATCAGTCTTTCTCTTAGTGGTCTCCTGCACAAACTCCTGAATCTCCACTGGGAGTCGGCGGAACTTGTCCTGATACTCCTGATCCAGTTCGTTTTGAAGCTGCGAAGACATCATCACGTTCAGTTCAAAAAGAATTGAAAATAATTCTACAGAAAACAGTATCTTTCACAGCATTTACAGTCAACATCTTAAATGATGAACATGACAAGCAGTTTGTTAAAGGTCACAGTAAATGATTAGTCACACATTGCAAAGGTTTAATTTAGGTTTAAACAGCTTTTGAGGCAGGGCAGGGGAAACCATTAAGCGGACAAAATGAATTCTGTTCAATAACTACAATTCAATGCTGCGTGTTTGTTTAAAATAAAAGTAACATGAAATAGATTTTATTGAAAAGCTGCAGTGATCTCTCTGAAATTACCCCCTGAATACATTTTCTGGCATACAAGAGGCTGAATGAACACTAGCTAATGGTGATAGAGACCCTGTGCCTGCATAGTGATGAATGCTTCAGTATTGATAGCTTCTGATCGATATTCATTCACTGTGCTTTAGACATGTTCTCTTTAGAGCAGCGCCATCCGGCAGTAGTATTTCACAGCTTCCTCTTTCCACACACCCATTCAATTTAGTCCATAATCCAGCCCCCCTGACTGGGTCATTATTCTAGAGAACATACATTGTGTCCCCAGATTGAAAGGCTCATGACTTATACAGTTATCTGCATAAAGTTTGAACACCCTCAGCAATTACATGTTCATTTCAAGTTCAAATAAATGATTACTTTTGCAGAGAACACACTTTAATAACACTGAGTTTAACGTAATGGGAAAAAAATATATATTTATAATAATATGTTAAATGCAGCAAATAGACAGTATAGAAGGTGTAAGTGGCATGTAAATATAAGATTAAGTGTACAGGCTACTACAATCAGTGAGTAAATACCTACAAAGTACACCTATATGAAAACATAAAATGCCCAGTGGGTGTAGTTACAAGGTAGGTGTATGAAATAAAGTGGCAACACTGCTTTAAACAACACTGATTTAAAGTTGAGCATGTTCAGGATTTGGAATAGTCTAGAGGAAACACTAATGATATATTCATGCTATAAAATATTAATACTTCTACTGGTAAGCTGCTTTTGAGAGCAGGGTTCCCATTCGTTATGTCATAATTTGCAGTCAGTAGCACTCTTGGAACAGATGCTCCTGAGGGCACCCTGTGGCCTACAGGACTTTGGGGAAGGGGGAGGAGCCTGCCGAGTAGGAAATAACCATTTGCGAAACTATCAGAGGCTCAGCAGCACATTCTGCACAAAAATGCAGCCTTTTCAAAGAAAAGCCTGCAGAGTGCAAGACTGAAGAACTATTGCCACTCAGATAAGACCAAGGGAATGTTACAGGAACAATATAACTCTGAAAAGATGGAAAGAAAAAGATTGCAACGTTAGGTTCTTCGATATAAACACATTTAGAGTATGAACTCTTTAGATCAGCTGGAAATCACGTCAGCCATTAAGCACAGAAGACACGACATCAGTGAAAAATGGTGGATGAAAAGACTTTCTCATGACAGCTGTGAATTGTGCATATTTCTCTAGTGTCATGATGCAACAAATGCAGAACATACTGTAACAGTACATAACAGTAGCACATCATCATACACACACTCTGAGTGGGGCTGCAGAGTTCATCTGTTAGAATTATCTGATTAATTCTCCTTCTGCTACAATAGCAGTGATATTTCTTCATTCTCATCCCTCCCTAATGTGCTACATTAACACACTAAATATTAATGTTGCGACCCTTTTAAAAGAATCAAAGCTGTAAGCTTTTATTTAAAAACAGTGAATCAAACCTTAGATGAATGTACATACCTTGGGTTTCTCTTCCATGATTTGTTGGAGGATGTTCTTATGTGTCTCCACAAGTTTTTCATGTCTTTTGGTCTGGGCATCTTCCAGCTGTGGGAGTGATTTAAGAATATAAGAGCGAGGAACAAACCAGTTCATAAATATCTCAATTGTTTGTGGCTATTCACTCGATTATATTTCTTTAATAAAAAAACAAAACAAAAATCTCTTACTCTCTTGATATGCTGCACCACTTCATTAACATAAGATCTATTAATCTCCAGTTTTTCCCTTGGAAACACACAGTTAACAAAATTCCATTAAAACCATTAATTTCATTTAAAACAAGAAGATATTGCTACTGGTATAACAGGGACAGAGTGGGTCAGACAGAGAAATGACTAATATTGATCACATTGATGGCAATCATGGCTTGGCTTGGAGTAATAATGACACGTTCAAAAAGTATATGCTTTATATTGCAGTTGTTTCAACAAGAAAATTACATTCAACTAGCCATCTGCCAGCTATCGAATGGGATTCCAGGACATATTTGGTCTTTCACTGCCATCTAGTGGACTTTTTAAAACCTGTCTCTTTCAATCTGAGCTGCATATCTGATTTTGAGCCTCTGCTACTCTATTTATGACCGAACTCCCTTTTACAGGGACGTCCGGGCACATTCCTATTGTAACATGAACATAAATCACGATTATCACCACTCAAACAAGGAAAAGAACAAATTTCTTTTGGCAGTCATTTTTAGGGAGATTAGGGAATAAGACTCAATGAGTTTTGCACTTCTATGCATGTCTAAATCTTATCCACAAGAAAACTCTTTCACCAGGGCAGCGGTGGCCTAGCGGTTAGGGATTTGGCCCCAGGATCTTAAGATTGTGGGTTTAAATCCCTTACCAGTAGGTTGCCCTGAGGCACCCTTGAGCAAGGTACTGCCCCTGTCACTGCTCACCGGGTGCTTCAATATCTGCCCCCTGCTGTGAGTGTGTGGGTTAAATGCAGAGGTCTAATTTTGTTGTGTCTCACTGTGTGCTGTGCTGTGCTGTGCTGTGTTTCACAATGACAAGAATGGTCACTTTCATATAATGTAAAAATCAACAAAGATTCAGTTTGTTCTTATTTAAAATTGCCCAACAAGGCACTGCCTTTTGCCCTTTTGCCCTGTTTCCGCAGAGATGTATGTGTTAAATCTACTTACTCCTCTGTTAAATGCTTCTCCTTTGATTTGGCTTCATTGAGCTTCTCTTGCCTTTTTTTGTCCATTTTCTTTTTCAGCTCTTTCTTTTCTCTGTGAAAACAAAGACTCCAGTAAGCCTGATGTTCAGACAACAAAAAGGAATTTATAAATCTTGCATTTATTAACAGGCTTACTTTTCACATATTTCTTTCAGTTTCTTCATTTGGTTGCTTTGACTTTCCTCAGCAACCAGGGTTAGTTTCTCCATTAGCTGAAAAAAAAAAAGACAAAGCTTGAGTCAATTATTTTATTATTTAAGATTTTTGAGAAACTGGACAGAAAACAACTCATAATAAATAATCCACTTAGATCATGATGTGGGAATGAAAATCTTTATTTCATTTTTCCTCCTTTATTCCTGAGCTGTTATAAGAAAGTAGTTTTTGAATGATCTCTTTGAGAGTTAGTTGACTGTACCTGCTTGATGTGTTCTTTCTTCAGGTATTTCTCACTGTAGTACTGCTCTTGTCTCAGGTTCAGGAGCTGCTGTTGTTGCTGCTCTTTAAGCTCAGCCAGTTTCTGACTGCTTTCCTGGTCCAAGTTTGTCAGTTCCTGCTCGAAGAAAGAGGCGCCATGCTCCGGGCTGGAGGAAAGACACCTGAGGAACGCATCTCAGTCTGACTTCAATCCAGCTCCAAGTTATTGGGTAGTAGTTTGTAGTAGCATGCTATTGCACTTTCAAAGAGTGAATGACAGTGGAATGAAAACAGAAGAAGCAGACCTACCTCTTCTTACCATCTCTTTTTGCAGATTTCTGTAACACAGCTCTTCTGCGCAGATAATCGTGCTGGAACTCATTGTATTTGGCTGTATGCTCCTTGATCATTTCAGTGGTTTTCTTGTGATGTTTCTTCATGAGGTCCTTCATTTCTTTATAATGTCTCCTTTGCTCCCTGACAAACACCTTCTGCTGCTTCAGCTCTTCTAATGTAAGAGCCTCCATCTCTAAACGATGCAAACATGAGTACACTTAGATTCATACTGCAAAACTGACCTCCTGGCAATTTACATTTGTGGCATTTAGCAGACGTCCTTATCCAGAGCGACTTCCATGTCTTAATTACAGGGACAGTCCCCCTACAGCAACTCAGGGTTAAGGGTCGTGCTCAGGAACCCAATGATGGTAATGCAAGAGGTGGGATTCAAATCTATAACCGCTTGATCCATATGCAAGTATCCTACCACTAGACCACCACCACAACCCCAAAGACATTTCTTTGCTTTTCTTATTCATGAAACTTTAGTATACAGCATTTGTGCACATTAAAAGATCATATGGTTCATATGGAAAAGAAAGAAATCATGGCCTGAGCGATCTAAACATCTTTTTAAGTGTCCAAAAATCCTGATAACATATCAGTTTAACGGTTTTAGTTAAACAGTGCTTTACTGACCAATAAGATGAGAAGTCACAGTATTAAATAGTTTAAATATTGTGCAATTGGGCATTGCACTACCCTGATTCATCCCAGTTTTGCTTTCTATGAATTACCTCTTTACCCATTTTTTCCCTTTTCATAACAAAAAGGTTTTTGTTAGAGATTGACACTAAACATTAAGTTCAAGCAGATGTTTCTATTATTATAGTGTTGAGTGTTCAGCTTGATCTGCTGTCACATATCATGAAGGGGATAACAATGAGTTCTCAAGATGCACATAGTTTCATTAAGAGACTGAATTCAGGCTGTGACTCATCCAAAGAAGTCATTTATATTGCGTTATCTGCAATTGCAGCTAATGATAAAACTGCAGGTCGTCACTACCGGCTAATGATGTTTCCTTGATATTTATCAGTCAGGCTGGAAAACAAATGAGAGGTGAATTAGTATTCAGGCTACCTGGTCGATTAATTTCTTTCAGCTTTTATTCTGCATACAAATTGAAGCCACAGGTCCACTAGATATTGACCTAATTAGGACAGTCATGGTTAGCTAGGATCAGAAAGCAACTGCGGTTTCTAGTACAAGCAGTAACTGACCGGTGAGGACACTGTGAATGAGATCTTCTGTCTTTGCCGCAGGTTTAGCCGATCCTGAAATATATATAAATACACACAGAAAAACACAGACACACACACAACTCTGGAGATGAGCTTTGTGCACATTCAAAGTGACAAATCTTATGTCACTGTTCTACACTGAATATTCAAAACTTTCTCACAATCCCATAAAGCAGAACAGTTGTGTTCAGCAGTTAACTGTGTGATGGTGAGTGGTTCCTGTAGGCTGCTACCTGTAGGCTGTGGTTGTGGGGAAAGCTGGGACACTGGTTTGGGCGTGGCACTTGGAGCATGGCTCAGGCCATTCTCTACAGGTGCAGGATTGGGTTCACTCTTCACCTCTGACGCCTGCTCTAGTCCAGGCTTGGTCTGTCAGATCGAAGAGTTTATGAAAAGCATGGACAAAACAAACATTAAGTTAAACGATTTCAGTCTTATCCAAATCAGCCTTGTTATTTTTACAGGCTGCATTCTCCCACATCGGTAAAGATTCATGCACCTTTCACTTTTCATAGAATGGGTCGTAATCGTCCGTGAACATGCAAACATGTGATATGCAGATAAAGAGATCTATAATTGAAAATGCAGGTTGAGGCTTGCAGAGGTTTTTTTGACTGGTTGTGCTCAAAACAAGTCATTATGTTCTGTCAGACTTCAGGTGTATAAATGTGTGTAAAAATGTGGAGAGTGATGAAAAAGAGTTGGACATTAGTCATTGATGTTGACTGTTATGTTAAAATTCTCAAAGAATAAAAAATTGCAATCATTAAAAGTCACTCCCATGTCTGATCATTTGCACCAGATATCAACATTACAAATGTCCTGTGGAAAAATAACAAATGAAAACTAATCCAGTTCAAATAGCACTTCAGGCAAATATCAGTAGGGCACTTTATTTAATTCATTTCTTGGATCATAGCATATAAACATTGGTGTGGGCCTAAAAAAAACCCCACAAGTCCAGAGTTAACAGAGTAAAGTGTTCAGTACATAGAAAGCCCCACCTCTTTGGCATCTTTCTCCTCCTCTCCCTCCTCTAATGTTAGAGCAGCCAGCTGCTTGGATCTCTGCTCCATTAAGTTGACATATCTAATGGGGTTAGACAGGGCCTCTATGACATCTGTTTCAACGAGAATAGCACACTCAGTCTTCACAAACATTTTTAATACGATCATTACACTCCCTGCTTCTATAGAATGAAACTTCATCCACAAAATTCTGTCTCTGCTGTCTCTGAATGTGACAAGAATGTTCCCCACCCCTGACGTCAAGCAGTTCACTCTTAATGAGGAGTGAGTGCTAGTCAAAAAGTAAGTGTGCAATAGCACTGAAAAGGTCAGCGCTGTTTCCCCCTGTAAGCCCCTGTGGCATAACACATTTTAAGTAAAGTCACACATGCTGAGAAGTTGGGCACAGGGAGCATGAGTGTGTCCCACTAGCCCCTTCCTCACACCTTTAAGCTGCAAATGGAGTTTTCCCTCGCTAAAACTACTCACTCTCATCACAGTGAAGGATCACAGCAATACAAATGCTTTCCTTACAGAAAGATGGCAATAATTACATGCTAATGTTATTAGTTTACCTGCAAAGGTATCTGGCACATAATCTTTGACTTCAATATACACAAACAGTGCAGGAAGAGTGAGAGACTGGTTTTTCTCATTTCTCAGTCCAATATAACGATAACCTGCGCAAAAAAAGCATAGAAAAGCATTTACAGCTTAAAACTCAGTATTAAAACTCAACTGGGTTATGGAAGCAAACATTTGCACTACCTGGTCGGATGGCAGGCACAGGAATTATTCGATGGCCAATGAACTTTCCACCCTCTTCAAATACAGCTATTCTCAGGGAGGCTAGAGTGGGTAAAACCACCTGTCAGGAAAGATAAAACAAAATAAAATGATTTTTGTAATGCACCCGTCTGTTCCCATATCTAAGTGTCCAGCCACTGAACATACCTTTTTAAACACAATTGGCTCCTCGTCCCAAACAGGGTTGATTGCATTGTTTTGGGAAGTCTTTGTCTTGAATGCTTTTCGCCTTGTGTCGACTGGGAGGCCAAACATGTCGATTTCAACATAGACACCTACTTTCTTGTCAGTGAGAAACTGTCCTGATATGATCTGATGGGAGAAAAACAGTTAAAAATGTAGGAGAACAACAGCAACAACAACTACTACTGCTACTACAACAGCTACAGGTAGAGGTGTATGACCTGTTCTTGTTAATAAAAAAGAATATAATGCATTTGCTTACAAAATATCTAGAAATTCAATAAAGTGATAAAATGAAAAACAATGAAAAATGACATGCAATAAGCAGACACAGCATTTTGTGAAACATATTCAAGCCTGTTGGAAATGCATCCCAGGTGGCCCTTCATGAAGCTGCTTGAGAGATTGCCAAGAGTGTGCAATGCTGCATCAAGGCAAACGGAGCTACTTTGAAGAATGTAAAAAAAACTCAGCCCCCTTGTGGAATTAGAAAATTTCACATTATGCAACTGGCACATAAAACCACACAAATCATTGATGTCTGGTCCCTTGATATCACTTTCAGAGACTCTGTGGACTCTTGCTTTTTTGGTCACCAAACGTGAACACTGAAAAAGCATATTGATATTTCACTGCCTCAAATATTGGATGAGGCAGGAAAACTGGGCAGACACATGGAAATAAAGGTCTAACCTTTATTGATAAAGTGTTGGCTACTATTCCATCCACAGTGCTCTCTGTGAAGGGGTCGAAGTGTTTGTCTGGACGTCTCATGAATTCTGGCTTGAGCCTGTAGCCACTCTTCCCATTATACTCGAACAGACCCAAGTTCAGCTGCATGGATAGATCTGGGTGTGCAAAAAGGAGAAGAAAGGAGGAACAGAGCAAAGAAATATTTTCGGCTAGCTTGATTTTAGAGTAGAGTAGAGTGATCTTTTATTATCCCACGAATGGGAAATTTGGGCGTTACAGGGCTCTTATAAAAAAGACAGGTGTACAGAAAGAAAAGAAAAAATATATAAAGATATAGAGAAAGAGGAACAGGAACAAGTACAGGAGAAAAGTAGAGGAGCTATAAATACATAATAAATTATCTATCTATATATATCTATATATATACATATACATATCTACAAGAGTAATATACACGGTAATAAATAAGTTTTGAATGAATTATACATATAAATAACAAGTAGCAAAATATAAATATAGCAAAAATATGAATATAAATGTAATAATAAATAATAAATGTAAGAAAAAAATATATAAATAAATGTAGTAGTAATAATAATAATAATATACAATACAGTAGTAATAATAATAATAATAATAATATACAATAATATACAACAATAATATTTTTTTAAACTATTGTTGTAAAAAAATAATTTTTTTCAGCACTACTAATCAGTTTTTAACATGCCTTCATGTGTTGGATGTGTTTGTGAGATTTTTTCAATGTATTTATTTATTTTTACCTATTGTCTGAAAGTTTAGTGCCACCAGCTGGCAGCCAGCATTCCAGAACACTTGTGGCATATAGTTGGAGGAGTCAACTCGAGTTCCTTTAGGGTAGATCCTACTGAGCTGAAGCTTGTTGTATCTTTGAAGCATTTGGGTTAAGGACATGAACACAAAAATAAAATCCGCAGACTATTACAGACATCCAGACAGTGTTCAAATCCATGTTTATATTGAAACTATCACATTCAGATGTCAAGTGAAACCATAGACATAATTAAGATATATGTCCTTTGGCGGCTATGCCTTTTATTCACTCAAAGATTGTCAAATGAACAACAGACTTGATAATTTGGGTCACAAGCAAGGCATAAAAACGGATGTGCTTGTCCTCGTTTCGCCTCATGTGCCTAATCACACACCCATATGGGTTACAGCAAAATGTCTTTATTAAAACATGGGCCACTAAAATAAAATTGTAAAATGCAGTCATTCTGAGTGTAAAGGATGCTCCACAAACTCCACAGGAGTTTTTGTGAGCTGCTCCAGAGCCTTGGTCTCCACAAAAGATGACATTTGATAACTGCGGTTCACTTCTGAAAATGGAAACATGCACAGACGTCAAAAGTAGTTCTAATCATCAAGGGACGCAACATTTGTTAGGAGTATAATGCACATAATTCTGACTTTTTGAAGTTTCAAAGGAGTGGAACTTTGTGGGCTGGATGTAATTGACCAGAGTGGACATTTCCTCCGTAGCAAAGGCCTCTGAACCTGCTGTCCCCTGTAGAGAACACACACAGACAAATAAGCTACCTTGTGTTGAGGCCTACTGATTTAAAAATATCGGTCTACTTACCTCATCCATGGACTTCTTACAGTCATCGTCGTCATCTTCGTCATCATCATCATCATCCGCCTCCACTTCTGCTGAAGCTATACAATGTTAGTGAAAAGAGCCATTAAAGATCTGCTAACTTTGTAAACCTGAGTGGTCAGTTTTACATCTTCTGTTTCTTTCTATCCACAGACAATGCAAAAAATAAGCTGGACTGCAGATAAGTAACTGACAGAAAGCAAGGGGCTCAAACATGGGTGCAGAGGCAGCGGTGGTAAAGTCCAGTTTCCTGCTTGATGATTAATTCCAAACACCTACTCACACAACAGCATGCTAGTAGGGAACTTACTGGACAGGGCAGTTGCAAAGAAAGTGAAAAGGAAAGCTCCATGCTGAGTAAGTGTTAGGCAGGTCACTGTGGCCAATTCTTGAATAGGAGGAAGCAAGTTCTAGAATGCTTTTTGTAAATGAGGTCTACCAATCACCACGGGCGGTCTGCACTCAAATCCCACTTTCTGTTGGAAAGCTCAAATGTACAGTCAGCCATGGTTTCATGTACACAAGGTTCTCTTCAAATTCACTCTTCAGTGATCGAAGTTAAGTGCTTGAGGGGTTTTGTCCTGGGGAGGAGCCTGCTGTGCAGCAGTTGTTTTCTTCCTTAAGAACTGCCTGGAGTTAACCTTTAGAAACAGGCCTAACCTCTAAAACATCTTTCAGTGCTTCCAGTGCCTGCCTCTGACTTCAAGCAATGCATGAATCCACAATCAAAAAAGAAAAAGATTAACTCCTCCAAACTGTTGGACCACAATCCTCCACCCTGCTTTGCACAATAAATACCACCACCAGATGGCACCATAAGGACAAGTAAGAAAGGCAAACACCTGAAGCTAAACCCAAAGTTGTGATTTAAAAACAGCAAATACTACAGTCTTCAGCATTTCTTCCTCCCTGCCTTTCACATAAAGCTTCTGAAAAGGGGTTAATCCTTAAAAAGGTGTAATGTCATGGGTACCTGCAGGGCCAGCACTGGGGGAGGAGGGCTCAAACACACTGGAGGAGTCACTGTTGGTGTTTGAGGCTTGTTCTGATAGCTTCTTCTTCGTGCTCCCATCAGCTGGTTTGGGGTGAGACTTTTTATTCTTGATGAGGATCTTTCCCATAAGTTCATGAGGACTAGGGAGTGGAACTCCTGCCTCAAGCTGATAAACATGAAGCAGACACAAATGTTTCCTTACCCAATGCTCTTACTTGTATATTTAATAGACTGTTATTGTAAAGTAATAAAAACAATCCTGAACATCATATACATACAGGATATTTCTCAAGTGGCTCAGTTAAAATGGCATCTCCAAAGATTGATCGGCAATACTCTGCCATCTTTGCCTGTTGCTTTGGACTGTGATCAATAAGGAAAATAAGGAAAATGGTCATTTCATTAAAAAATAAAAATTAAAAAATAATAAATGTTAATAATTAACATGTGTATTATTCAGAGGCAAGCAATCGTTTATCGCTCTAGCAATTTCATAACCTTTTCCTAGAAGTATGTTAATCCCCTTATTTATATGAAAGCCCTCATTCAGGATAATGAGCTGTCAGTTTGGTATGCTACATTTTCTTACATGCAGTGAAGAAACACAGAGACGTCTCAAGCAGCAACTGTGTATGACATCTCAAGAGAGATGACTGAAAACAAATTATGCATTACAGTCTGCTATAATCACTCTACTCCGTGTTGCCATAGTTGCAATCAGCTCTTAGTGAGGAGAACATTGGCACTCCAAGGCGAAAGGTAAAAGAGGCTGCTGGAGGCGTGTAGTGTGGCGCTTTCACTCACGAGTCCACATGGTTCTCGAAGGACAGAATGACAGGAAAAGGAGAGGTTTTAAAAGCACATTCAGCAATGGCCTCAATTACTTCCTGAAAGAGAATACATTAAGAACGAATCGGTTAAAAGAAGAGAGTAGAAGCACAATTTAACACATTTAAAAGTTTTTCCTATTCAAAACCACTTCATTTAAGTTTCAGCTTTTATTTATTTTGTGATGGAAGAGAAATACTCTTAATATGCTATTACTGATTTTTGGGAATGAACATATTAATCCAACACCCATCACATCTAGATCAGTTTGAGCTAGGATCAAATGTTTTAAGGGAATCACATAAAGCTTAGATAACTCCAAAATAATCTAAAACTTGCTCAGCTTGTAAAAACATAATTTACATATTAATTTCACAGTGTTTCATTATTAATTCATTATTTAAGTAACATAATAATATACATAAGCAAGCATACAACAATCATCTGGATACAAACCAGCATGTAAATTGCTTTCTAGAAACTGGATGTTTCCTGTCTCACTCAAAGTTACTGCAGTAAGATTGCCACTGAAAAAATTAACTTTCAGTCATGAAAAAATGTACTTTCAATTAACTTTCAATCATGAGCACTTTTAGAAACAATCTCCAACCTGCCATTCCCAGACTAATTAAAAAATGTTCTTAAGCAGTCAAATGTTTCTCTCCTCAGTAATAACATTTTATTTTAAAACTTCAATCAGCATTCAAACCAACATGACTCAGATCACTTGATGACCTCAGACATAATGCTGAAGAGAAAAACATCCATCTTTCTGCAACTCAAGCTTTTTGCTGCCTCCGATATCATTACGTACACCATACCAATAGACAGATTTATAACGGGTCAGGATTTCCTGAAATGTCCTTGATTGATTTTATTTTTATTTAACAGGAAGAATTTTGTCACTCTTGGTAAAAATCTTATGCCATGGCAAGTTGGATAGTTGGCTCCCTTTCCTGGTGTTAATGTTCTCAACTGGTCTGTTTAAGTTGGTTCACTGCTCAGTCTTTATAATGTGTTTTTCAAGTACCAGAATGTCTTTTCTCTGTATACATAGCCACTTGTTCAGATTATTGACAAGTATGGTGTGTTTTACACATCTGAGAGCCAACGATGAAGCACGTTGAAATGTAATCAGTATGAATGATGCTATAAAAGATTTTATGATTTTTATGCATATGATAGTTTATTGTAGTAATTACTGATATTATAAATTATTGAATAATGTTAAATAATACACTTAAGAGTTGAAGGGATTAGTATCTTTAGTTGGACAAAATCTTGTTTTACCTTAAAAGAAATTTCTGAGGTCATAGTAAAGCCGTGGGTGATGACCGGCTCCTCTTCAGCCGTGCGGCCCTTCCAGCAGTCTAGTTCAACACAGCGGCAGCCTGACAACAGCACCTGTCTGTACATCTCCACTGAGGAGTTCCCTGCCAGCTGTCCAGCTGAAGATAACATACACACCATTGAGAACTGATTTATCATATGATGACTAAGAGGCTAGTGCAGTGGTTCTAACCTCTGCTCTTGGAGTGCTCCTGCCCTGCATATTTTTGCGCTGTCTCTGTTAATAAGCCCACTTCAATTCACGAAGGGCTTGTTATCCTTTTCACACTGAACATCTCACAATACATTCATGACTTTATGGATGTCCCCTTTAATGCATTTTAATCTGTCACCAGAGGATTTAAATGCGTGTGTCCACAATAGCCATAAATCTTAGTATTACCATCTTTCCATATAACCATGTAAAGAAGAAGTACCATGCAGCTGGATGAACTGCAATAGTTCCTAAACAAAAGTACAATCTATTCTGAATGATTAGCACTTACTGAGATCAGTACTAATAGAATGCAAATAAAGTGTATTATATTTTGCTAATCATGTGATTGCTTAAAAAATGTCATTTAAGGAACAAAATCAATAAATGTAAAGTGTATATATACAATATAAAACTAATGCCACTCTAAGGCCTCACATTATTAAGTAAAAGGTTAGATGGTTGCCTTTTGTGCATGCTTTAAAGGGTTAACGAGCTGAGTCATTCGATCAGGTGGGCAAGAGTAATTTTCTGACACTGGAAACAGTGAAATAATTGAGATACCTGGTTCAGAGCCTACCGGCATATGACTGCCATAGCGAAAAGTATCTTTAGTATTCAGAGCCTTCACAGACTGAGCTTAGGTATAATGCGGTGTTTTGATGAATGTGTGGACATACCTGAAAGATAGGTGTTGTGCGAAGAGTTGATGAAGTAGTGAGAGATAGGGAAATTCATATCTTCACTCTGGTCCAGTTTCTCAGGTGGGATTACACCATTTTCATCACTGATTAGGTACCTGGAAAAGCCCTCTACCGAAATCTGCCCTGTAAGACAAAGATAAATCAATTACAACACAGCACCAGTGAAACATTTGGACACAACAAACTGAATGTATGTTAAAGACATGTGAATTTAAATACTGATGACTACTGCTTGAAACGTGTTAATATATTGTGGGAAAAAACTAAAATGATGGTGTCCAAACTTTTGCCCTTTTCACGTGAGTTCACATATGTTTTAATTGTAACAATTTCTGATGTGCCTGACAACATGGCTACCAGGGTCCACGGGGGGGTGCATGTTGCAGAAAATTAGCCTTTTCACTCTGCTTTTACACCTAAAGCAAAAACCTGTCTCATCAAGGAAATTAGCACAGAAACTGCAAATAGACATCAAATTAAACACAAGCTGTAGGATCTGCATTCCCTAAACAGTGAGTGCACTTGTAAGGAACACACTCATAGATGGGTGTCCCTCGTGACAAATTCTCACCAGTAGTTTACATTAATTAAAGCCATTCTTCGCAGAGCTCCAAAGGTAATTAACCGTGGCCCTTTTTGAAAGCAGGAAAGCACTGCAAAGCGACACGACATAAAATGTTTCAGAGTAATCTCAACGGGACTGCCACTGTCACTGTCACCATGTGGCAAATAAGCTTTGGTTTACATAAGGCTGAGACAAACCACCTTGCTCATCCTGGAAAAGGGAGTCAAACGGATTTTCAAAGACTACAATTACTGTGCCCTGCTGAAAGTTAGCAATTGTCACGTCAATGTGGAAGATAAAGTGAAAGTGTTACAGGAGCAGGGGTACAATTCAGATAATATCTTTGGCTGTGAATAGTCATGTTCAATTAAGGGCACATGGATTAGTCAATCAAATCTCAATGTGTTGCCAAGACTTTTTTGACAGTGTTATGTATAAAATCACCTCAGACTCTTGTGGAAAAGAGCCTACAGACTGTGTCTTCATACGTCAGCCCTTTAGCTAATACAAAAATGTCTCCAGCTGACTCCCCAAGTAAATCCTGAAGTGTTTTGTGTGGGCAACTCATATGGCCCATAACCATTGTTCCCTGCCTGTCTCTGAGAGTAGGCTGGGAGAACAGATAGTTTATAATCTGTGTGACAGCAAGTTGTCATGCCAGCACTGCAAGCTAAAGAACTCAATGATCACTATTATCTATCTCCACCTCTTAAGGCTAAATATGCCTAATCAATCAGTTGTCACAAGGTAACTGCCTTTCTCATACAATCTTTCGGTGATCTGATCTCCCAGGGTCGCCTTGCTGGCTCTAGTGCAGTGTTGGAGATGGGCTGTATCTCAGAAGTTACAGTTGCTATGGTAATGAACCATTAAAAGGGAATGAAAAGGGAAAGGTGGAGAAAATTTATGAAAATATTATTTTGTTAAACCAAAATGGAAAAAAGAGACTTTACATTTATGGCATTTAGCAGACGCTCTTATCCAGAGTGACTTACAGGTCCTAATTACAGGGACAGTCCCCCTGGAGCAACTCAGGGTTAAGGGTCTTGCTCAGGGATCCAGTGATGGTAGTGCTAGAGGTGGGATTCGTACCGGGGACCTCTTGATCCAGAGGTCCGTAGGCAAGTACCCTACCACTAGACCACCGCCACCCCGGTGGTTTTAATTTTTAAATTAAAAGAGAAAATAAAGAAATGGATATCAAGGAATTCAGCCAGAAAGGAGAAAGGAACTGTACATCATAGGTTTGGGTTTCATAAAGTATTGAGTATTGGATTTAGGGAAGGAGATGGCATTCCAATCATCCAGTCAGTACAGGAAAATAGGGAAAAACAGGGATGAAAAAAGAGGCAACCCTATTGATACTGTTGTCTCCTAAAAACAGTATAAAGGATTTACTTGTTAATATTAAATAAGTGTAATGTTTCTGAGTACCATGTTGTCACAGTCAGAAAGTCTTTGTATCCTTAAAATATATAATGGAAATATTTTGGCAAGTATATAATGGAAGTAAATGTAATTATCGAATGTTGCATTTTTAAGAACATTTCTTTTGGTCCATTCAACATAACATTTTAACATAATGAAACATGAAAGTGAAATTTGTCATTGTGAGTACATGGCACGGCACTTGGTAGACAACAAAAGTGAATTTAATCCATACACACACCAGCAGTGGGCAGCCTTAACCAGGGATGGGGACAGCACCTTGCTCTAGGGTACCTCAGGGCACCTACTGTTCCAGGATTTGAACCCATGACCTTCTGATGTTGGGGCCTAGTCGCTAACCACAAAGCCATCGCTGCTCCAACTAAACATGAAGGTTAGTTCATGTTTTCAAGCAGTGTAAATGAAATTAAGTAAAAGAGGAGATACAAGGTTTTGTTCCGACAGTAACGATATGCTCAATATTAGCAGCCAAACACATACAAAGCAAAGCACAAGTCTGCCTATTATAGCACTGCTCATGGCTACTTGTCATCTTTGGACAGTGTGGGCTGATGTGACATGACAGCACATCAACTAGCTGAAAGAATCAATGAGCACCTGAGGCAAGCGGAACATGAAGGCTTCGCAACGTGCATGTTTAAGACTGACCTTTTTGGATCATGCCAAGGTTGGGCTCAAATTTCTCCATCAGGAGCTGTGTTTGCTCCGTCTTCAGTGGAGGGTAAAGAATCTCATTCAAACGTGGATCTCGCTGCTTACTGTTGATGAAGTCAGTCATTTCGTCCATGTTCAGATAGTTCTTGCCTTTGGCTCCACTGAAAAAAGAGAAGAGCGAAACAAGAGATTTTTATTTTCAGATATTTCACAGATGTGGTTCTGTACAAGAATCACTTGAAAGTTCAGCAAGAACTCTGTAATTATCTTGAAATATAATAACATAACATTCACACTCACAGGTCCACAAAGATTTGGTTGATTTCAGGTCGGGGACAGATGTTGGCAATAAATGATTTGTAAATTTCAGGAGTTAAGTCATCCAGGGGAATGGAATCATTCTGCAAAAACACCGAAAGAAAACAGAGCTATTCAAAACCAATCAATGCTAATGCATTTATTCTAATGCATTACACAATTCATTCACCAGTCAGCTGCTAAACACCAATCACCCAACCCAGAACAACTTCAAGGGCTAATTGCTGTCGTATCCATCAAATACTCAAACCAAATTCTCATTGTACGATGTCCAAAACATCAATGAGTCTGAACTAAAAATAGAGGATGAGCTGTTGCTTTAATACCAAGCTGTCCAATATTAATAACAATTTAAAGCTCCAAGAAGGCCTCCAAATTAATTAATGCTTTCATTCCAAGTCTCCAAGTCTGGGGAGTATTTGGATAATTTGGCTTTAAATCAGTCGCATCATTTTAACAAATGCAATAATAAACAAAGTTGTCTGAGTGCAAACATTAGTCAGTGTCCTCTGAATGTTGTCCCAGATTCGTCACTCCCCAGAAAACATTTAAAACATTTGAGAGAGGCAGTCAATCTTGAAGGCCACACCAAGGCCCAAGGCCGATTAATGCATTGTTGGTTAGAAAAATGAAGAGACCCGCAGAGAAAGAGATAAAAGGCTCAGGCAGTGAGTGGCTCACAGAGGAGGCACTGGGAATTATGCACATTTTGCTCGAATCCCCAGGGACCTTTTAACATTATGGACTGGATTCTGATTTTTTTTTTTCTTTGGCGCTATTCCAGAATCCCAGAATTTCCACACAAAAAATAAAACAAATAGGCTTTGCCTTCTTCTACAAAGTGCACACTCCTGTTTCAAGAGAACAAAACGGAAATAACAACATGGCTTCACGTGTGAAAAAACATGTTGCAAGTCTTTAAAAGTACAGTTATATGCAGAGAATATAAAAAACATTTTATTCATAGATTAATGGAAATAATACATGCTATTCATCTATGATACATAGCTGCACCGATCATATGGGCAAGCCTCAATGCAGCTTTTGGTAAAGATGATGCTTTTACTTCCTGTCAGAATGTGAACTTGAGCCATCTCTCAGTTGGAACCTGGAGTGATTAGTTAAACATATGCTCACCCTGCCTGATGGAAGATTACAGCTCTCCAGTGCAGTTTCTACACGTTTCCTGTCAGCTGAGAACATGCGAAATATGCTGCACAAAAGAGAGATCATAATCAAATGATTCTCACAGGGACCCTTTATCATGTCTTTATCACTGGAGTAAGAAAGTGGCATTCAGCACACAGCTTGTGACTTACTTCTTCACTGGAATACGCCCCTCTTGGTTTGGTTGCAGCTTGAGTCTTGTGTAACTGATTTTAAAAAAGTGTTTTTGATTAGAAACAAAAATGCATTTAATATACAACCATTTAATAAGAGATCCAAAACAAGCATATATGAACTTCTATAAACCCAGTATATATGGAGAAAAACGTGTCAACATGGGAATATGCTTTGACGCCTTTACAGCTTGGTAATGCAGAGTCACTCTTGTGTGATGCTGCCCTGAGGCTAGAAGTCAGGTGTGAAAAGCTCCTGGTCACCGTCATATTTCATTTAAACTCATTTTGATGAATTTCCACCATGAGAGATTATCTGCAGGTGCTTACGCTTTTTCCAGACTGGCCTCTCTATTCATGTTCTGAGCCAGCAGGTTGGATGCCAGACTAAACAACTCCTCTGCCCACTCCTTTGTGGATGACAAAACACAACAAAAGAGGCAAAATCCATTAAAATAGGTCAAGTGCCCCTTCTGAAAATGTTCTGCGCAGATATCTCAATGACAAAATGTATCATTAATGATTGTTTTCCACTCTACTGTGGGGAAACTGAATTGCTAGCATGATACTCCTTAATAGTGTTCGTGTCAAATACCTTTGCCACTTCCTCCTGGAAGGCCATGAAGTTTAGGTAGGTGATGTTGACCATGTCAGGGCCTGTGACCACCGTCAGCATTTTGTTTTCTATCCTTCCCACCAAGTTCCCGACATCTAGTAACTCTCGTAACTTGGCTTCCTAAAGAAAGATTGAGACCTCTGTCAGTTAGGACCAGAGTTAGAACTGTGACAGGGCTGATGTGATTCCTGACGCGCGTCTCACTGACACCTAATTGTAGATAAAGAATTAGAAACATTTACTATTATTGGACAATATAGTCTATAAAGTTGTATTTTGCTATGCTATGTATACACAGCATGTTGTTTAGTTACACTATGAGCTATATTTACATTTAGTGTACATTCTGTATGGTCTTTCAAACAAAGCCAACAATAACTTTTCATTAAATGAAAAAAGCAAACCTTCTCTCCTTTCCATAAATTCTGCATTGACAGAACATGCAATTTCAAACTGAAAGTATGCTGTTTCAATAATGTCACGGCCTCCAACAAGCCCCGGTCATGGCCACAGTCCCGGTAACCGTACTTCTAACTACATTTTCCACAGCGCCCATTCATCACAGCCCAGTCCCTCACACCTGGCCAGCCAGGTACTTAAGGAGTTCCAGACCGACCCAGACTCGTGTGTTCTACGTCGCTACTACTGTATTGTTTGCTGATTGGTTTGTTGTGTATTAAAGTTATGTGATTGCTGCCTAGCACTTACGCCTCCTTCCCCTTCTTCCGGCATGACAAATATACACTTAATTTCTCTTTTTCTAGCTGTGAATTATGAATGCAAATTATTAATATTCATTACGATGACATCTGTAGAATGAAGGTACAGAGGGAAGAATAGCTCAGATCATGGCTTTATCATCACCAGCAACGATTAAAATGGTTCTGGAGAGAAAGTCTTTGGTGAACTGGGTTCAATTGAGCTGCCAGGTGATGGGGGGGATAATTAGAGCCTATACTTTGAGTCGCAGTGGACTCTCTGAATAAAAAGGAGGATCCTGTTGCCAAGGGTGATGTGCTGGGGGTGGGAAGTGAGCAGTCGGGAACTGTGGCTCATTACTGGTTAGAGTGGAAGTATGTGGTGGGCAGAGTGAACACTACCATTATCCATAGTCTTGTGCCTACCTACAGAGAGAATGCCTAGTCTGGTAAACCTTGCAAGAGACAGGTATGAAGTGAAACTGTCTAGTCTTCTTCAGAATAACAGCGTCCTAAAGCTGTGTCAGTATTATAATTATTCATTGAAATCATTTTAATTGTTTAATCAATTATTTGTTTGATCCGGTTTTTCTGTTTTTTTTCTTCACTAAACAATGTATCAATGTATTCTTTCATCTGCATTCATACATATAGAAGGTTGTCTACATCCCACCTAAAATCTAGAAATGTCAGTATCAGTATCAGTAAAAGGGTAGTACATTTTGTAATCTAGTGATTTATGATTAGTGAAGACTAAGGTGTGATTTTAAGCATTTAAGTTTTACATAGATTTTTCTTTATTAATGAACTAAAGTCTCCTTGTTTGATATGCTTTATAGTGTTTTATGAATATTTCAATTAAATTTACACTATTTCCTCAGAGCTTAAAGGCATGTTTAGTGATCCAAGTTTATTTCCTTGTACACATATCCTACTGCTGACCTACTGAGTTTAATGACAACATTCATCTTGGAATTTATGTGCTCATGACTGATGTGATCATTTAATGATTGTGCTCCATGATCTAATGTTGCTCTAATTATAAATGGCAGAACACATTATTTTTGCATCTCATTGGCTTTCAACATAAGTACACTACATAAGATATAAAAGGGGCATTTAATTACACAGCGCTGTGCAAATGTCTTGAAAACCCAGTCATTCCTTCATATTTTGCTTCCAAAGACCCAGACTTCCTTGTATTTTTAATAAGGAATAGTTCTCCAGGCTTCCTGAAAGAAAAAAAGTGTTTGGCTCTCATTTCCAGTCCAGAAAATTGTTTGTTGAGCAAAACAGTGACCTACGTATGAATCAGTCATGCAGAACAAAACCGACTAACTTAAGGTATGAAGCAGTGGAGAAATAGGTGCAGATGATTACAGCAGTGATTAGTTGAATCCTGAAAGTGAAAGTGACAACCCTTGTCATTGCGAGGTCACAGCACAGCAAGCATGAACCACAACAAAATTGGACCTCTGCTTTTAACCCATGCACACAAACACCATGCAGCAGTGGGCAGCTATTGAAAGCGCCCGGGGAGCAGTGACGGGGACGGTACCTTGCTCAGGGGTACCTCAGGGCAACCTACTTGTGAGGGAATCGAACCCACAATCTGCCGATGCGGGGCCGACTCCCTAACCACTAGACCACCACTGCCCTGAGCAGTTGGATTCCCTTCATCTATTGAATCTTTGCAGCCTGTGGCCAAAAAATATATTTGTTCTACGCCATAGACCAAATATAAAACAGTTTGAAAGGCATAACATACTATTTTTGTAACAGAAATGTGAAACCCTTGCAAAATATAAAGAACTGAGGAGCTCAAGGCTTGAACTGCATGTGTGACAATGATGTATTAGGTATTTAGTCTAGGCTTCATTGGACATACAGTGCACTATTTAGGTGTAGAGACCATGATCCTTTGTTCAGTCAGTTAACTAGTGAAAAAAACCCACTAACGTATGTATTTCTTCACTGTCCTCCGCACAGCTTTTACCATTGGGTAAGGCTGTTCAACAGGTTCACTGGACCCTACTGTTCCTGCATCGGCTGCCAGAAAATAATTACAATGAAATGCAATGACTTTCCAATCGAGTGAATTTCTGTGTACTATCTGCGACATGGCCAAATGGCTGAACAAATAATTTGGGGCAAAAAGACTGAGACTGTGTATTCTGGTTGAATGAGCACAAGCATAATGAAGCTGCAGGGAACAATGGAGACAAACATCTCATCTTTTCAGGTTCATAACAAAACCTTCCCTGTTGTAAACAGAAACAATGCAGTCTGCTATTTATCCCAAAAAGAGATAAACCAAAGAATTATCCAATTTATTCTCAATGAATTTATTTACATTCATCAGCAATGTAAATAGATAAATAAATAAATAATGTAAATAACACTTTCCAGTCTGAATAGCTTCATGCTGAGCTCACAGTGAGTGAAAGCAGTAAAAAGATGCTTGTCATTTTTGTAACTGGTTTGCTAGACAACCACCAATTCGCTTCAGCAATAACCAGAGTGGAGATCACTCCTACTCATCATGACTCATAAATGTGTCCAGGCCCATGCTGGCATCTTTGATATATTTGGTTCAGACACACAGGCCAATTTTACACTTCAATTCAATGCAGTTTGCCAAGAATAGGCTGGAGAGATTTCACTTCCTGGATTTCCCTGCTCAGCTCTCCTTTTTTCTTCATAATTTTAATTTTTTATTCTCACCCTTTCCTTCTTCAAATGCTGCGAGGGTGAAGAGAAAATCATGTTTTTTCATGTTTTTCAAGTTAACTGATCTGCTTAGTTGGCCCTCACAACACAATCCACTTTTTATGATTGTGCACCAATTCCACAATCACTGGCGCTCTTTTAATGAATGCTCTGTTGCATAGAGAGACTGGAGTCCAAAAAATCCCCCAGAGTGACAACATGAAATTTCATTAACAATGGAAAGGGCTTGACTAGCCTTTCATGATGTGCCAGAATGTTTAATCTTGATTAATGTTTTAGGTACAAACTAAAAGGTTAATTGCTTTTGTACCTTAACTTAAAATTTATAATCATGTACATGTGTCCTTTTGGCACTGAGAAATGTATTGGTCCATGGCTCCTAATTATAAAAGATGAGAAATAACAATTTTTATATGATCTTAACATTAAAATTGCACAACCTTAAGCATTTTGGTGATGAAGTAGGTTTTTGCACAGTTAGAATAAAAAAATAAAATAAGAGGAAAGTAAACTGGATTTAGAGTGATCTCTGTGTCAGTGTCTGTGGAAGCCAACAGCCACAACAAAGCCATTATAACTGGAAAGCAGGGTAGGGCAATTTTTCAAAAGTTTTAATATACATATGTGTGTGTATATATATATATATATTTATATGTATCGATCATATTATGGGAAAGGGAAAAAGGGAAAAACAAATTTTAACCTACAGGGATATGTTTCTTTTTCAGTGATATTAGACTTACCACCACTCTCCCCACCCTCATGTCCACCCACACAAAAAGGTATGGTCATCAATAATCATGCTCCACAAACATTCTCTCTATTTCACTTGTCCAAATGAGAATGGCCAAAGTGCATATTCATTATTGTCGTCAGGCTGGGGAGGTGGAGGCTCTAGATCAGATGAGTCAGCTGCAAATACAGGGAGGCAATGAAACACTGTTGTTTGTGTTGTCACCTTGTCCTTGCTCCGGCTCATCGCCATGTTGGATGCCCTTTCTTCCTACCTCATTAGCTCATGTACCTATGGCTTTGGTCACACACAGCGAGCCTTTCCACAAGAGTTTCTATGGCAACAATCCATCAAGGCACTGCTGCCACTGGGAAGAGGATTTTGCCAAATGTTTAGCCTGTCTTCAAGCGAAGTGAAGCTCCAGTGCCTCTGGTTTGACCAGTTTTGTACTTGAGGTGCATGTCGGCTGTGTCTTTTTTTCCTGACCACCAAAGCAAACTGACTGCTTGCCCTCTACAACTATGAGACTGCCTCTGCCAGAGCAAACAGTGTTTTAATTTTGGAGATACGTTCATTGTATCAGTTCACTGACATTAAATTTGCTATGATTATTATAATTGCAAAATTTTTGAGAGGGGGTGGTACAGAACATTTGTTCTTTTCATGTGACAGCTGAATGAACTGAAGGGCTGTGCTAATGAGTGCTAATTCTATCCTCAGTACCATTCTCAGCCTAAAAGTCTCTTAGAGGGGGATAAACAGAGTATTTTAAAAATATACTAGAAGTTAGGTCAGGGAGAGGCACAATAGAAAGTTGAGGGTTTTAAACCTCCATTCAGCTTTGACATCAAATCGACTTTCGGGCTCTCCTCTCCTCTAGAAGCGTGTCAACAGATGGGGTGGCCTGATTTCATGGCAATGATGTTGAGCTGCTAATCCTCCTAGAGGCACTTTTTGCATGAGAAGAAATGGGCAGGAATCAGAGTGCAGCCTCTTCCTGCACTCCTCTCTGGCCCAGGTCCTGCTGGATGCTGTGCCTGCTGGTCTAAGAATGAATGGCTCAGCAGAGAAGAAAGTTGTTGCTGAGGCAAGGTCTTTTGGTGAATACCAAAATGCAGTGCAATTTTAAACATTTGAAATGTAAACACACACTCACATATACTATATATATGCTTTCAGAAATATAAATATTGATTGTTTATTTTTATCAATTTACAAAATGCAAAGTGAGCGAACAAAAGAAAAATCTAAATCAAATCAATATTTGATGTTACTACCTTGTGCCTTCAAACAACATCAACTCTTCTAGGTACACTTGCACAAAGTCAGGGATTCTGTAGGATTATAGTCGGTGTCTGATCAACCAGTTTTATCAAACAGGTGCTGATGATCATCAGTGTCACACGGAGGTTGAAACACAGTCATGTTTGGAACAACCTACCAGCTGAGTTCCTTCAAAAACTGTGTGTAAGTGTACCTAGAAGAACTGATGCTGTTTTGAAAGCAAAGGGTGGTCACACCAAATATTGATTTGATTTAGATTTCTCTTTTGTTCATTCACTGCATTTTGTTGATTGATGAAAATAAATGATTAACACTTCCATTTCTGAAAGCATTCTTTGTTTATAGTATTTTTTCACACCTGCCTAAAACTTTTGCACAGTACTGTGTGTGTATGTATATATATATATATATATATTATATATATATATAGAGAGAGAGAGAGAGAGAGAGAGAGAGAGAGAGAGAGAGAGAGAGTACATTAATACATTTTAAAGTTCTGACAAAAACACATGCCAGCAAAAACTGTTTCTAGCAAACCATATGTTCATTACCAGTAGCAACGCCATTAGCAAAGCACCAGTGGCTTTTCAGCAGATGGGTGCAGATAAACAATCCACTACTTAATCCCACAATGTGATTTGCAACAGCGCCTTAATTCAACTCGTGTACATTTGTGGAATAAATGTCTAATTATCTCATCCCCAATTTCCATTCCTCCACAGTATCAATCTCATGCTACACCCCTTGAATTGCTCAACTGAGATGGTCGAATATCCTCACTGAGGCTTTCATCGAACTCTAGAAAATTGAAAACACATAAAGAGATGACAAAAATGAACAGACAAAGGCAGGTTTTAGTGGTAGGTGACTAGACTTTGTTTCTGATTATGTGTTCCTTTGCTGTGCTATCAAATTGATCATGAGCTTAATGGCCTTCTTTTCAATTTTCACACCTTGTGAAAAATTTCATAACAAGAAAGCATCACAAACAATAACACTACATTTATATTCCCTCCGTACATAATGGCAATGAAACTGTTTTGCAATCGTGCACTGATAATGCATTAAAACCAAATGGTTTTCTATTATGGGCTCCCTGTGCCTTTGGGAATCAGAATAGTGATTAGAGATGGAGATTTCATCATTTCTTCTGGCTAGACCAACCTTCCAAGTTTTGTTGAAGCCAAAACTGCATTTGATGATCTGCTGCATCAACATGCAATATAATCAAACTTCCTGCAACGGTGAAAACATATGGGAAGCAAATGCTGCAGAAATTAATCTTTAGCTGCATATCAGTCTCTCTGCATTCCCTCAGTAATTTTCACTCTTCTTTCAAGCAGCTTCAACCTCACTGGACATGGGTGAACAGATAGTTTGCAGTGAAGCTGCAGGCACCTTCGCATGAATGTGAAACCGTGAGACTTATTCAGTCAGATCTGACACAGGCACAACACATTTCCCTTGACTTACTTTCAGCAGCCCATGACCCTTAAGCCATCCCACAGCCCTTGGAAATCTCTGTCTGAGACGCTGTCTAAACTGATGCACAGTTTTGCCTCAACAAAGTGGAGGGAAAAGGGGAGGGAAACTGATTATAAACCATGTTACACACCACAGTACACATCCAATCTCAGAGGGATTTAGGGACACATAGCCTAGTTTGGCCTGGTTAACAAAAATAGCCATGTGTGTTTCACATGAATGCAATAGTAGTGATGTTTTTTCCCCTCATTGTCCTTGTCCTTTATAATTAGGTATGCAGTGAGTCTAGGTACCTGCTTATCTCATTTTGTTGTTCCAGGATGTGTGCATAAAAGTGTGAAAAACACTTAAAAAAAAAAGATCCAAAGAGATTCAGAAAAACACTGATCCCTTTTTAGCTTGGAGTTTCTGTCCAGATGCCTGCCTCTGGCACTCTAGCCCAGACTGCATAACCCATTACTGTCATTGAGAGATTCTTATCACCCACAAGTGCCATTAATCTATATTTAGTATGGAGGGCAGGACATTCAGTAGGTGTAGTAGGTAAGCCTGCTATTAAATTAGGATGTACTAGAAACATGATATGAGCGAACAGATGCAGACAGTTTGGATAATACGTTCTGCAAGAAACACAGGAAGAAGCATTAAGGCTATTGGCCGAAGAGTCTTACCTTTGGCGTTTTGGTACATTTTCCAGTTCTTGCATCTTTGATATAGCTGATGTCCAGCAGATCAGTTTCCTGTTGTGATTTAAAAAAAGATAACTTTG
The DNA here is from genome assembly GCA_017165825.1 of Hepsetus odoe. Classification (NCBI taxonomy): domain Eukaryota; kingdom Metazoa; phylum Chordata; class Actinopteri; order Characiformes; family Hepsetidae; genus Hepsetus; species Hepsetus odoe. The sequence continues at coordinate 19,708,746 of CM029374.1, read as the reverse complement.
TTATGTATTTTGTATAACATTATACACATTCACAGTTATGGTATTTGGCTGGTACTCCAACCACATCCAGAGAGGAAAACAAGTGTATCATTATGAGTCCAGCCACAGACTCTTATTGTATAGAGCACATTATATTTCTTATTGTTATCCTTGTATCGTTGAGATTTCAGCTCCTTAAAAAATGAATATGAACATTTGTTTGACAAAGGATGACATGGCAAAGCAACATTAAAGAAAAATTTGGATTCAAGCCTGAATAAGCAAACTCCACAGGGGACGACTTTAAAGGCAAATATTCTTTGCCTTTCTTGTATTAAATGTTTTCCACTTATGATGTTTGTGTGTTTAAGCATTCGATTTAAACATTAAACCGCATACATGCAAATGATTTCTGTCATGCAATGGCTGCAATGTACTTTGTCTTATTTAGAAAGCAATAGGCCTAGCAGAGCTTAAAAGGGCCCATTGTAAATTAATATAAATAAGTGGAGCTACATTATGGTACACAAAACAGTAAATAAGTAAGTATGTAAAACAATATATTAAATATAAAGATAAGTTAATTTCGCTTTCCATGATGCATGACCTTTAACACTATTAAGGGCAATGTGACTGACAGGTAACTTTGAACCATTTCTATTAGGACTGGTCAGATGGTACCTTAATGCTAAAAAGTTTTGCAGAGAAAAAAAGACCTGTTGCAATCTGAAGCAATCACATGCTGTAACGGTGTTGGACGCATTGTGGCCTGGACACTTGCTTTACTTACGGGATGCTAAAGGTCTTTTTTAATAACATTTCTTTGTAGTTAAAGCTAAAAATATTAAACACTTCAGAATACTAAATACAGCAGCACATTTTTATCTGTTAAACAAATCCTCGAGTAATCACATTGAGTTGAATTTTATTGATCCATATATACTGAAATAAGAAGTCACTGAATGTAACTCAGCATTTTCAAAATGTGAAATTATATATCATATAAACTATAAAATTATATAAACTATAAAATAAAAACTAATATGTGTGTTTTGAAAAGCATGATCTGTTTTTTTTTTTTAAATACGCAAAGCAGTTTAACAGCCAACTTGAAATCCTAATTCTAAGTGACTGTCATTCAGTGCAAAACATGAAAGCATGGAAATAACACATGAGGAGGAAAGAGGTAAAGTAAAACAGAATGGTTGATTCCAGCTCAGGTCACTGTAAACCCAGTTTAAAGACATAAGCTGACAACTCTAAACAAAAATATTCCAGATAAAAACATGCTATTACTGAGTGCTGCATTGTCTCCTAACGCCTTAGAAATAGTGATGGTTATGCTTTCAGACAGGTGCTAGAAAACCGAGTGCAATCTAAAGCTGACAGCATCCTCATGGCACGGTCGAAGAGCAATGAACTGTGCCTGGGCAGGAAAAAATTAAGGTGACATTTGCTGTTCAGATACATTTATTCAAAACTGAAAAATGCTGTGTGAGTTAAATATAGTTAGATTAATGAAACTCAGGGCCATGACTTGATGTTATCTGTTTGTATGTCTGTAAAGTGTATTTTCTTTACATATTTATATTTTATCATCTTTAGCATCTATATATATATACACACAAGAAATAGGTTTTATGAGGTATTATTTAAGACATGTAATGAATCATCCAACCATAATTATCCATTATTATGCCCTCTATTTTGCACATTTGCAGAACAGCTTTACTAAAAATACAATGATACCAACAAAAGGAAGGCAAGAACACAAAGCAGCTATAATATTTCCCACAGGACACATTTTATGGCACATATTATGACATGCTTTTTGACATCTTGGGTTAAACACTGATATGTATGTTGTAATGTCACATCATTTTTTTTACTGCTAAAATCAAGCCCCTCTTTGACACAGAGAAAGCGAAAGGTTAAGGGTGGCAGGTTAAATCTATATGTTTACCACTGCTGTAACTGTTATGGCTATGACAGCATAACATATCCCCACCATTGGATGGTGGAGGGAAAATAATCTATAAAATAAGCTTCATTTAATCATGTTTTTGCCTCATTTATCTGCTCACAGCTTACGTCAAGTGTTACATTTAAGATTGAGAGTCATTACATTCATAGAAATGTCCTACAACACAAGGGAGTAAACACTAGTGAGGTCTCATCAACCATATGAACAGTGAATAAACTGTACACAAGAGCCTTATGTAAAAAATCTCTTCTTTGTGTTAGGTTGGTCCAAACTAGAATGTCTTCTGAGTCAACTATACAATTTTTATGGTAAGGAATTGAATAATTTAAATGCCAGTTTAAATAATGGAGCTCTATTTTACACATTATCATTCTTCATCTCCATCACCTGGTTTAATGAGACAACTATGAAAATTCAGACACGGCTATAAGTGCTTGACTAGCACCATGGCAACAGGGGGAGGAAGGTTGTCTGTGAAGGGGACTTTGGGTTACAGCAATCTCAAAGCAGGAGATTTCAAAGCTGTGGAAAGTACACTCACAGACAACAGACTTGACCCAACAAGATCCATGTATCTTGAGAATACATTCAGGCAAAGTGAACAAACTGTTTTAGTAGTACGCTGAGCATTACAGTTTATTGACTACCTAGGCAGAGAATAACTCATCCAGCTGATACAACAGCAGCAGCCCAGAGCTAGTGGAGACTAAATGAGTGTCATGTTTCCCTTGCCTCTTACTGTTGACAAGCCAGCTTGCAGTGCTATAAAAATAGAAGCATAAGTATTGATCAAAAGACTCTTGGTTTGCATAACGCAACAGCAAGCTATTATTTTACTGCCACTGGCAAATGCTTATGATTTCCTTACACATTCAGTACAAAAGCAGAAATGTATCAGAATTTATTGCAATGATTTGGATCACTGCGCCTTTCTCAAACATGCTTGATGCACAGAGCACAGCTGTTCTGTCCACACGTTTTCAAACGTGATCAAGAAATTTCACGTGATCACACTTTTCTCTATGTAACTGTCTCATATCATTACACCATGTTTTGCACATATGTGAAAAATTATTTGTGTAAAAGCCACATGTATTGATAAAAATGTGCATTTTTTGTTTGCTTTTCAACTTTTCCTGAATGTCATACTAAGATCAATTGCATAAACAGACTGCACATTTAGATTAAAATCTCAATTTTATTGTAAAACGAAAAGTGCTCTGTTGATATGCCGTTTCTTCACTATTTCATTCAAAATTCAAAATGCACGGAAGGGATGCACAGCGCTCCATTAGTGTAGAAATCTCCCAAAATACCTTTAGTTCTATAAACATTATCCTTTATACATTTTCTCAGATACTGCCACAGCCTTGTATGATGGCTGGAATCGTACAGTTTTAAGGGAAATAACAATAATTTGGTGTGGGTTAGCTTTTATTATGAGGTGGTCACAAAGCTGACCCAAACAGCACTAGACAGCAAGTAGTGTGTCACCAATTTCCTGCTTGATCTTTCTCTTTAGCTAGATTACAGGACTCTCAACTGTAGTTGCTATGCCAAGAAAACACATTCAAGGTCAACACACCGTGTGCGTGGGTAGTCTTCCTACAACATGAAGAGCAAAAATGCTCCCTTTCGAGACAAGTACAGCCAGTTTTCCAGATGAACCGTTCATTAAGCTCAGTTGTGGTGTAATGTAAGGTCAGTGGAATTAAACCTGGAGAGAATTGATTTTCTATTTTTACCTTTTATTTCAACCGGCAGTGATAAGGGACATTTGTTGAGGAGGTCATGAAAGGTGAATCTCATGATAACCGTTACTGTGAGAAGAGAATTCAGATCAAATTTGGAGAAGCTGAATGCAGGCTGTCTTTATCAAGTAATTACACGACCTTGGCATGAACTGTAAGGCATCACACAACACTCATTACCGTCTATTGTGCAGGTAATTTGACCATAACCAGCAAAAGATACTTTCCTCAAACACATGCCTAAATCCTAAGATGTTGAAGCTTGAGCACCAAAGTCACCACCCCTTTTTCAGCCAGAATTCCCCACAAGGGAAATTTAGCACTGCTTCAAATAAAATAACAGCAATGTTATTTTCTATTCTTGCTGAAGCATTCACTCCCACAGACGCACAATACTACCTCGTTTCATGATGTGATTTCCTGCACTGCAAACTCACCCACTCATAAATCTATTTGAATCATTTTGAAAGCATTTACTATTGAGCACAAAGCATGAGAAGCTATTCTAATCACTGAACCAGTCATGCTATTATTTAGAAAGATGTCTGCCTGCTGAATTGTCCCGAATGAGTAAAACTGTTCAAAACTTCACCTAAGCAGGTTACTCAACAGTGCACATTTATTAGGATGCAGTTGTCGTTCTTGCTTTGAGTCCTTGTATACACTGGATGCACTTCTAAAGCAGCTACATTGTCAGGAATAGTGGTTAAAGGGGGACTTCAGTTTTAATGGTCTGTATGATATTTTAGCCAAAACCACAACTAATTTTTGCTCTGGCATGCATTAACACATCTGAACAAAAGGAAATTTTGGTGTGAAAGACTTTCAGTATCATTAATATAATTAAACATTAGAACAATCAATATGCCAATATAGGTCTGTATAGCCTAAATATATGAGGCAGCTATTATCTGCTAGGACAGATAGTGTGACCAATAATGGAAAGAAATCTGCGTCCATCAGTTCATTGGTTCATCCATTATCTTAACCGCTCATCCTGATTAGGGTCGTGGGGGTTGCTGGAGCCCAAGCCAGAGCTCATAGAACAAAAGATAAATCAACACCCTGGGCACAGTGCCAATCCAACACAGTGAGAAATCTACATTTTTTTTTCTATATATTGTAAGTAGCAGAAGGTTTATTAAAGAAAATGGACAAAATAACTTATTCAGCATAATGGGTAATATCACAAATTTTAAAAAGTCAATAAATATATCCTAAACCAATCATTAGCACTAGTTTTTGAGATCATAAGCAACCACATGAACAATTGTCAATTTTTCTGTATTTTCAGCTCTAAGACCAAACATCTTTTAATACAGCCCTCCACATCTAGAGTAATAAATTGATTATATGTTGATTCATTCACAGAAATAATGAATTAATCTATATTTCCAACTAAGGAAAAAGGGAAATAAAGTTTAAGATGAAGCACAAAAATTGTAACAAGAACCTGGAAAATACAAACAATCTTTTACCTTCTTTGTTTCCTACATCAAGCACTTTACAAAGCAGCTTTACACTGAAAATGTAACATTACCTTTCAGTTTTCTGCAAAAACAAAAGGGGGCCAAAGTCCAGGTTACAAAAATAAATTAAGAAATGTAGTGCAGTGGATGACCAACCGTGTATGTACACCTGCAAGAAGTGATCAGTATCTTAATGATACTGTGTATCTTACAGGGCTTGGACAAAACCTGGTGTGTATGTGATTAACAGTAGTTATGCTACCTCAATGGCAAAGACATGAAGGGCAGATATAAATAGTGAAAATCAAGGTCATGTTCGCCACAAAGACAAGCAATTTGAAAACTTTCCTATTTGCATTTAAATAGATATACAGATATCATACATTTCTTTTTGCGGATAACCAGTGGCTAAAGGGTACGGCTGCAGGTCAGAAGCTGAATGAAAACCCATCCATGACTGGGTTAATCTCGGTTCTGTCATGCTTGACTGGAATGAAGCCCTTTCTACTGTGGCCTATAAAACACTTTGTTATTCTCAAAATGTAAACGCTCACCACTATAAATAAATTGATTTGCGCCATTAAAACCCCTACAATAACAGTCCCCTGCATTATGCCCATGTATAAACACCCCTATGCCCACGCTTTTGTTAATTTACTATCAGATTCTACATCTTTGAATAATTTGGACATTGCTTTGGGCTACTGGCATGACTTGACTATGTCTGCCTCACCTCACAGCCTATTGTTTTCTGCTTCTGTGTTTAGAATTGCTACTAAACAATAGTCAAAAAAGTTTAAGAGTAGAAACCTGTGCATGAACTAATGGTGATGACCAGAACAGAATGATTATTGTTACACATGTAACAAAACATCATGCCACATAATAGGTGAGCTTTATCAGCAGCATTCCAATAATCATGCTATCTAATGCAATTATATTGCGTCAACACAAAGGTCACCAGCACGATCTGCATCATCCATCACACGGCCGCCATTAGGCTTCATGCCTGCTAGCTTGTGTCTAATTAGCAGGCTGTGCAATTACATGAAGTTAGCACTTTATGGCAAAAATCTAATTTTTTACCCAGTATAGTGAATCTAATCATATTGTGAGTTGAGAATATCATTACACCTTTACAGTGCATGAAATATTTACATTTACAGCCTTTAGCAGACGTTCTTATCCAGAGTGACTTCCATGTCCTAATTACAGGGACGGTCCCCCTGGAGAAATTCAGGGTTAAGGGTCTTGCTCAGGGACCCAGTGATGGTAGCGCTTGAGGTGGGATTCGAAACTGGGACATCTTGAGCCATTGGTCCATAGGCAAGTATCCTACCACTAGACCACCACCACCCTTTAAATTAAATAAATGAAATAAAGCACTGAAATCTTTAATGATAATATACACATTTTTTTTAATGATCTTTTTTTTATGAACTTTTCAACTATTGTTCTTCTCTCCCTGGTTTTATTTAAAGTAGGACATCTCCATAACCCATACCGCCAGGCTATCTATGCAGTTGGCAGTGAGACTTCCATCTGGAATAAGGACATACTCCCCAAAATATCTTCCTTCAGGCTACATTTTAACTAAATCTGAAACCATGTTCCAGATAAAATAAGTCTGTCATTTTACTATTACAAAACATATAACATATGCTAGCTGACATACAAGTGTGCCACATCAAAACTGGCAGTTTGACCTTAAGTCAGTTGCATTGCTATTGAAAAAAATACATCATGTCTGATTTGAACACAATTTAAATAAACAAAATCAGAAAAATATGAATTCATATGTCTAAAAGGAGGTGTGACTAGAAAGAAACCAAAAGGCCTAGTAATGCAAACCATAATCTTAATCTTACCTTGTTCTGATCGGTCCAGTAGAGAAAGTAGCCCTGGGGATCCACACGTAAGGTCACTGGGGTCACTGTAGAGGAATCCTTGAGAGAGTAAAGCAAATAAAAGCATTTATTTGAAAAAGTATGTTCTCCGTGTACATTTCAATGACTCAGACTCTTTGAATTTGGTTAAATTTTATGTGCTTGCTGAGTGTTCATACAGTACACATTATTCCTCTAGAAACCTCTGTAAAATTGGCATGGAGTATCCCATTTCAAATATGTTATTTAATACGCTGCATGGCCTCTGAGTCTTGGGGTGGATCAGAATGTGAAGTTTGAGTCAGACATTGCATAAGTGTTCTACATAAGTGTGATTCATGTTGCGTTTTAATAATTTCCCCTTGATGGAAGTCACAAAATTCAGGCAACATGGACTGAGTGCACCTCCTCCACATATATGGGGGACTTATTTTAAGATTACATAGACCTTCCCACTTAAGAAGGACACTGAAATGGTGTGGCATCGAAGCAAATGCGTTCTCTCTGGAAGGAAAGGGACAATTTCCCATCTCAGCCCAGAGCTCTCTGTCAACCAGAGCGCTATGTACCCTTTGGAGCTCTCCTAATTGTGTTATTTTAGATCTGTTGAGGATCTGCCCACATACACAAGCACATCTAAGTTGGGTGGCAGAGCGCATCTTAGCTAATGTAAGGCAGGGAGGACGAAGGAGGATTAAAAGCATGGAAGTTGCCATAGCAACAGGCCAATATTTTCAGTTTTATGTGAAGTCTGAGCTTTCAACTGCCAACATTTTCAGCATAAGCACACAACAAACCTTTATTTACTGTCTTCCTTTTGGAGGCATTAAAAATTTTGCTGGTACAATTATATTCAGATCTGAACTGCAATTATTTGGCATGTGCGGCTCCCCCTGCAACAACCTCACTACTCTCCTTGACCACAATTAATCAGGTGAGACCACAAAGAATAGCCTCTGGGATGCACCATCTGTATCACACAAAGCCATATGGACCTACCATAGAAAGGGTTTCTTTACAAAAGACAAAAAAGGACTTTGTATAGTTTTCAAAATAGATTTGCATACATTTTCCTCTTTAAGAGGCCGCTTGCATTAGTTTAAAGTTACAAATATGGAAAAAAATACAACATAAGATGTACATGCTAAGAGGGAAATGACTGAGATGTGACGAAAATGACTACAGTCAGAGTCAAGTCACTAAAGCTCGGAACACTAGACAGACATATTTCATATTTAAAATTCGGAGAGTCTCAGGACCACTGTTATTATTGCAGGTGATGATATTAAGTAACATCTCATAAATGATTAATAAGGTCAAGATCCCCTGCTCTATTGTGTTAATTATTTAGGGATCAGAATCATCATGGCCAGATTGTGCACTCTCGTCTCTAGAAAAAAAAAAGCTAATTTTTAGACCAGTCTCAGCGTGGTGAGTTAAAAGTGTCTTGGATGAGAACTCTAAACCAACAGGTGACACAGCAGCATCTTCTACAGCCGCGTTTCTTCTCCACCATTTACAGCCCACTACTGAGGGAGGACTGCATAACAGCCCGCTGCCATACCTGAGCCTAACCATCAATAAACACCATATGCTCTTGGATAAGACCAGGGCAAAATGTCATTTAAATGTGCAGGAGTGGACCTTTAATCTCTCGGAGATGCATCTGTTCTTAGAGGTGCCCAAGTCAGCACAGTAAGGCAAGAAAAGTAGCCAGAGAGCATTTCTATAAGAGCTGCTACCAATGAGGGGAGCAAAATTAAAGGATGAATCACAGACTGGGTCAAGAGATTCGCCTGCTTCAGGACGTGGGGTCAGATTGAGGGCTGAGAGACAAATGGACCTGGACTCGAGTCTCAGATCCTGACATGAGCTGAATCGGTCTGGACTGACTGACAGGACAAAAGAGCAGCACTCAGGCGCCTGCACTCGCGTGCTCTCCAGCTTTTGGATGATTCGGCCAAGTTGGAATGGGAAATCGCCGAGACTGCAGAGGCGCAGCGATGCCTTACCTCATCCCATTTCATGAACCTGCTGCCTTTCTTCAGACTCTCCGGGACGGACACCGGCTTGAGCTGCAGCGCGTGAACCCCGGGCTGTGCTCCGGCCATTCAGTCTGCACATTTACCTCCCAAGTAGGCGAGAAGAGCCAAAACCACCGAGAAGACCTTCTCCCTGTCTTCTGCGAGCGCCTTGATTGAGAGAAAAATAAGAATAAAAAAACGTGTGATGTGTGCACACGCCGCTGTGCTGGGTAGTCTATTGCATGCTTTCTTTCATGTTTCAGGACGGACGCCGCTGTTGCATGGGATCCCGGCGGAGGAGGAAGAAGCAAAAGAGCAGCAAAGCGCGGTCCTAAATGATGGAGAGGGATGGGGGCAGCTGCCAGCGCGAGTGGCCTCCGCACGTTGACTCATGTGCGGCTCTCAGAGCCACGCGAGCGGGAATCCAGCGCCCCCTAGCGCGCGCGAGGAAAGTGGCGGCGAGGGGGATTAAAGAGGAGGAGGCTCAAGTTCACAGTTTACGATCTCCGGCCTTCATCCCAGCAGCATGCTCAGACCTTCTCCACTGCTGCGGGTTGGCGCTCAGTGATGCTCTGGCTGAAGTTTGTAGAGGTGGTTCTGGGCGCTTGACTCACTCCTTTCACCTCCAATAGTGATGGAGCTTTCAAGTGTCAGTTGAATGGTGCCTTCTCCTCCATGGTGAAACCTGTTCACCACTTTTTGCATCCATTTAGCTGTTTATGCCTTGCGTTTTTGGTTAAAGCTGTTGGGATTTGGCTCGCGGTTCCCAGCCAGACAGGAGTGAAGCACAACTAAGACACATCCCGGATGGGATCGTGCAGACTGGAGTCTGAGGTGGTCAGGGATGGCTGTTGTCTATATCAAGTGAACCTAAAAGCCAGTCAAATAGTTGTACAGTAGCCGTGAAAGAGTAACTGGGAATAAAACAGGAATGGTCTGATCTATTTGTCATGATGAAAAGTAAAATCAGAGTTCGTCTGGGTGCAGTGAAGTATCAGTTTAATGAAACGTATTAAATGAAGTCTGGCCAATGTCTCTCCATGATTGGAACATAATGTGTGAAAGAATTTGGCTGATCTTTATTTTGTTTAATTTGCATATAAATAGACTGATGATTAAATAGTACTTTGCCATCACTATTCATTTACCACTCAAACAGTATGATATCAGTTTCCACTGGTTGATTCGTTCCTGCCTAGAATGAAAATGGCACTGATGTAACAAATTTGGATTTTTCTTCTGATTCCAGCCCAAAGAGTGAGGATGCATCAGTGACTAGACAGTAATAAGAAAATCAAAGTCTCATTATTAACTGCAGTAACTTTGATAGTAGAAATACTAGGATTGTGTCTCGATAACAAGGAAAAAAAGTTCCTTTCGATAATCCAGCTCTCCTCTGAGGATTAGTTTCCAGTTCTATCCAAAATAATGCAGGAGGTGAGAAAGGTTCCTCAAAGCACCTCCTGAAGTGGCTTTCAGGGGATGATACACAAATCTACAGTATAGTTAGATTTACAGATCCCTGGAGAGCAAATTTTGATTGCCTTAGTTCATCCGTAGTCTCGTTCCTCCTGCTTCTCTCCTCCACTCGATTCCTCCATCTCCCTCCCGGGCAGCAGAGCAGTAGGATGAGAGGGGGAGACCAAGAGCAGTTGTAAAAGTTTCTGGACGCAGCCCAAATTGGAGAGATAACTGAGAAACTGCTTCAGCCGAGGGCAACATTTGTTCCCATTTCTTTCTGGAGATTAAAAAAAGATAATGGTTTGATAGCAAGATCACCCCATATCCTTATCCATGGATGCTGCATGGACGTTAACTTGAATATTTCCTCTTTCTAGGAACAGATTATTGTAATTATGAGAAGTATCTTAGCCATATTTGAAAAGTCAATAATGTTTTAGATTTCCACCAATGCTTCCCTACTCCCTTGTTTACTAGACAGGTCTAATTAAAAGGCCATCCGTCTAGGGCACTTGATAGAGCCATTTGGGATGAAGCCAAAGGTCTAAATGCCATTTTGTGTGTGAAATTTTGAATATGAGAGGTCCAAGACGGTAAACAGGGGTCATGGGGTTGGGTCCTGATGTTATAAGAGGATTTTTCCTTCTTTTTTATGGTATTCTGAATCTCTGGGAATTGCATTTACAGTCTCAAGGGGAAGTCATTAGCACACAGAGCCAGTCTAGAGATACTGATTAAAAAAGAAAGTTGTGCAGAAAAAAACAACACCAAAACAATATTTTATTAGATGTACACGCACATTTGTCTCTTGATTTCTCCAAACTTATTTTAATTTCTAAAACTGAATGAATCCGTTGCTCAAATCATTCGCCTAGCTACCGGTTCAAAACTGCAAATCTGATTGGACGATTCAAAGCTGATCCAGGATCAGCCTTGGCCGTATGTATATAAGAAACGGCGCCTGCTGTGAATCATTCAGCTGATTCCGAGTCAGCGCCACAACAATGGAGCCACTTTTAAGCTAAAATAATGAAAAAATAATAATAATTCCGATCTAGAATATTTTAGAATTCATTTAGACGTGTTGATCGCACACTGCTGTACACATGGGATGCCAATCATACGCATGATTAGGCTTTGGCGAGCAGATGTGGAGCTGAGCCCGTGGCGCCAAAGCTTCAGTCTGCCTTAAAAACAGAGGAAGCGATGCGTTTCCTGCTTGCTGGCAGATCGTGTGTGCTGACAATATGGCGGGACAGAAGTGTGCAGGGAGGCTGGGGAGCTGCAGAAACACGCTTCTCTTCTGTGTTGCCAGCTTGATTTGGACCGATCGTCTGCCTAACGTCAGTGCTCAGGGCGAGAGTCGAGTAGTGACAGTCGCTGACGCAAACTGGACCCTCATTCTGGAGGGGGAGTGGATGGTGAAATTGTGAGTAGTGTGTGTGAGTGTGAGTGTGTGTTGGAATAATGCAGCTCAGTCCAAATGGGCGGTTATGTTTCGAGCCCATGTAGACAGTCAAACAGAACGAGGCTTTAGGTTGTGTGTGTGTGTGTGTGTGTGTGTGTGTCACGCCCCATTCCTCTGTGTCTGCATGGATCGGAAGTAAAGCAGCCTACTTGAAATTTCAGCTCTTTCAGTCTATTTTAACATCTGATAGAAAACCTACGCTGTTGATCCACACGTGTCTCCCTGCTGGGCCTGCTCTTCTCTCTGGCTGCCCTTCAGAAGACAGGGATCTTTACACAAAGTGTTCATTAAAGAACAAACGATCCATGTTTCTGCTTCAGCAATGTCTCATTCTGAAGTCGAGATCTGAGTAATCTGTGATATTTTGTATTTTCTCACTTCTGTTCTGGATATGTGTTACTCAGACTGATTCAGTTCAATAAGAAAATCTGTAGGATGCACCCCTGATCCGATCACTCACTTCCACAGTGAACCAGAGACCCTGTGATTTTGATACACTGATACGAGCATAAAGACCTTCAGTTCTGTGTTCCTGGATACCAGTCGCACTAAAGGCCGATCTGAAAATGGAAGGAAACTCGTTTCTGCATAGTTAAATGCATAAGATGTGAGCGAAGCCATTCAGACTGGCTTGGTGCAAAATACACTGAAAGCATTTTGCAGGAAATCATTTCTGAAGTGGGACATCAGTTCACATCAACCCAGTGTAATGTATTCAAGATTCATTATATGGAAACTAAAATGTTATTTTCTATTTAGTTGGCCTACAGCTCAAAAAAATGCAAAAAAAGAAAAAATCTTAGATTATTAGAATATTTCATTTTCAGTTTTGAGTAAATTACTGTTCAAACAGTAAAGATGCATGTATGTCTTGGTCTCATTCAGTATGTGCAACCTCAGTCACATGGGACCACTGAATTGCCCTGAAGATGAACACTGACACCCTTCATAAGGAGGCTAAGCCACTGATGGATGTTGCTGAAATGGCTGGCTATTCAACGAGTGCTGTTTCGAAGCACATAGAAGGGATAAGTGTTGTAGGAAAAGGTGCAGAGACAACAGGGTGGACCACAGGCTTAAGAGGATTCTCAAGAAAAATCTTACCCGGTTAAGGCTAGCCCACAGTGCTGAAACTACTAAAAAATGGTGTGCTGACCATGATATTGCTGTGCTTGACTGGCCAGCCAACTTGCCTCACCTGAATCCCTTTGAGAATCGGTGGAGTTCAGGTTAGCCCTCTGATCAAGAGGAAGATGAGAAACACCAAACCCCAAAATTACAGATGAGCTGTTGGCAACAATCAAAGCATCCTAAACTTCGGTAGCACTTCTGTGCCACAATCTAATCTCCTTCATGTCACACTGCATTGATGCAGTAATTTGTTTTTAAAGGAACCCAACCAAATATTGACTTTATAAATGATCATGCTTTTTAGTTGTTGGACATTGTATGGCTGATCTTTAAAAAGTTATTCTAATTTAAGCTCTAATTTTGTAAAACACTTTCAAGTGTTCATTTGCAGTGATTTTACCCTGATCTATGCTGTTTTGTTTTTGTTTATAAAAATGCAGCTATGCCCCGTGGTGCCCAGCATGCCAGCATATACATGCAGACTGGGAGACGTTAGCTCAACATAGTGAGAACCTCGGAATATCCGTTGGAAAAGTTGATGTTACGCAGCAACCAGGTTGGTCAATTGTTAAGTTTGCACAGTGAGCGCAACTGAATGTCTGAAACACTGGTCAGATAATGTTCATGAATAATCATGAATGCATAAAGGCCTTAACCCTAAAAGATATGCAGAGCTCACAGTTGTTTGCAGACTTAAGTGAACAGATTTCTCTTATAAACAGCTTGTTTTTTGGTAATGTGGTACATGCAGGTATGTAACACCTCAAGAGAAGACTAAATTTAGTTTGGAGGAAACTAAGAACAAAAATCAAATGGTTCCTCCCACACATCCACTTAAGAGTAGGGCAATCTAATGTAGGATATCTGCATAAAAACATGTTACAGGCCTATAATATATGCAGTGGTGGCCAAAAGTTTTGAGAATGATACAAATATTCATTTTCACAAAGTTTGCTGCCTTAGTTTTTATGATAGGGTGCTGGTGGTCTAGTGGTAGGCTACTTGCCTATGGATCCAGAGGTCCCCGGTTCGAATCCCACCTCTGGAACTACCACCATTGGGTCCCTTAACCCTAGGTTGCTCCAGGGGGACTGTCCCTGTCCCTGTAAGTCGCTCTGGATAAGAGTGTCTGCTAAATGCCGTAAATGGCGATTTGCTCCAGAATGTTATGACGTTTCATTGAAGATTCCTTGCAGTTATTTGCAAAGTCCCTCTTTACTATGAAAATGAACTTAATCCCAAAACCCCATTTCCCTGCATTTCCTTCCTGCCACAAAAGGACCTGCTGACATCCTTTCAGTGATCCTCTCTTTGACACAGGTGAGGATTACAAGGCTGGAGATCACTCTCTCATGCTAATTGAGTTAGCATAGCAGACTGGATGCTTTAAAAGGAGGGTGGTGCTTGAAATCATTGTTCTTCCTCTGTTAATCATGGTTACCTGCAAGGAAACACGGGCAGTCATCATTGCTTTGTACATAGTTGTACACAATACTTCACAGGTAAGTATATTTCTGCTAGTAAGATTGCACCTAAATCAACCATTTATCAGATCATCAAGAACATCAAGGTGAGAGGTTCAGTTGTTGTGAAGAAGGCTTCAGGGCGCCCAAGAAAGTCCATTGAGAACTTCATCATCTTCATCAATCCTCAAGAGGAGGGTGGACAAACAAAAACCCACAGATTCTGACTAACTCCAAGCATTGATTATGCAAGAATGGGCGCCGTCAGTCAGGATTTGGCCCAGAAGTTGATTGACAGCAAGCCAGATTGAATTGCAGAGATCTTGAAAAAGAAAGGCCAACACTGCAGATATTGACTCTGCATAAACTTAATGTAATTGTCAATAAAAGCCTTTGAAACTTCTGAAATGCTTGTAATTATACTGCAGTTACAATAGAAAGATCTGACATAAAGACTTGAAAACACTGAAGCAGGAAACTTTGTGAAAACCAATACCCATCATTCTCAAAACTTTTGGCCACGACTGTAAAACTGTACAATTTCATAGTTCGGTCTTGTTAAGCTTAACTTTGTTTGTTTAGTTTAACAAGATTTGTGTTACAGTTTGTAACGTATTTGTGAGCTCATAACAGTTTCAGACGTTCTTAATTTAAGCATGGAGGTGAGTTCCTCTCAAAAGAAGCACAAATTTGCTTCATTCATCCTGCTTGGTGCACATGCTTGCATACAAACCACCAGCTTCAAAATGTGTTTGGTCAATGTGTCCTGCTTTTTATTTCTTTCTAATGTTCTAATTCTAAGTGACTTTTAACAGATAATTTGATAAGTTCACTAACAGAAACAAATAAACTGCACTGTTAAAATAGGAAGCTCAGGTCCGCTGCTTAATAAAACCAATCTTTCAAAAGGACAGCACATAACCTTGGTAAAGTCTAACCTGGAGAAGGGAGTGCCAAGGGAGAAGGGGAAGGACAGAACAAGTTAAGGACATTCTGTACATCCTTGCTTGCAGTACTGGCAGAAAAAAAAGCTTTTTTTCCATGCAAATGCTACATTTATCACAGTGTATAGAACTCATTCTTTACAGACTTGGAGATTCTTCATTTATAGGTGCCAGTACTTTTCTGTGTCATTGCTCAACAATAGATCAATTTAACAGAATTTTGTGGAAATAGATTTATAGATTATATATGTGCAGGCATGCATGCATGCAAACAATTCTATGTACACTCGGTGTCCAAATATGTTCTGACGTCTAGCATAATGGTTACAGTAGTTTTCAGAGGAACACTTGGATGGACAGGTGTCTACAAGCGTTTGGACTAAGCATGTTTGCACATGAATACAGTTTTTTAGACCCTTGAGTTGTACAGCAGTTCATGGAGGGTTCAAACCGTCATATGGTCACTGCATTTTTCATAGCCTGCTGCAAATCAGATTTTTGCTGGTCGTTATTTCAGCTCGTGAGGGAAGACTGTGTGCTTCCACAAATAGAAGACGGGTTCTTCTGGCTCTGTCTCTTCAACGATGCTTCTCCCAGGCTGTCTGAATGAGGTTGAGCTCAGCTGCTGGGGGAAACGAGCCCCTCACCATAGCTGACTGTCATGAAGAAACTGAGCTACTTTTCTCCTATTACAGTCTCACTGTTGATGTGAAAGGAAACTCCTCCAGCAGGGAGTTCTGCCTGTAGTACCTTTTGTAGGGCAATGTACCCTCTGTACTGTACATATTTCTGTAGCAACTCATTTACTCCCATCCCTCTCTTTTCATCTCAGGCTTGAGTGGGCGGTTTCTGGTTACCACACTGCCAACTATTTTTCAGTAAGTCTAAAAAGTCATATCCATCACTCACCTGAATGCACTGCAAACATTGTGTGTGTGTGTGTGTGTGTGTGTGTGTGTGTGATGGTCTAGTGGTTAGTGGGTTCAAATCCCAGACCAGTCGGTTGCCCTGAGTATATTTACTGACTTTTTGGCAAAACATTGAAAATAATTACATTTAAACTGCAATTAGATTCTTTCAGCCCGTTCATTTCCTTTCAACCCGTCAGCCTTTCTGCTGTGTATGATCATATTTCACATGAACTTGCTCTTTCTCTCTTTTACTGCAGTGCTAAAGATGGAAGCTTCCGCAGATACATGTCATCACGGACCATTGAGGACATCCAAGCATACGTTGTTCAAAAGAAGTGGGAAGCTGTGGAGCCTCTGCCAGGATGGAAGTCTCCATCATCTATTCTGTAAGCCACACACTCGTCTCTGCCTGAGTTCGATATATTGAGTTCTTCAGTGTTTTTAGCGTTGACCCATTTTTGTTATTAAAAGTTATTTTGTTAATTAATAATAAAAATCAGCACTTATTATAGTTTGTGTCTCTCAAGACTGCACAAAATCTATAGTGTAGAAAGTAAAAGTTAATAATTTACAAGATTCTAATAAATATATTAAACATAGTGAAATAAATACAGCTGGAAAAAAATACAGAACATAAAAATACATATTAGGCTCATATAAAAATTAACAATAATACAGGATAATGCATTTGTTTTATTGCTCATTCTTATTTCTTTTTACCTCCTCCAGAATGTCAGGAATGGCTGGTCTGTTCAGGCTTTCTGTGTGGATTAGGGTATGACCTCCTCTTTTTTTAATTTTTTTTTATTATATATATATATATATATATATATATATATATATATATATATATATATATATATATATATATATATATAGAGTATATATATATATATATATATATATATATATATGTATGTTGTGTGTGTGTGTGTATATATATTTTTTTTTATATATAGTTTACTAGACGTCACACTCAAAACAAAACAAATGAAAACAAATGGATAGTTACAAATATTTGATAGCTCCAAATATCGTAATGTTATTTGTTTCAAAAACCTTAATATTAGAATGAAGCTGTTCTATGAGAAGTAACACATTTGTGTCTCTCCTTTTCGAATTTAGCAAATCCACACATACCTCACTGACACTCTTGGCATTCCCTCATGGGGTTCTTACGTAATCTTTGCCATCATCACGCTCTTCATGGGACTAGTCCTCGGTCTGGTAAGTTAAGAACACCTCGGCCAAATTCGCTGAACAAAATGTCACTCTGTTTGACATGAAAGTGTGCGATGCCCTCTCTTTCGTAAGAAAGGTGTTCATGCATAATATTTCCACTGAAAGTGAGGCTCTAAAAGGGCTTTTGACTCCTCCATATCAGGGAAAGTATACTTGACTTCTCCTTTTATATTATTCCAAAGAGAATTTGCAAAGAAATATATAATGACTTCTACCATTAGGAATTATGTAATAAATGAAGATGTTTGGCTCCTGCATTATACAACTCTTGGTTGTGTAACTGTAGTCGATTCTACAACTCTTTTGAGATGGAAGTGGGAGGCACAGGCACCTCACAGAGTTGAATTGCACTTTAACTGTGTTTCTTTTGCATTCCTGATAGATGTTGGTGTTGATTGCCGACTGCATTTGTCCATCCAGGCCAAAGCGAAATGAGGAAAAACCTGGTAAGATGAAGTGTGACTTGGAGCTCATATTTTTCTCACTCTTGTTCTTATGAATTATTCACATCTTCGCAATGAACACTTTTCCACACAAAATATTAGTGTCACTTCTGATAAGTCTGAAAACCATTGAGTAATGCTGTACAATAAATCTAGCTTGTCCCTAATGTCTGTGGAGATTCAATTGAAAATATTAAATTCAGAATCAAATCCACTTTCTGTTGCTGAAAAAGGTACGAGGTAGGAACTCAACCTCCTTTTGTGGTACTTTACTCTGGTGCACCAAAGTCATAAATCTTCTACAGTTTCCATTAAGAGATTTATTTTGGGTGGGCTGCAGAAGCATCATTGGTCACCAAATACTACTTTTTTTTGTACTTAAATGCTCAGTACCTCTTTGCCTCGCTTTCTCAAAATCACATCAACAGTGGACCCATCTGTCTTTAGATAACGCTGTCAATTGCAGAGACTCAAATAAGTATGTGAAGACCCTAACAAGCTTATGTTAATTGCTGTTACCGCTGTTGTCTAGATTAGCTTGTTGTTCCGAGTGGCAAGTGAATATGCTTGTGCAAGTGGTAATTGAGGGGTAATGCTGTCTAATACGTTGCAAAGCCTCAGACACTTGCAAAGCGTAGTGTGACACAATTGCAGTCCTTGTATTTTGTACATATATTTTGTTTTGGCAGATTTTGCAGCAGCTTGGTTTAAGATTCCATGCATTTATGAATAAGATAACCTATTGCATCTCTTGATACTAGCCCCAGCTCTTTACACAAAGGCAACCCATTAAAAACTCATATAGGAGCAATACCATTTCTATTTCTTCATGCTTGTATGACACACTAAGCTTTATTATTGCTGAGGATCTATAGAAATGTAATTCCTCTCTTGACTCCATGGAAACTGTCCTATGTCTGCATCTCCTAGTTGTGTACGCCAAAGACGAAGCCTCTGAGGATGAGGTAGATGACACTGTCACAGAAGAGAAGCGCATGTCTGACGTGGAGAACGAGAGTGAGCGAGTTTCTGGTGAAGAGTCCACTGAAGAGGAAGGAGGTCCTGTCACAGAGGTGGCAACTGGCAACACTGAGCAGCCTCATCCAGAGGGAGCAGCAGAGGGATCAGTGAGGAAGAGGAAACCCCAAGGGCCTAACAGTTCAGAGGGGACATAACGGCTTGTGCACTAAAAACCTGAAATGAAGTTGAAACCAAAATAGGGGAATCCTGCATCTGCAGAGCAGTGCTAAATGCCATGCTGTAAGTGCACAATGCTCATTTTCTCTTCCATGCTTTTTATTTAGCTGCAGTGTCGCCTACTTTTTCTCTAGCCGTCCCAGCCTCTCTCCAAGCGCTGCTCATGGAAGCTACAGTATTGTATGTGTGTAAAAGGAAAAACCTTGAAAGTAATTTTGTTTGCAAACTCAGTTGGTTGCCAAGGATCTATCACCAAGTAGGTGACTTCATTGTATGTTGAGTGTTTACAAAGGTTGCTAAGCGGAATAGTTTTGTTTACACAGTTGTTAATTACAGTAATGTCTCTATTTTGCATTATAACTCTAATGACTGCTTTTCGCATGCTTAATATCATTCCATCAGCAGGGGATGCGATATCACTGCATTATAAAACTGTTTTTGTCCTGGTCCGTTCAGTGACCACCCATCCTGGTACAGCTCTGAAGGCATCTAATGTACATGGTGGTGAATGCACTCTTGATGTGAGGACAATCATCATAATACATGCTGTCAGAGTGGTTTGATGTGAAGGTCTCAGGATATGAATTTTGGCTTTCTACATTGTTCCTGATTTGCAGAAAAGATACTAGATATTTTTGTCTATAACTTCAGTATATGACAGTGATTTTAGCACTTCCCTTCAACTTTCTTTAAAGGCAAGTGCTGAATCAAATTAAGTGATGAATAGAAGGACTTGAACTTATTTCTCTGGTACAGAGAAATGTCCACGTCAAAATTATTACTTAAGGTGACTGATATGGGACGTGCCCCAACAATCAGCAACATCCAAGTTTTAGCAGTTGGCTTTATGCTGTTAAAGAGCCATTTTGTTCAAGGGCTTTTTAGGAGAGTGTGGGTGAACATCCCAGAGGCTCTCGGCAGTCACACTAAAAAGTATGGTTTGCTTTGTTTATTGAGGGCATTCAATTTGTGGCTGTAGTGTGTTTGCCTGATGTGTGCATGTATTGCACGTAATTCTGCAGTATACAGTACCCAACATAATTATTAGGGCAATGATCTTAATACAGTTATTCTTGCTCTGTATTTTCATTAAAATGTTTAAGGTTTAAGTACAGAATGCCTTTCTTTCCCCCCTCGTCACTCATGAGTTTTTGGCATGTGGTAGCATTTTTATTTGCCCATCCCTTCACCATTTAGAAGAAACATACATGTTAGGCAAAATTAATTGATAAACTTTATCAAAAGATATAAAATGTTTATCCGGTTTAGTGAAAATAGACATTTTAGGTAGCATGTTCTGTTCCCATAAATACTGGATCCACTGCCTAGCCCATAGGTTTTACTGAAAAGATTTATGCAATACTGATCGAATATATGACTGTCATTATTATATGATATATTTTATACTGTTGACAGATTTTGGAATCTTTACCTTATAAAGTATGTTTCTGTCCTTCATATACAGTTGTACTATACCAAAATTTGTATTGACATCATTGAGTTCTTAAAGCGTCTATGAATTAAATTAAGCTCAATAGAACATTATGCAGGCTAAATGACTGTGTGAGTGGAAGCCTAATTTTTTTTTTTTTCTTCTTTTTTTTTTTTTTTTATTAAATTGAAAGTTTGGCATTAGTCTGGTATTTGTGGTTGCATTTGTGTCTAAATTAAAAAATGATTCATAATCAGTTGTTTAGTGTTGTTTTTTTATTTTTTTATTTTATTTTAATAAGTCCATGATGTGAAGTTTAGAAGGTTTGTACATTTGGTATGGTGTCCTCCTCTGAACCTGTAGGATAGATACAATGATGAGCTCTGCAATAGTGTTATATAAAGCTGCAGAGGAGGAAATGTAGAGAGGAGGATCCGATCGGCCAGGAATATTAACAGCTTACAACCTACACAGCAGTGTGGTGCAGGATTCCTGCTCGGAGGGAAATCTCTGCAAGAGTGAAAATCTATGCATGTTATGCCAGTGCCAAATAAAACTATAGATACTACTTTATTTAATCTTGCATTCAATCATACACCACTGGATGTTTCTTGAAGATGATTTATATAGAATGACCATTGCAAAGTTGTGGATGGTTTTCTATTTTTGCAGCTCAGGGCATTGATTTTTACTTCACTCAGCGTGGGCTGCTCAGCATATTTGTGAACTTCTTGCAAGGCAAAAGCCCCTGTAGCTATTTCAGCAGCAGCTGAGCCCTCAGTAGATAAACAGTTGTTGTTAAACTCCCAAAAGTTAACTTTTTGAGTTAATTATTTATAGGTGGCCCACTAATCCTTGTGAAACGCTGGAGAGGGTGAAAGAACCAGATTAAAGGTTGCCTCTCAGAAAACATGTCCAACAGGCCTGTTTGTGTCGATGATTTCGAGCACCGTGCTAAGAGAGTCTTACCTAGAGCAGTGTTCGACTATTATTTCTCAGGAGCAGATGAACAGGAATCTCTAGCTGATAATGTAGCCGCTTTTTCAAGGTATGTACTGTTTATGTGGTTTAATTCTTACTGCAGCCTCAAAGGGAGCACAGAAAAACTGCAGTTGTAAGCTGGAGCAGCTTGTATGGCATTGAAACAAGCAGCTGTTCAACATTTGCCTTCATAGGGGATGAAAATGTGCAAATTTTTACATTACCAAGATTGTCTCTGCACTGTTTGCACAATTATTAGGCAAGTGCATATTCTGATCGTAACATCATTTTTATGCATGTATTCCAACTCCAAGCTGTTTAAACTTGAATGCTAATTGGATTTAAGCAGATCAGGTGATGTGTATTTGTGTAATGACAGAAAGTGTGGTTTAAGGAAAACACTGTATATCAAGGTGTGCAGAATTATTAGGCAGTTTCTTTTCCTCCTCGGGCAAAATTTGCCAAAAAGACACAGAACTGACTCTGAAAAGTCAATAATTGTAAAAAGACTCATGAATTACTAAAATACCAGGGCATGATCACAGAACCATTAAACGGTTTGCAATTATTCACAAGAAACGAGAAGAATCAAACATGATGGAACCAAAGATCCTCCAGTGCGGTCATATTCCAGAGGTACAAGGTGTTCAGTGCTCAGAGACATGGCCAAGCTAAGGATGGCTGGAACTCAAACGCCACTGAACAAGACAAATAAACTTAAATGTCAAGACTGGGCCAAAAGATATCTCGGGACAGATTTTTCAAATGTTTTATGGACTGAGATGAGAGTGACCCTTGAAGGAGCAGATGGATGGGCCTTAATTTTCAGCTCAGCCAGCAAGGTGGAGGTGTTGCACTGGTATGGGCTGGTATTATTAAAGATGAGCTAGTTGGATCTTTTCAGGTTGAAGATGGACTCAAAATCAGCTCCCAAACCTACTGTCAGTTTTGAGAAGACACTTTCTTCAAGCAGTGGTTCAGGAAATATCTGCATCTTTCAAGAAGAACATGATTTTTCTGCAGGACAATGCTCCATCGCATGCATCACTGATTTTTAAAATTAATTTATTGAAATTACAAATTAATATATTTACAAAATAAATTATTTAAATACAAATGTTTATTTGTAGATTTTTAGTTGTTTATTAATCTCACTTTAACAGATGAAAATAAACAAGTGAGATGGGAAAATGTTAATTTTTTGTTTGGTTGCATAATAAATCTTCAAACTAATAGCTGCTAATAATTGTGGTGCGCCTTTGTAGAACATTCAGGTTTCAGCGTTACTAATCTTGGATTGACAGCTCTGCATTTGTTCCAGATTAAAATGAATCCTCCAAATACTCACCTGCTTAATAACTGTGCACACAGTGCAATGCCCAACTCTGCAAGAAATATATGTATGATCTGTATGATAATTGGAAAATTAAATAATTAATGTTTGGACATCCGGGTTTAGGACTTTAATGTAAAGCACACAACTCATCTTAGAATGCTTATGATAATTTAAAGAAGAAATTCTATTCTGCATTTTACAATAAGAGCAGATGATGCTTAACTTTTTCAACAGATGCTTTTTTGTTGATAGACAGCTGAGGAACCTTCAAGCTACAGTGCAATAAGAGCAAAGGAGTGAGGTTAATATGTTTGCAGGGATGTTATAGAAGATATGCAGCTGCTGTCCCTACAATATGCATGTTCTAGGGAGAAGACTGGTAATTGACCACCTCATACACCTTGAAGTTTTAAACCCAGAAGAAAAGCTATTCTGAAAGAGATGATTTCCCATAAACAAAGGCCCCTTTAAACTGTCACTCTCAGACAAGAAACATGGCCATTCTCTATGGTGGAAATGAGCCCAGAAGCATTCCTTTGAACACTGAAATATCAAGCAGGTAATACAGAGCATCACAACAATGCTTTTGAGAAATTGCTTTTCAGACATCAAGTTAATAGCATGAGTCATTCCATTACAGCACACGTCAATCGGTGCCGTTCAGACAGGAAAATTTGCCTTAACCATTGCAGAACCACGTTTTTGGCCTATTTTAAGAGGATTCTGTTTGGATGCTTGGAGTCTGAGAGAGTTATCATTATGGATATTTGTCTAAGGCTTGACCACTTTGATCGGCTGAGTGGGTGGTCAGACATTCCATAAGGACTAACTGAGGTGAGGAAAGTGCCCTGCAGTGCTGTCAATAAATGAAACAGCTATCATTATCCAGATAAACAAAGTAAAATTATTTATGGAATAATCAAGAGCTGCCTATATGACCTGGTTTCAGGTGGTCATTAAAGAAAGTTAAAAGCTATAGTCAATCTACCCAGGCCTAATCAGTGTCACTACTTCAGTGGCGGGCAACAATTAAGAGTCTAGCGGTTCTTATGTTTATGTGTCCAACTGAACTGAAATGTGTGTGTGTGTGTATATAGAAATATACAGTACTGTGCAAAAGTTTTAGGCAGGTGTGAAAAAATGCTATAAACAAAGAATGCTTTCACAAATGGAAGTGTGAATCATTTATTTTCATCAATCAACAAAATGCAGTGAATGAACAAAAGAGAAATCTAAATCAAATCAATATTTGGTGTGACCACCCTTTGCCTTCAAAACAGCATCAATTCTTCTAGGTACACTTGCACACAGATTTTGAAGGAACTCGGCTGGTAGGTTCCAAACATGACTGTGTTTCAACCTCCGTGTGACATTGATGATCATCAGCACCTGTTTGGTAAAACTGGTTGATCATACACCGACTATAATCCTACAAAATCCCTGACTTTGTGCAAGTGTACCTAGAAGAACTGATGCTGGTTTGAAGGCAAAAGGTAGTAACATCAAATATTGATTTGATTTAGATTTTTCTTTTGTTCGCTCACTTTGCATTTTGTAAATTGAGAAAAATAAACAATCATTATTTATATTTCTGAAAGCATTCTTTGTTAACAGCATTTTTTCCACACCTGCCTAAAACTTTTGCACAGTACTGTATATACACAAACACAGAAACATACGTTCATAGTGATTATGGCAAAGTTTGCCAGTTGCTACTACAATGTTATACTTTAGGGCTGAGATACAGAGAATATGAGAATGGTGGCTGTATTGTTATATAACATTTGGAAGCATGAATTTTCTTTTAAATGACAGATATGTAAACATTAATAAAGAAGATAATGGAAAAGACATGCATCAGCCTAAAAGTAGACTAATGAACTGGAACGTTGCAAAATCGAGTCCAAAGTTTGGTGTGTTTAATAAAACAGTACTAGAGGGGGCAGTTTTCTAAAGGGAAGGGCAAAAAGAAAGGATCACTAAACACTGGGCAGCGGGGCCTTGTGGATAGGGCAATAGCCCCCCAAATCTGAAAGCTGTGGGTCTGAATCCTGGACTAGTAATTTGAGCAAGGTCCCATCCCCATCACTGCTCCCGGGGCATTGGGTGTATGGCTGCATGGTGTGTTTATGGGTTAAATGCAGAGGATGCAGTTTGTTGTGTTTCACTGTGTGCTCTGATGTGTTTCTCAATAACAATTAGTTACTTTCACTTCACTTTTCACTTCAAATGATTGTGTTGAACAGAAACTGTACACTAACTCTGATGGCTATGAAGTTTATTACACTGTGGGAGTTTTGAAAATGTCCATTTGGAAAAGGGGAAAGTAAGTGAAAGAGGGAAACAAGCAAGCCAGGTTATTATGCATTGTGGGGGCTTTTGACCAACCCTGTATTTAAACCCAGTTTATTGAATAAAGATGGTCTGTCGAGGACTATCCAGACCATGACTATTATATAAAGAACTACAGAAAAGTTAGATTAATCTACATGTTTCAACATCATTGAGCTTGCCTACTGCTTGCAGATGGCGTTTATTCCCTCGTGTGCTAAGAGATGTGTCCAGAGTGGACATGTCCACCACTGTGCTGGGCCAGAAGCTCAGCATGCCTGTATGTGTGGCAGCTACTGCCATGCAGAGGATGGCTCACCCTGATGGAGAAACAGCCACTGCAAGAGGTAAATCATTAGCCTGTGAGCAAGTTCGAGCTCCCTAATATCGATCACCACTAGGTGGCGCTCAGGCTCTGTATTACACATAATGTTGCAGCAGGCTCTCTTCCACTAAAATCACTTTTGTACTGCCACGTACTTATGGCCATTATGAAGTCTTTTCAAACTGAATAATGGTCACAGGTTGCAGTTACAAAGTTCATGAAGTTTATTTACTTATTATGTTATCTCTACACCCAACACTGTATTAAAAATGGGCTAGTCATAGCTTTAAAGTATTATATTATTATTATAGTACAATATTATGAGTCCAGTGTGTGTGTGTGTGTGTGTGTGTGTGTGTGTGACACATTACAGAGAAGATGGAACTCATTTTTCACTGTAAATCATGTAAATCAGAAGCCCAGATTTCAATCACTAGCACATTCACACAAAACATTAAAATACTGGGGTATCCTCCTTGGGGTGGAACCCTCAGTAGTACACAATTCCACCTTATTCCTTTGCAGTAATTTTTATTATATATATATATATATATATATATATATATATATATAGTATATATAATACAGTTATGTTTATAAAGATCATATTGCATTCCTAACTGTCATTCTTTTTTGCCAGACATACTGTATGTTTCACTATACATTTATGCTGGTGCAATAATTACCTTCCAACTGGTATGCAAATTTGGAAAACTGAAACACTGTGACACAAATTGTGAAGTATTGTAACATTTCCACAAATCACTCTCGCTTATCAGTCACAAGGATTTTTTTCTTCTTCTGCTTGTCCTCTAGCTTGCTTGTCTGCTGGTACAGGTATGATGCTGAGCTCCTGGGCCACCTCCACGATAGAAGAGGTAGCTGAAGCAGCCCCGGGCGGCCTGCGCTGGATGCAGCTGTACATTTACAAAGACCGTGCTCTGACTCACTCTCTGGTCAGGAGGGCTGAAGAGGCTGGGTATAAGGGTATCTTTGTCACTGTGGACACACCTTACCTTGGCAAGCGGCGTGATGACGTGCGCAACCGCTTTAAGCTGCCCTCTCATTTGAGGTAAAAAGCTGAGGCAACCACGGTTGACATGCTACTGAGCCAAGTGTGGGGTTTTAACAGCTATTTGTGAAACCTACGAGTGGAGGTCTCACTGCATGTCACACTGTATACAGTGTTGCTTCGTCCTCTAGCACCTTTAAACTTACTTCATTAGTCCGTCTGCATCTTTGTAAGAAAAAGGCCCTGTTTTCTTTATACACACAAACCCCAACACAAATTATAACAGAGAGAAAACTATCTAGGTCACCACTTCTTTCACCACAGTGAAAATATGCTGAACTACATTTGCTGTGGGCAGCTGACCTAAACTCCACATTAGAAAACCGCTCATGACTGATTGCATGTCTGAGAGAAGCATCTAATAGAGATATTTCTTGAAAAACAAAAGCTGCCTGAATTTGGCCCACACAGACATCTTCTTTCAGTTTTGTTTTCTCTCCGAAAACTGAATCGCCTCCACTGAAGAGCTTTATGCATTTTTGAAAAAGAAATCTGGCCCCTAACCCTAGGAAACCTTTTTCCCATGTCACACAGTAGATTAGTAAGTCACTCATGGGGATTAATCAGAACTTGTTAATCTTTGCTTCCCTTCATTACTTTATCCTAAAGAAAAACAACCTCGTGGAAGCAAAGGCTTCCTGTTCTATACCACTAGAGCAGTATTGCAGTCGGAAAAATGAAAAGAAGTTTGAGAGCCCATCATATATTTTGTGAGAGTGCCTCCCCTTCCATCAGCAATGACACAACACAAACTTCTTAGGCTTTCCCAAAAAACTTTTGCTTGGCCTCACAAATCAAAATGCAGTAGCTGCAACAAGGTGCCATTGAGCTGCTGCTCAGCTGAGCTCAACTTTCAAACAGTGACCAAGAACAACACGCTCATAATTAATTCAATTTTTTTGCTCTCTTTCTTTTCTAGAATGGCCAATTTTGAATCCCCTGATTTAGCATTCTCATCAAAAGAGGGCTATGGGGAGGACAGCGGGCTGGCAGTGTATGTGGCCCAGGCCATAGATCCCTCACTTAAGTGGGAGGACATTGCCTGGTTGAAGCAGATCACATCCCTGCCTGTGGTGGTCAAAGGGCTTTTGAGAGGTGAGCTCTCTAGCTGGGTAGAATAAGCCCAGTGTCTGCTTGTCTGGTTATTCTCAGCATTCTGCAACTTTACAGCTCTTACACTTACATTTACGGCATTTAGCAGACGCTCTTATCCAGAGCGACTTTCATGTCCTAATTACAAGGACAGTCCCCCCTGGAGACACTCAGGGTTAAGGGTCTTGCTCAGGGACACAGTTGTGGTGGTGTCAGAGGTGGGATTCGAACCTGGGACCACCGCCACCCCATAGCGAGAATTCTACCAATGAACCACCAATGCTTATGGAACTGGATCGCTGATATGCTATGAAGGAGGTAATTTACATAATCTGATCCAAACAAAAATGATGTGTGACCTGCATGTCAGCAAGAGGGTGTTAATTAAAGACACCATGTTGGGCATTTTATCTCAAGGGAGGGAAGATAGCAGCAAAGTACATAAAACTCTACACCAAATTGCCTCCATATGGCTGAGAATTGTTATCACTTCATGAGGCAGACCTATCTTTTAGGTCCTGCCTGGTTTAAAGCAGTAGTTTTGGGGGGAAATCTCTTACTCAAAATAGATTCACTAAGCAAGGATACATTTGGTGTCCAAAGTCTGTTTCTTTTGATTTGCACTTGAGGTATAAGTCTAAATTGGTTTTACTAAAGTAACGAGGGTTTATGCTCCATTGCTAAGCATTTTAAATGCCTAAATCATCCCATAATCTTCCCAAAAGAAGTACTAAAATTAGAAATCGCAGACATTTTGAATTGTGTCTGTACATTTTGTTAGGTATCTAGCCTTAGTTTTGTCAATTTTTATGGATAACAGTATGTCCACATAAGCAAGTCTGTTTCAAAATACTTATGTATATTTAGTTTAAGGCAAGTATTTTATGATTTTATGTAGTTTGCAATTGGTTTCAGGGCAAAAGAGCAGCCTAAAGAAGAAACCTTTGTGCATAAACCATGCCTTGGCATATATTTGTTATTTTTGGCAAGGAAAATATATTATATATGAATAATGTATAAATTATGCATTACACTCACTTTGCTTCAGACTTTACTAAGCAACCCTTTTGTGTATGAGAATGTTTTTAAGGGCCTACTGTGATTTCGTTTTTTCTGCAAATGCTGAAAAAAAACTTAGATAATTACTATTATTCCTTTTGTGAAGCTCAAGACAAAATAAATAAACCAGCAATGTTAACAGAATATAATCCACTCAAAAGATTACTGGCATATTGGGTTAAGAGCTCCAAAACTTTGCCATTTCATTTAAATATTTTTATCACACTGAGATAGATTTACAGGTTTAATGGCCATAACCAGAGATGTCATAATAAGGGATTGCAGCATTGTGTTTATGCTCTCTCTGCTGCAGCGGAAGAAGCCAAAGAAGCACTGAAATATGGTGTTGATGGGATACTTGTGTCAAACCATGGAGCACGACAGCTTGACTGTGTTCCAGCCACCGTAAGTGCCTAGTGAAAAAGTAAAGGGGTATTTATTCTCTGGAGTTCTCCTTGCCACATGTCATCTTTATGGTAATCTACAGCAGCCAGAAAATTGCAACTCAGCTGCTTTGAAAAGCAGTTGAAAGCTTTGATTTAATACACACTGTTAAATAATACAGTATTATACCTACCATAGTGTTTAGGCTTCACACAAAGCCAATCATAATTCAGTCATAATTTTTCTTTTGTTTGGGTTGCTCAATGCTTTTAGTTTTAGGAGTCACTGTTAGAGCACTCAAGCATGTATTCCCATTTTTTTAAAGGTATGGTCACTAAAGAATCAAATGTACAGTGCTGACCCTTTTACAAATGTACTGTTTTTTACCGTTCCCTTTATATGTACCACCTAAAGGTATTAAGTCCATTAAAACATTTCTCCAAAGTGTCAAAACATCTTTTTTAATGAGATTGGCATCTGTTATATTAGTTCTGCAGCTCACAAGTGGGGCTCAACTACTGCAGGATAAATAATGACATATAAATGTGTT
Organism: Hepsetus odoe; assembly: GCA_017165825.1. NCBI lineage: Eukaryota > Metazoa > Chordata > Actinopteri > Characiformes > Hepsetidae > Hepsetus > Hepsetus odoe. The sequence continues at coordinate 19,678,831 of CM029374.1, read as the reverse complement.
GATTTTTGTGGCATCACACAAACTATGATGTTAAAACTGGCTTTTGGCAGTAAAATTCACATATATAACCCGGATAAGGGAGTGAACATCCTTTTTTATGCCTATACTTTTTTTTTTTTTTTACTTACATAAACACAAACAAGTAGTGATACTTAACGTTTATTGAACTTGCCCAAGTATAGCTAAATATGCATGCATTCCCTTCATGGAAGTAATGATTGTCTTTGTGAGAGCAGATTGATGCCTTGCCTGAGATTGTAGAGGCGGTGGAAGGTAAAGTGGAAGTTTACCTGGATGGAGGAATACGGAGAGGTACAGATGTGCTGAAGGCTTTAGCACTGGGGGCAAGGGCTGTGTTTGTGGGTAGACCTGTCCTGTGGGGCCTGGCCTGTGAGGTGAGATACAAGGCATACTCCACTTTTATCATCTATATAGTTTTGAGTGTAAATTAATATCTCTTGCGGCTGTTAGGGTGAAAAAGGTGTCAGCATTGTGCTCCAGTTGCTACAAGAGGAGCTTCACCTTGCATTAGCCTTAACAGGTAATTCCTTTTTGTTCATATATATACAGTATTGTGCAAAAGTTTTAGGCAGGTGTGAAAAAATGCTATAAACAAAGAATGCTTTCAAAAATGGAAGTGTTAATCATTTATTTTCATCAATCAACAAAATGCAGTGAATGAGCAAAAGAGAAATCTAAATCAAATCAATATCTGGTGTGACCAGCCTTTGCCTTCAAAACAGCATCAATTCTTCTAGGTACACTTGCACACAGATTTTGAAGGAACTCGGCTGGTAGGTTGTTCCAAACATGACTGTGTTTCAACCTCCGTGTGACATTGATGATCATCAGCACCTGTTTGGTAAAATTGGTTGATCGTACACTGACTATAATCCTACAGAATCCCTGACTTTGTGCAAGTGTACCTAGAAGAACTGATGCTGCTTTGACGGCAAAAGGTAGTAACACCAAATATTGATTTGATTTAGATTTTTCCTTTGTTCGCTCACTTTGCATTTTGGAAATTGATAAAAATAAACAATCAATATTTATATTTCTGAAAGCCTTCTTTGTTTACAAGATTTTATCACACCTGCCTAAAACATTTGCACAGTACTGTATATATATATATATATATATATATATATATATATATATATATATATATATATATATGGTATATATATATATATATATATATATACGCACACGTTTATTAGGGTTTTTTACAGTGGATCATCCAATTCCATTTCTTCATGTCCTCTCTCACCACATCCACAAACCTTTTTGTTCTTCCTCTTCTCCTCTTGCCTGGTAGCTCTATCCTCAATATCTTTCTCCCAACATACTCTTTGTCTCCTTTGCAAATGTACAAACCTGTGCAATCTCGCATCTCTTTCATCTCTGTCTCAAATTGTCCAACCTGAGCTGTTCCCCTGATAAACTATTTCCTAATCCTGTCCATCCTTATCACTCCCAATGCAAATCTCAGCATTTTTGTTAATACACCCATAGAGCATAGCTGGTCTCACTTCCATCCTGTAAACCTTTCCTTTCACTCTTGCTGGTACCTGTCTGTCACAGACCACTCCTGCCATTTATCTCGGCTCATTCCAACTTGCCTCCACTCTCTTCTTTACCTCTCTTCCACACTTCTCGTTACTCTGAAATGTTGATCCCAAGTATTTCAATCCCTCCACCTTTGTCACCTCTACTCCCTGCATCCTAACCACTCCACTTTCCTCCCTTTCATTCACACTCATGTATTCTCTCTTTGTGCTACTGACTTTCATTCCTCTTCTTTCATGCTTTAAAAGGTTGTCGTTCTCTGGAGGAAGTGGATAGAAGTCTTGTGAGAAGAAGTGGACACTTCTCAAAGATCTGAAGGTCATCGTTACGTGGTTAAAAAAAGCCTAATTTAGATTTAACTGATTAAATATAAAGTAGTGCCTTGCTGTAAATAAATTTCTTATAATTCCTACATACTCTAGTCATAAATACTCCTCTACATTTCTTATGATTGCTGCATATCGACTCAATGTAGTGTAAATGTGTGAAATATCTGTAGATCATTAGAAAGCTTTACTATTGCCATCAGCTTTCTATAAATGATAATATAGCATAACTACTGAAGATTTAAATTGTGTTAATTTACTAAATATTTAGCATATTTAGTTCTGCAAGCAACAACAATGGTTTATAGCATTTTTTCTCCTTCAGTAAAAACTTCCATTAGAACGGGTTCATTTCTGACATTGTCCTCATATATAACTGTATTAAATACAGCAGTATATTGCGCTTCTTGCTTGTTGTGTGTGGATGTTTGTGGTAAAAGTAAGGGAAAATAATATGTCCTGATATAGCCTCCTGTGCCGCACTGTTGATGCTGGGTGTCTCTCATGAATATGTATACTCCCCCAACGAGGCCCAAAAGGCAAATGGGTTTGTAAGAAGTTCAGGAAGGTCACCCAAATGCTTTGGGATTTCTTTACTAGCTCTTTCCATGGCTGAGTCGCTGCTCCTGAATGAAGCTATTATATGCATGGACGTGGTGCAAGAAAACAAACTTTCTCTGTTCATTAGCACCTAGCACTTTGTTTGAACCTCCTCCGTTCGCGGAGGCCCACAAGGGGAGCATTTCCCTCCAGCTAAAATCAAATGAAATGTTCAGTTTATGAAGGAAGCACAGGGCTTTCCACAGTGAGCTTAAACTCCGTAAGAAATCATTTAATAAAAGCTTCTATGCCTCATCTGACCCATACATTTTCAAATGCAAACATGATCTGCGCTAACTGGGGGCTGTCCTGAATATTCAGTAAATAGAACTGTGGAATAAAATTTACTGCTAATAATAAGTTGACAGTTTGCATGCCGAAACTTAATTTTTTGTATTATTTTTATTATTGTATTATCTGTTATTATTACTATTATATGTATTATCTATTATTATTTTTGTTGTTACATTATGTTTTATGTAAAATGTTATGTTTATATGATTATTAACATAGTCATATTTTATGTTGCTTTCCATTTTTGGAAGCAACTGTCAGAAAAAAACTTCACTGGGGCAGTGGTGGCCTAGTGGTTAGGGAGTTGGCCCTTGGGTCAGAAGGTCATGGGATTGAATCCCAGACCAGTAGGCAGTAGGTTGCCCTGAGGTACCCTTGAGCAAGGTACTGTCACTGCTCCCTGGGAGCTTTCAGTAGCTGCCTCCTGCTGCATGTGTATGTGTGTATGGGTTAAATGCAGAGATGTAATTGTGTAATTGTAGTTAACTGTGTGTTGTGCTGTTTCACAAAGACGAGAAGAGTCACTTTCACTTAAGTTGTGGAAAAACCTTCAGAAAATATGGAAGTTTGCATAATATTAAGGGCAGCTTACATTTTCAAGTAATGTAAAAAAAAAAGAGTAACAAAAATACAAGGTTTGGGTTTTTGTGTAATATATGTATATAAATTATCAAATATTGCTCACTGCTCTCTTAGTCTCCTAGCCACAGCACTAGCCTTTAACAAAAACTAAACCATGTTTAGATGTTTGTCCACTTTCCCACTAGTGTTCTTCAGCACTCAGGGGAACTAAAGTCACTCCCTTTGAACATAATATCTTTGGGGTAACTTTGGAATTTTTATGTTTTTAATCCAGCCGTTTCTTTTTCATGTTCCACAGATGTATTTAAAAATTTTTAAAGGCTGTTAATGGTTATTATTCAGTTTAGTCTGACCTTTTAAAACACACTGATTGCTCAATTAATCATCAGAATATTTAGCAGAATAGCCAACTATTAATGTCGTCCATATGGCATCCCTATATTTGGCACTGCTAGGCTGTCTGTCTTATTTCATCCAGTGTATAGTCTTAATTACTGCTCAGTTGTATGAGTTTGGCAGTGGATATATTTGTCCTGACTGTTGAGTCTAACTGCAGTGGTGATGATCTTTGGTGTGGTGAAGCTATCCCATCACCAGTGCAGACAAAGCTGAACACCAGTTATCTCAATATATCCCTGTTTGTGCACCACAGCGAGAGAGGCTTGTATTTTGGAAATCGCTTATATCCCTGCTTTGCTCAACTGAAAACAGCCAGCATCACACAGCTGTTGTTCTAATTTGTTTGAGCGTTTGCAAATAGCACAGAGACCACACTGGCCGTAAAAGTTCACAGAGGTTTTGCTTAACAAGGCACTTTGGCTTGACCAGAGGGAGGGCAGTCTGCCTAAAATGCAAACTGAAGAGAAGGAGACAAAAGCCACTCATCACTGGCCCAGAGAGGAAAGAAGATTGTGATTATTGCTTTTTCAGTGGGAATGCACTTAGTAGGGGTGAATATAATGCAGAGGGTATAAAGGGAAAAAGGTCTACCACTAAACCAAACTGCTTATATTTCATAAAAAACAAAGACCAGTAGCAGTTTGGGAGTTAGTGATCAACACAAACGTGTATGTGTGTTTGCTTTCATACAATTAGATCAGACTCTTATTGATCAAAGTATTGGGCAAATGTCTTGAGCAGCCCATTATTTCTTTGTATTCTGCTGGGGAATGACATTGTTGGTGTAAAAATACTATTTTATGCTTATCAATCTCTTATTTTGGCATATTAAGTAAATAAAAGTAAACAAATAGAACAAATGCTTTACCATGGCAGGCTGCAAGGTACCGTTCCAACCTAATAGCATTCCACATCCCTGGTGTACTAATCACCAGCATGATCATTTGTAATCAACTGCACCTGTTTCTTCACTGTTTCATGCCTTAAGTTAGATGGCTTTGTTCCCATTTAAATGCAGGTCATTATGTGATTTAACAAACAAAAACAATCCTCTTAAACTGGTCATGTTCAAGGACTGGACTGAAAAATAAAAGCCAACATCTTTTGTCCTTCAGGACGCCTGGAGAGCTGTTATGTAATATTACAAAAGGCTTGGCCTTGTTGAATAAAAGTGAAAGGACAAATCCATTAAAATATATTTCAGACATTAGCAAAATGTATGAAATAATGATTTTATGCAATTTAAATGAAAATAGGATGTGATCTATTTCATGTAAAATAACTAACTAGCATTTCTTCAGTTTCTAGTATGACATGTATCTTCTGGAAACTACAAAGCACTCATGCAGTGCTTTGGAAAAAAAAAAGCTGCCAAATGCTATAAATGTAAATGCAAGATTTTTTCATATTTTTTTAAGGTGTGAGCTATATCAGGCAGCAAGTGAACAGTCACATCTTGAAGTTAAAGTGTTGGAAGTAAAAATAATGAGTAAGTCTAAGAATCAAGGTGACTCTAACAAGAACCAAATTGTGGTGGCTTGATAACAGAATTAGAGAATCTGCAAAATGGCAGGTCTTGTAGGCTGTTCCTAGTTAGTTTAGAACATATCAAATGAAGTAATTGGTGACAGGGTCATGGTTGCTCCAGGATCACTGATGCACATGGAGGCTAGCCTGTTTGATCTGATCCCACAGAAGAGCTGCTGTAGCACAGTCTAATGAAAGAGTTAATGTCTAACACGAATATACTATTTCTAATATGCTGCCTTGGCCTGGTGAGTTAAGTTAAAGGAATTAACACTGTAAATGTTGTTTTTGAGTATAAATTCAGTTTCATTGAACAAATATCAATTTAGCAGAATGTAATGCTATTAAGATAATATTTGATAATATTTTGAGTCAACCTGGTAAACATCTTAATGATCATTTTAATTTACAATATTATTTCTGCCAGTTAACCCAGCCACTAGGGATGCACAAGCCAGTGTATTTCTTAGTGACGGTGTATTGGAGGTGGGTTTAAATAATTTTGCCTTGGTCTGTATGGAAGGAGAAATGGGGTGTTACACTGAAAGAGGATTCAAAAGTGTTTTGGAAATGAAGAGAGTGTCAGATAGGGTGATGAGTTTGAAGCTAGAAGTTGATGGTATGATAATGAATGTTGTTAGTGCTTATGCCCTGCAAGTTGGTTGTGAGATGGAGGAGAAAATGTAATTCTGGAGTGAGCTATATGATTTGTTAAAGAGTGTACACTGAGAAATGGAAGGACATGGCTATATGGATGGAAATGGCAGTAGTAAATACTTATTTTAAGAAGGAGGAGGAGCACAGGTTGGTATATGAGAGTGGGGGAAGATGCACAGATGGATTGCAGGAAGGTCAGTCTGAAGGAAATTACAGACAGCAAAGCAGTAGTCGGGAGAGTTTAGCAAAACAGCATAGGTTGGTGGTCTGTAGGTTGACCTTGGAGGTCAGTACAGTAAGGGGAGTAAAGTGAGGTCACAGTCAAGGATTAAATGGAGGAAGCCGAAGAAGGAAGGCTGCAAGGTGGAATTCAGGCAGGAGTTAAGACGGGTACTGGGAGGTAGTGATGAGTAACCACATTGCTGGGCAACTACTGCAAAAGTATTAAGTTAGACAGTTAGAAATGCACTAGGTGTGACATCTGGACAGAATAAGAAGGATAAGGAAACCTGGTGGTGGAACCCAGGAGTCCAGGAGTATATACAGTAGAAGAGGCAGGCGAAGAAGAAATGGGATGGCCAGAAGAAAGTAGATGGGAATGCAAGGAGATGAATCGCAAGGCAAAGAAAGCTGTGGTAAAGGCTAAAGATGAAAGTGAAATTGACAACTCTGCTCAGCAGACAATGAGCCACAACAAAATTCAGCCTCTGCCTTTTATCCATACACACATGCAGCGGGGGGCAGCTACTGAAAGTGCCAGGGAGCAGTGATGGGGATGGTACTTTACTCAAGGGTACCTCAGGGTAACCTACTGGTCTGGGATTCAAACCCATGACCTTCTGCTCTTGGGGCTGGCTCCCTAACCACTAGGCCACTATCTAAAGATAGGTGTTTGCTGAATTGTATAATAGGTTGGACAGTAAGGAGGGTAAAAAATTACCTATACAAATTGGATAGATAGAGAGCTATGAAAGATGTACAGCAGGTCAGAGCAATAAAGAATAGAAATGGAAATGTACTCACAAGTGAGCAGAGCGTGTTGAGCAGATGGAAAGAATACTTTTAGGGGCTGATAAATAAAAAGAGAGAGATGATTAGATGATGTGAGGATACTGAACCAGGAAGTGCAGCGGATTAGCAAGATGGAAGAAAGTGCAGCGATGAAGAAGAATGGAAAGGCTGTTGGTCCAGATGACATACCTGTGGAAGCATGAGGATGTTTAGGAGAGATGGCGGTGGAGATTCTGACCAGATTGTTTAGCACAATCTTGGAAAGTGAGAGGATGCCTGAAGAGTGGAGTGAAAGTGAATTTTTTGTCATTGTGAAGCACAGCACTCAGTGAGACACAACAAGATGCTTACTGTGCATTTCACCCATACACACACTATTTAAAATGATGGGAGCTGTACCTTGCTCAAGGTACCGTGCAACTGCTCAGGACAACCTACTGTTCTGGGATTCAAACCCACGACCTTCCGATCCTAGTGCCTAGTTCCTAATCACTAGGCTGCCACTGTCCCACTTACTCTGCATTTCACCCATGCACACGTGCAGCAGGGGGAAGCTATTTAAACTACCCAGGGAGGAGTGATTGGGACGGTATCTTACTCAAGGGTACCTCAGGGCAGCCTCCTGGTATGGAGACTAAGTGTACTAGTACTGATTTTCAAGAATAAGGGTGATGCACAAAGCTGTAGTAACTATAGAGGGATAAAGTTGATCAGCCATATCATGAAGTTATGGGAAAAAGTATTGGAAGCTAGGTTAAGAAAAGAGGTAATGATTAGTGAGCTGCAGTATGATTTCAGGCTGAGAAAGAGCACTACAGGTAGAAGTTCAGAAGGAGTTGCATTGTGCCATTGTGGAGAAAGTATATGACAAGGTGCCTAGAGAGGAGTTGTGGTTTTGTATGTGAAAATCAGGAGTAGCAGAGAAGTATGTCAGAATGGTAGAGGATATGTATTAAGGCCTTGTGACAGTGGTGACATCTGCAGTAGGAGTGATGGATGCATTTAAAGTAAAGGTTGTATTACATCAAGGATCAGTGCTGAGCCCATTCTTGTTTGTAGTGGTAATGGAAAGGTTGATGGATGAAGTTTGACAGGAGTCCCCATGAACTATGATGTTTGCTGTTTATATTGTGATCTGTAGTGAGAGTAGGTAGTGAATGAAATGAGAGGAGAGTAATAAAAGTAGGACAAAGACAGAATACATAAGTGTTTATAAAAGGCAGAATGGTGAAATGATTAGGATGCAGGGAGTAGAGGTGGCAAAGGTAAAGGAATTTAAATTCTTGGGATCAACAGTTCAGACTAATGGGGAGTGTGGAAGAGAGGTGAAGAAGGGAATGCAGGCAGGTTTGAATGGGTGGAGAAGAGTGGCAGGAGTGATCTGTGTCAGACAGGTACCAGCAATAGTGAAAGGGAAGGTTTACATGATGATAGTGTGACCAGCTATGCTATATGGGTTGGAGAGGGTGGCACAAAAAGACAGGAGGTGGAGCTGGAGGTGGCAGGGTTAAAGATGCAAGAAAAAATAACCCTGCATTACATTCAGCAGAAAATGATGTGCTCTTGTGTCTGTTTCATACTATGATCAGTTTTAGAAGAGCATATTGGATGAAGAATTTAGCCATAGCCCATTGGCTTCTATTATAGAGTTTTTGGTCAATGGATCTTCTGTACATTAACATTTTTGAAATCATTCTCATTAGTCATCAGCTCCATTCTACAGATCCTGCCCTACTGAGATAGGTTGAAAAACTGTGGAGTATTCCTTTAAATACAAGCTCACTCTAAGACAAAGTCCTCACATGTGGGAAACACCTGGTGAATTAAATGCTCATTCTGATTCAGATGTATCATTGCCAGCTCACTCGGAAACTGGAGAAGAGAGAGCAGAGAAGCTTTTACTCCTTATTATTATTATTTATTGTCAATTACAAGATAACAATACCTGTTAGTGTTTCCTCTGACTGAGAGCATCAGTATGATGGTTCTGCTTTGGCTTGAGAACACAGGACCATACTGAGTGTACAATCTCCAGCAGAGGGCAATGTTTCCCTACTTAGCCTCATTTCAAGGATCGCTCAGTCTATACTAAATTGGGCTATGCACGATATATATATATATGTATATATATAAGTAACTAACCCAGAAAACTGCACAAATTAAAAGTACAAATATTTTACAAAAAGAGAAAAAAACACATCAAACATCTTATATCAAAACACCTTATATATAAAGCTAATATCTTTAAAGAGAAGGTAAAATAAAGTGTGTTGGGCTAGGAGTGTGACTCAGTCAACATGTACTGTATCAGATTGCTCTTTTATTAGCTGCACATGTGACAGTAAAACTGTCCACTCAGAAGGCCAGGCATGCATGATGCAGTGCAAAGTAATGGGCTGGAAAGGCATATAATTGTGCGAGTAATTATCCCATCATACTTTCCTCAGTAGTCAGCATCAGGCCCTTAACGCTGCTAACAATCCAAGAACCGAACAGTGGAATTCTTGCACTTGACCCAAACAACAGAAGTGCATCTGAAACGGAATTAAATCTATAGGTTCCATGTCCATGTCCACATTTTCCTCATAATCCTTGTTACATAGTGTGTAAACATTGTTTCCCTATGTACCATTAACTCATAGTTCATAAATGTAATCTAAGCAGAAAAAACCTTTTAAATGTTTTTTTTTTATTTTTGAATTTTCTTTGTTTGTGATGTCACAAAAGCTTTGAACTGAAATGGCCTATTCAGTCTACAGCAGTTTAGCTTGCTTCATTCATGGTGACTTTTTTTGATCTTTAAAGGGTGTCCCAGTCTTTCAAAGACTGCGTTTTGGATGAGGCACAATACAGGGCAGCCAGCTCCATATATAGGCATGGTAATAATAACAGCCTGTTTATTTTTAAGGATAAACAGACATTGGAAAAAGGTTGTGTAAAAATGAGTGTTTTGATTCATAAAACGGTCATAAAAAATATTATAAGTGCACCTCAGGGAAAAAAAATACAAGAAAAAATATATTATGAGCCCTTTAAAACATTATGTGTGTTGTGCTTTATTAAGCATTGAGGTGTTGTTTGTGTCAGTGTGATTTAATAAGTCCAAGATTTCCTTTTACGCTTTCCCCTCTCTACTCACAAAATGTCTGCTCATACTCGTTGTTTTCCTTCGCTGCGTGTAAGAATGTGCACATTTTAAAATGACTGTTTAAGTTGTACCAGGTGAAGAAATATGATTATAGAGAAACCAATTTTGATCCAGAGGAAAAACACTCAATGTCTTTTTAACACTCAGTGACAATTGCCCTAAATTATCCATTTATTTTTGTGAAGGACCGGTGACAGTACATGTTTTCAGATATGGACCTCACAGCTGCAGCCAGTTAATAACAGCTCCATGTGCAACATTGTAGCAGCACACAAAAAAAAGGAGCAGGGAGTGGAAGCTAATTTGGTTTCAGAGCAAGCTGATGGGGAGACAGAGAGAGAGAGAGAGAGAGAGAGAGAGATTTGTTGACATCAAAAATTGTGGAACCTTGGAATTTTTTTCTTTCATTGTGGTATTTTACTACCACGTGTCCCAGGCCAACATCTGGGCCTGTTGTTTTATGAAACATTTCCCACAGATCGTTCTGTTTTGTTTGCCAATTCATGGCTATTTAGAGCAAGATTTTTTAAAAATTCAATAAGACATGAAAGTGAACAGATTGGATGTGGCCTTTCCCTCTGACACAACTGGATCTGTTCGATATCCATCTAAAATCAATATCTGCAGCCCATTGCAGCCAACACTATTTCTTTTTCTTCTTCTCAGGATGGGATGTGGCCTGTGGTCAGCAGATGTTCGGCTACAATTTGCATTCCTGTTTGCTTCCCATTTACCAACAGATGTGCAGATGTTCAGAAATATAAATGTGTGTGTGTGTGTGTGTGTGTGTGTGTGTGTGTGTGTGTGTGTGTGTGTGTGTGTGTGTGTGTCTGTAGGAGCACATGTGTGTGTGTTTTCCAAATTCAGTCCGCCTGCCATTAGCTCAGCATCTGTCTGTAATACAGGTGGAATGCTTTACTGCAGCTCTGAGAGCAGAGAATTGTTTTATGAAATGAAAGTCTTGTTGATCTTCAGCTGTAATCAGCTCAGCTAAAGTCACTGAAAAATAAGAAGCCAGTTCACTCACACACACTTTCATTCCAGGCATCCTTTTGTTATTGACTGATTTTTGTTGTCTGTTATCAATCAGAAAGAACGCTGGGAGGTGAAGCTGAGAAAATGAACATGAACATTTTCTGAGAAAAACGAGAAGTCTCTCTCTCTCTCTCTCTCTCTCTCTCTTTCTCTCCCCCCTCTGAACTCTGAACCACACAAACACACACACACACAAACACACACAAACACACACACACACACACACACACACACACACACACACAAACTCTCTCTCTCTCTGTCTCCCTCTTCCCTCCCTCCTTTTCTCTCTCTCTCTCTCTCTCTCTCTCTCTCTCTCTCTCTCTCTCTCTCCTCTCTCACCCCTTCATTTTACTTTTTCTCTTTTCTTTATAGTTACTTTTTTTGCTCTCTTTCATTCAGTCCTGCTGTTTCTTTTCCTCTTCTTTTTAGCTTCTTCTCTTTTTTCCAATTTTTCTTCTTTCTCCTTCTCTTTCTCTCCCTCTCTCACTACCTCTCTCTGGCACTGTCAGTACCTTTACCTTCACTCTATCTCCCTCTATCTTTCTTTTGCTCACTCTTTTTTATTTTACAGATAATCAGCTTTACCCAGTATCTGTCTCTTTGTTCTACTTGTTCTCTCTCTCTCTCTCTCTCTCTCTCTCTCTCTCTCTCTCTCTCTCTCTCTCTTCTCTGTGTCTCTCCTCTCTCTTTCTCTCCCTCTCTCTGGCACCATCAGTGTTTTGAGTCAGACATGTAATTGAGATGACAGCTCTTGGCTCTACATTTGTGGTCTCACCCACTGATATGGACACAAAATGTTTCACTGGGCAAGTTCACTTAACAGGCTATTATCAAGTGATGTTACTAAATGAGAGTGTGGTTTGGATGAGCGTCAGTAGGAAGTGATGTAGAGGGAAGATAAAGTCAGAGTGTATGACTCTGTCGGAATGGTTGACTCTGACCTACACACCAGCTCGGGGCCATGACTCATAAGACCATTACCTGAGTTATAGCTTGGCAGAGGTACGCTCAGTTTAAGCCAAGCAGGGTGAGCTGTTCCTCAGTAAATTTGGCAGTGGCTCTTGTTTGTTTGGCAGTGGTCTTAGGGCTGTGTAATTTGTCAGACACGTACACCTGCATTGTAAATGCGTGGCTTTTACGTAAGACAGGGTCAGTCATGGGGTTTGGTCTAAAGGATGTGGCAGAGGCCCACTTTGAAGGTCCTGCTGCAGGTGCAAGAGGAGTGTAGTTTCTGACAGACCTTAATGGCTTTCAAATAAAGAGGGTCTTCCTCTGTTCTCACAGACACACTGTTATCCTTTATTCACATAAAGCACTAAGAGATAATACAGTATAATATGTGGAGTTATATATATATATATATATATATATATATATATATATATATATATATAACTCCACATATTATACTGTATTATCTCTTAGTGCTTTATGTGAATAAAGGATAACAGTGTGTCTGTGAGAACAGAGGAAGACCCTCTTTATTTGAAAGCCATTAAGGTCTGTCAGAAACTACACTCCTCTTGCACCTGCAGCAGGACCTTCAAAGTGGGCCTCTGCCACATCCTTTAGACCAAACCCCATGACTGACCCTGTCTTACGTAAAAGCCACGCATTTACAATGCAGGTGTACGTGTCTGACAAATTACACAGCCCTAAGACCACTGCCAAACAAACAAGAGCCACTGCCAAATTTACTGAGGAACAGCTCACCCTGCTTGGCTTAAACTGAGCTGAGTTCAGTCTTTTTTCTCTCTTGCCCTTCGCTTACATTTACTTCTCATTACAGTAAAGGGAAAAAGTGCTTATGAATAAACATGAAACAGCAGACAACTTATTCCTTCATTAATGTCACCAAATAAACTTCAAACTTTCAGACAATGTGTGGATGCAAAATGCCTATAAGACATCATGCTGACGGTCAGAAGTTTGGGGGACACTTTTCTTTATTCTTAATCTTATTATAATCTTAATAATAATAATAATAATATAATGATAATAATAGCAATAATAATAACAACAACAACAACAACAACAATAAGAAGAAGAATAATCTTATTTAAATAAATTAAGTTAAAACAAACAAAAGAAAGTCAAGCCAGTCAGTCATTTTCTGGGCCGCTTGTCTTATTTAGGGTTGCGGGGGTGGGGTGCTGGAGTTCATCCCAGCTCACACAGGGCGAAGGACGGGGACACACCCTGGACAGGTCGCCAGCCCATCGCAGGGAGGAGCGAACTGACAGGGACAGCACCTTGCTCAAGGGTACCTCAGGGCAACCCACCGGGAAGGGGTTCGAACCCACAATCCTCCAATCCGGGGCCAACTCCCTAACCACCAGGCCATCGCTGCCCCCCGAGTCAAAAAGTCAAGCATCGATTAATATTCTTTGTGTGCTTTCTAGCATATTTACAAATACTTTGGATATATTTAAAACCCAGAGTTTCATATTTATCACATTTAAAGAGCAGGTTTAGCCAAAATAGTAACTGTTAAACTATTATGAAATGCACATATTAATGCTTTTTTGTCCTAAAGGCAGTTTAAGGACAAGTGAATGCGTTCATTTTGATGAGTGCTGACATGACAACAGGTGATAAAATGCTTTGGCTTTGGTGCTTTTACCAAGTAGCGCTCTTGTCAGTTGTTCATAGATTTTTGCCCTTAAAGTGAAGGAGAACAATCTTAGCTTACATTTTTTAAGAATTTGAAAAGCTAGGTAATCTTAGACTTTCTGACAATCATGTAAATATCTGAAAAAGGCTCCTGTAGGGCCCTGGAGGTCGGCTCGAGAAAAGGACTGTGTTGAGCATCTACAGCTTTGGAAAAACTGTAATAAAAGCAAAAAAGTAAGGGGTAAGCCACAAATATTCAATTTGGACAAAAGAGATGGTGAAGTTACGGCCATGCACATACAAGGACAAACAGTCCGTTATGCAAAATAAAGGTACAGTAATGCACCCCACTGGATTAGCCTATTCAGCTGCTACTGGTTTTCATTTCCATTTAACAAATTCCACAATAATGAATACCATCTGCTCTAATAAAGGACTTTTAGAATTGCTCTCTGTGTCTTGGCAGCTGGCTTTAATGGTATGCTCCGTGTGGTTTATTAACAGTTCATGCTCTTTAAATAGGAGAAACATTTGACTTTCATTACTGCGGAACTCATTTCTGTTTTATTGTATTTTTGTGTGCGTGGTAGCAAACCATGTCAAATGGTGTAGCAAAGCTGAGGAAGGCAGCATGCTGTGGCAGTGACTTGATGGTCAATTAGGTAAACTATCTACAATCTGTAATGACCTTTTTTATATGTTAACGAGATAAATGCAGCACTTATTGCTGGGTAAACACATGCTGCAAGAAGTGAACTGCAACATTTACAATGCGTAAATATTTGCTTTACTGCATTGAAAGACTATGTAAAACAAAATAATAGTTAAGGAATGCAAGAAATTATTTAAAGCTGTGAAAACTACCACCCAGTGGACATTATTAATGCACCGTGACAGGTTCACTGCTAAAACACCACACGTATAAAATAAAGTGGTGAAAAATTCATGTGCCTCACTCAGCAGTTCCAACATTTTGAGAAATCAGGGATTATAAAGGACAGAAAAAGCAATCCAGCAAGCTGAAAAGAATAATAGAGCTGCTGAGTGGCATCATCTGACCCGCAAAATAATTAATTTAAGCAGGGGGATTCTGACAGGTGCAGTTCCGACATACTTAGAACCTTGTTTCCTGTTTAAAATGCATGACATTGAGTCTTTTCATATAATTGGGCAAGACAGTCCAATCAGAGACTATGGGTGTGACTTTGAGACAACTTTAGTCTTCCATATGAGATGCATTACAGCAGATTCAGTGGGAAGGTCAGGATAGGATTGGGTCCGGCAACAAGTCAAAAGACATTAACAACACGGGGTTCCTCTTAAAGTGAGTCACCATTACTGCAAGCACTTACAGAGAGTGTGTGTTTAAAAAATTAGCCTTCCACTTTTTTATGACTCTATTCTTGCTACCTTGATTACTTGCCACATGCAGATTGGGAAGATACACCTGCGTTGCTTGGTTATCTGGTGTATAGGCATTCTTAAACAGAAATAACTCAAATAATTGCCTTTCTGGCCATTTCATTTAGCCAGAGATAAACTAAACTCCTGCCAGGGAAAGTGTTGCCACTCATTCTTGAAAATGTCTTCACTATCTTCAAGTCAGCTTTGTTTGCTCCCAGCTTAGGATTCAGATGAAAAGGGAGATTATCAGGAAAGGTCCAGCTTCTCCATTTTTTTCCACACAAAGGAAGTTCTGTTGTCTAACAGTGCTTGTCCTGTTTCATGGAGGTTTACACTGTTCCAAAGGCACATTTCATGGAACAGTTAACAAGGTCAAAGCATTGCATCAGCTAATGCGATACTACACAAAGCAGAGCCAGGCTGAGCACTGGCCTCCTTGTTCACAGGCCCCGGAGACTTTTAACAACCTAACAGAACTTTACACTCATTTACACATGCACATAAACACAAATATACGCGTAGAAACACACAGAGGTTTGTTTTATACAGTATCAGGACATATGGTCATGTATGTAAAGATATTCGTGAAGATATTCTGACATACATTAGCAGTTGTGTAATTTTCATTTTAACTTAAAAGATTTGACATTCATTTTCAACTTCATCAGGAAAATCCATGTTGATTTGGTTTGCACTTTCATAATAATCATTAAACATAACTGATGTGGTTTAAACATAGATGAAGCTCCAAGTTCCTCCAGGATTTAGGCTACTTTGTCCTGCACATCCCACAGATGCTTGACTGGATGGAGTATTTGGACTCAAGTCAACAATAAGAACTCTTTGTTATGTTCCAGTCATGGTCTGTGACAATGTTTATGTATGTGATACATGTCAGAGCAGCAATCAAATGAATGCCAAGCTCCAAGGTTTCCCAGCAGAACGCTACAGTGCGGCATTGCACTGCCACCACTTACATTCTTCCTATAGCGCTTCTATTTGCCATCACTGCACACAGGTAAGCAGGTTCAAATCCCACCTCTAGTACTCCTACCATTTGGTTCCTGAGCAAGACTCTTTACCCCAAGTTTCTCCAGGGAGACTGCCCCTAATTATAATTAATTAATTGTAATTAGGAAATAAAAGTTGCTCTGAATAAGAGAATCTCCTGAAACAAGTGGCCTTGTGTTCAGGGAGTTGGTCCCAAGATTGGCAGGTAGTGAGTTTGAATCCCAGAACAGGAGGTTGCCCCGAGGTACCCTGGAGCAAAGAACTGTCCCCAACACTGCTCCCCAGGTTCTGGATATAGCTGCCCCCTACACATTTGATGTATATACTGATATGCATTCAGTGTATGGTTAAATTTAGAAGTTGCGATTTGTTTTGGTTCACTGTGTGCTGTGCTGTGTGGTCACAATGACAAATAATCACTTCACTTTATTTTTCACAGAAGTAGAACTTCATGGGGCTCAAACCAGGCAGGATAGTCTTCATTTCCCATTTGCATCAGTGAGGCTTGGGCAACCATGATTCTGAGTCTGGTTCACTGTTTCCTTGGACCGGCAAGTACTAACCATTTCAAACTGCTCAGACGCTCTGACCCAGTCTTCTAACCAACACAACTTGTCAAAGTTGCTCAGCTTGTTATGGCTAACCTACCTTCGTGCTTTCAACATATCAGTATATATGCAATATCAGTCTAAACTGTATGTTTAATTGTGGATAAGTGACCAACATTTTCATACACAAACAAACACACAATTTTTTCTGTTACACACACTTATCCCTAACTTTAACTTCATAAACTAAATTAAATCTAATAAAACAATTTTTTTCTCATAGTAAAAAATTATTTACTTTTCACATTTTATATAACTGTGGCAAAAACTTTGACATAAACATGTCAGCTACATACACACTTCATATAAATATCAACCTTTTAAAGCATTGTGTTTAAGAGCATGTGTTGCTCTGCTAGGTGTGTTGCTTTTGATTGCAAAGTTATGAAACTGCTTCCATGTGAGCAAATATAAAGAAAAAAAAACCTTTATGATGAAATGCCTTAAGTGAATCTGTGTTTTCCATGTTGAGCCTTTAGTGAAATGACTGGTTTTCAAGTCTGATGCAATTTGTTTGTTTAAGCTTGTAATACCCCTGCAGGGATGTGGTAGTCTGGAAAAGAAGCAGTTATTAAATTGCTAGATGATTTGGGTGAAGAGAATGAAAACATATTTTTTTAAATACTAAGCTTCACAGCAAGAAGGTCCTGGGTTTGATACCCAGCCGGTGCGGCCAGAGTTTCCTCTCTGCAGGCCATTTTCATCCCACAGTCCAGAGACTCAAAGACATCCATGTGAGGTGATTTGGAGAATCTGTCTTGCCCACTAAATCTTCCTGTGTGTGTTTGTGATATGTTTGGGTCCTCCAATGGACTGGTGTCCTGTCTAGTGTGTTTCTCTTCATTTCTTGGATAGATAGTCAGATGCAGTTTTAAACAATGTCCATGTGGCAGACCGTGTGCTTTGTTTCTAATACACTTTCTGTGATTTCACAAGAACAATATGAACAATTTAGTCTATAAATCAGTTTAGCCCCACCTACTCAAACAGAAGTTGTAAAGAGTGTTTAAGTCAGGTTAATACAGGGAAACCAGTCAGAGCAACGGTCATGTACCCTTTTAAAGTTAAAAAAATCAGGCTGTTTAATTAAAAGGATAAAAGGAATTAGTAAATAGTTATGTAAAATGATAGTAGTGTAAAAAGATTGATGTTTGGATATAAAAGATACACACAGAAAATGTTGGGTATGGACCATTCACTGAAAGGCTGTTTATGGATAAAATATGATTCTGCAATATCACATCAAAAAGGCACCTTTATTTTTAAGAGAGTATAAGATTTTCTGGGGGATTGTCCATCACTGCAGGTGCTCCTGCAACTGCACTTTCCTTCTTTTTCAATGCACAGTCTTTTCAGTCAGGCGAGCCAGGACAGAACCAAAGGCACAAAGAAGTGCAGAGAATGGGGACTGGGGATTTCAGTGCTAATGTGGAGAAGCTGAAGTGTGAAATGCTTGCACCTGGACCAAGGGCATAAAGAGTCACATTCACGTCCCTAATGCTTTAGTAATGCTGGCCAGAGGACACTGCCATGGTTTCACTAACACTCCTAATGTATTTTATTCAAACATGCAATAAGACTGTGAGTGAGGGTCTCTCCTTACAATGCTGATGTCTAATAATTCTGCAGAAACAGTGGAAAAAGCTCTAGGAAAGTCCTCTTAGACCTCACAGTCAGTAAGTCATTTAGCTAGGCATTTCCCAGCCATCCAAGCATTATGCTCTACTAAATAACAAAAAATAAATTACAACAAAGTTTTGCATCCACTTTAAAACAAAGTAGGTTGATTGACATTGAAAGGTCTTCTGTAACACTGTGTACTGGATTTGTTTTACAAATGTAGGTAGAGCTTTGTTGAATGCCCATAATTGTTTCTCTTGTGTTGATTCTGTCTTGAATTAGTGGCTAATTTGGACACGTGCATCACAGACTGTGCTGTTTTCCCCTCACATTGTAAGAAAAAACAATGTCAAAACTAAATCAATAACTGCAATGACTCTATGGTGAACTGTGTAAACAAAGGGCAGCTTTTAAGGGTGGATTGATTGATAAATTATTAAATGTGCACAGTCCAGGTGCAGAGCTCTTCCTGTCGCCACCTTCTCCATTACTTAGACCAGAGGTGCCAACTAAACCATTTTCAGTACATACTCTGTCACAGGGTGTCATGGGGTGATATCCTCAGGGGTATATCTTTAGAGAATGATTGTGAACTAGATTCTTTTTTCAATACTTTTTTCTTTAAAAAAATATTTGTAATGCCTTTTTAATATATTGACTAACCGATATATTGCATCAGGCCTGGACCTCAACCATGCTTAACTGTCTTCTAAAAGATGTCTAATTTTAAGACTAGGTCCCAGATCACAGAATGTGATCTGGGACCAAAACTCTCCCAGTGTTGAGCAGATAAAGCTTACAGAAGGGGTAAGGGGTGAGGAAACTCTCCCAGTGTTGAGCAGATAAAGCTTACAGAAGGGGTTACTTGAAAGGATTGCACATAAAAACTGTACTCTGTACTCTGTACACTGTTAGTTAGTTAGTAACTATCTAACTAACTAACTCAATTTAAGCAAGGTGTAGAAAGAGTTAACATTTGCTTAGTATAATGTATTTTTCAAAACTGACCTTTTAGGAAAGAATCAAATGAACTCATGGGGAGAGCTCACATAACTTTATTTTAGACACCACCAAAAATACCTTATTTTATGTTCCACAAACAAGTATTGTTGTGGAAAGTTTTTTTTTTAATAAATCGATTTAAATAGTTCATTTTCAATATCAACAAGTGCCCCATTCTTCAGATAATTATGTATTGAAGAGTATTTTTGGATTATTAAGGGTGCTCTGTGTAGCTCTGTAAAACGACTCCCCAGCCCTCCATGTCAGCCATTGTCCTGTATTGTGGTGGAATCAATGCTTAATTTTCACAAAGTGAGGTCAATCTAACTGCCAGCTCATATGTGTGTGACTTGCTCTGTTTAATTGGCAAATCATTTTTTTAGGATTTAAGGCCTGGGGGCATGACTAATGAAAACCAAAAAATCTGGATGAAAGGTGAAGAATCATTGGATGAAGGAAACATGTGGAACATTCTTTAAATTCAAGGCAGTTTAAAATGTAAAAAGCAGTATGTCAACAAATGTAAACGTGTACATTTTTTCTCCAATCCTTTTTATTTGGGATCAAAGCAGCAAAGGCAACCTAAACAGAATCCTTGGATCATTAAAAATGTCCACTTATTCAACCCACAGCAGTTTCCCTCTTTACATTGGTGTTTTAAAGATGTTTCAGGTAGTGGTGATCTAGTAGTAGGGTGCTTGCCTACGCACCTATAGATCAAGAGGCCACAGGTTCAAGTCCCACCTCCAGCACTACCATTGAGTTCCTGAGCAAGACCCTTAACCCTGTATTGCTCCAGGGGGACTGTTCCTGTAATTAGAACATGAAAGTTGCTCTGGATAAGAGCATCTCCTGAATGTTTTAAGAATAGTTTTAATACAGACTGATTTTGAATTGGGCATAATGCAACACAACCAGTCAAAACTGTGCTCTTTTGCTTTTTAATTTCTTTAACACTTCCACAGAAGGAGTCCAAATGTTTCCATTTCATTGTCAATGTCAAAAATAAGCTTGACTTTGTTTGTAAAGCATAGTGATTTTATTGAATTCCACAATGGCAATAATACCTTAGTTATGGGGAAATGTCGCAATGTTTTATATCCGTCATCTTGATCTCTCCTGACACATGTAAAGCATTAAGCTTGCTTGTGACAAGTTCTGTAGACTTCATGAGTGAGGGGTGACCAACATGGCTTGATGTGGCTTCAGAGCATAGCTCTCTTGTAAATCAAAGAGCTTTTTCCTTTGATGGTAAGCACTCACTAATTAGTGTGTCTCAGGAGCTCAGGATTAACCACTTCTGAAGCCCTTTAAGATTTATTACTCATTGAGTCTCTTTCAGGTTTGAGAAAACTTATTAAATCAGTTTCCTTTCAGTCCTCATCTCAGTGTTTGGTCATCAAATCAAATGAGAATCTGACAGAATTTAGACACTTACTATTGAGGTGTGATTTGACATGCTGGAACATAGATGGCTCTGACACGGTAAACATTGAGTGATTTATGAGATATATTAAGCATCATAATTTTCAGCTATACAAAATGAATACATTTGCATAAAATTACTTCTGTAGTTCCCTCCAAAATGATTCAGATAGAGTATTAGAATCTGTTAGAAAAGCTAGTTTTGCTGACTGATTGCAAAAATATAATATAATAACATTAATTCATTATCTTAACTGCTTTTCCTGAGTAGAGTCAGTTTTATTCCAGTAGACAGAGTGAAAGGTGCAGAAACACCATGGACAGGTTGAGCTGAATGTCTTGTGGGAGGAAAGCGGAACAACTAGAAGACAGGCAATCTCCACTCAGAAAGGAGATGCACCACTTGGGAAATGAAACCCAGGATCTTCAGGCTGTATATATTTATCCAGAGCAACTTAATTCCTGATTACAATGGCAGTCTCCCTGCAGCAACTTGAGTTTAAGGGTTTTGCTCAGGAACACAGTGGTGGTAGTGCTGGAGATGAGATTTGAACCTGTGACTTCTCAGTCCAAAGGAGAGTATCCTACCACCCTATATATACATTGAGAAGGTCCTGGGCAGGTCCTCTACATGTCCTCTACATGTTCTCTAAATGTATTGATCAGAGTTTCAATCTGATCAAGCATCTATGAGATGTAATGGAAAAAAATATTTTGACCAGTGGAGGCCCCACCGAGCAGCTTACAGGTCTTACACTTTCTGACGTCTTGTGGATTCCATGCCTCCAAACTTGAGTCTGAGCACTACTGGTGGCACAATGGAGACCTTCATAACATCAGCGCATCATCAGGGTTTTAATGTTATGGCTAATTGACACGATCATATGGATCCTACTCAAGATCATACTCCTACCATACTATATATATCCAATTCAAATCCAAATCAGTTATAACAGTTTTTTTTTTAAATAGTGCCCATTTCTTTTAGATTATGTGAAATTATTGCCACTCTTAAAAATGTTAAGAGGAAAAATCAGCATTCAATAGATAAATATGCAGCAATATAAAAAGAGTAATGAAAATGTGGTTCTCTTTAAATTTGTTCAGTCACTGTTACAAAGACTGCCAGCAATTCCGGAGAGCACTGGGTGTATAATTCTTTCATTTGGTTATTTACAGATTAAGTAGCAGGCAAACTCTGAGTCAGAAAAACAGGCCCTGTCATTCCGCTCTCTTCTCAGTCAGGTTTCAGCAGTCACTGCCAAAGCCCAAATGAGCTCCACCACACACCTGCAGCTAGGAACATCTAGCAATTACAGTAACATCTCGCCTGAAATTCAGGGGAAAAAAGCACTCACCATGCCCTTTAGAACCCTTTAACCTTTACCAGTGAACATAAACTAATTACATTCCTGATGCAGCGGAAGCCTCAGGACACCCGTGAATGGGAATCACCATTGACGACTTAATTAGCGTTTGCCGATCTGGAACATGTAATTCCACTAGAGCTGTTCTTCTGAATGCCTTCTCATTATCTCAGTTCTATGGTGAAGTGCCCTGATGAAAATGGCACTTGCTCAGATGGAGGAGGGGGCCCACAAGGGTGGGGGCTGACATTCATATTACTCAAAATGTCAGCTCAGAGCCTATGAGACCCCCCCAGCTGCCCCTTTCCCTCCCCTCACACAATGGAGGCCATTCTTCTGTGTCACTTAGTGATAATTTTGGCCCGTCAAAACAGCTTGTGTTTTAGCAGCGATGTGTTAATGGGCCCGCGGCTGGGTGTGAGAGTGTTCCAAGCCACACACATCAGATGGAGGTCAGAGGTTAATGTGGACCCTCTGATTCGGGGGCTGGGATTTTTGCAACCTTTCCACCGAGACGGAAAACAGGGAGGCAGAAAGGACGGGCTTGATAATGTGATATAATTAGTCAGACAGTTTCTGGGTCAGAATCTCGCTGGCTGACTGTGAGACATGCCGCAAGTGAATGGGAGCAGATGGGCCACCTGGGCCTCAGCAGGGGCCAGAAATAGGCCCGGTCATCTAGGCCCAGCAGGTGTGCTCATGAGGCTACTTCAACGAAGCGGCAGCGTTAACCAACCTGCCAAACACTTCATTAGGGTTCTGGAATAGATGGTTTGTTCATTCTGCAGCTTCAAATCTAGGAAGACTCGTTAGCATAATACACTTTTTCAGATGACCCAACAAATGTATCTTACTGAATGTATTAACTGGTAAAGTTGATATGCAGTTATGGTTTTTTTTTATTAGGAGAAAATGTCCAAGGGCCTGTGCTGAAAATATAACAAAAATAATAATGATGAATAAAAATAATAATGAATAAAAAATAAGCAATGTTTCTTATGTATTAAGATCAGAGTTTAGGTCTTGTGTTTTAAAGAACACAGTTCTGGCTTATCGTTTAAATTACATGGTAGCTGAAGTGAAAAGTAAAAATTCTACTATAGAACTTGTTCCCATTATATGTTTGCAGTTTAAAATTTATACTATACCAAGCTAGAGCTTTTTGGTAATTGGAAGCAACAGATGTTTTTCTTGCTAATGTTAGTGAGATGACATTTCAAAAAACTACATCATGCACCAGTGATGAGGTAATGCCACTGCGTGACTTTATGAATATAAGCACCGCAAGCAAGGTAAGCACTGTAAACTCAGTGAGCAACATGTGGAAGTAGCTAATGATTCTTATTTAAAAGAGAGCTCAAACCTCATATAAACTGGCCAGTTTCTCCTGGCTGTTTTTTCGTTTTTACAGTGTTAAGACGTTTTACTGTGATTGAAATTCTTTCCAGCTAATGTACAAAAAGCAAAATAAATGACAGAAACCCTTTTGGTGTGAAGTAATTAATAACTTGCAATGGATTACTTGTATTTGAGAATCTACTCAAAAATGGATAAGATCAGATTTCTGCAAAACATGTTCATCCTTAACAGACTTGTGGGCTGGTGTGAATAAATTTTCTCTAAGCATTTTTTCACTTGCCCAAAGCCATAGGAATGAGACTTATTCTACTGTATTACTTTTTTCACACATTTGTAAGTGTACTAGAGCTGACAGCTAGGTCTTCTCCAAAAAAAGGCAAGACAAGAAAATAACCCAGAAGCAGCATTTTCCTTCATTAGCTTCAAAGAGATCAAATCCAGTGCTGAACATAAAGAACAAGGCATCAATATTTAAACAACGTGTATTACTCCATGGCACCAGCCACAATGCTCAGCTGGAAACACCATGGGGACAAAAATATATAAAATCCTACCTAATGCCTTTTGCCATTGTGCCTGACAGCAGCAAATGACTTCTGAATATGATTTGAACAATGGTGTCATAGCTATAGTCGGAGATGGCGGGGTCAGACAGGTCTGGTTTCAGTCTGCCCTTTGCAATGGGAAAGGAGATATGTCATACACCTGATGGCACATAAATACTGCCCAAATGCCAGCTCTCCAAAACATTTCTTGTAGCTGTCTTTCATGCTTAGTTGGATTTCCAAGAAGTGAAATGAATATATATATATATGTGTGTGTGTGTGTGTGTGTGTGTGTGTGTGTGTGTGTGTGTGTGTGTGTGTGTGTGTGTGTGTGTGTGTGAAACAATAGAGCTATTAGATATGATTAAATATAAGATAGATTAAATATGCTGTGTGTTCTCCTGAGGATGTGCATTTATTTCCCTTATCTCCACAAAAGATTACCCAGAGTTTTGACTTTTGACTGTATGTGAAATGCACCTAATTTTATCACAGTGTATTAGTAAATCAGTTTAAAGTGATTAGTCTACTACAGTATGGTAGAACAGTTTCCCTAAGAGAGACTACAAATAGAAGCCTGTTGTTTCCGTCCTCCCACCTATTTGTGTTTCTCTTTGAAAATAGCATGTTCATACAGACTGGAGAGAGGGAAGCAATCTGCCATATTTAGATCTAACTGATAAAATAGGTTCTCATAATCATAGACTACACATCATCATTAACTGTTTGGGACAAGATTTAAGCATGAGATTTCACCATGTCATTGGAAACGGAAGTCCAGATATCATCAGCTTAAGAGTTTGCCAAAACTATTGCAAATGAAGCAGATGCAGATGATAAATTGCATCCCTTGACATATTGCCAAGAATGTTTCAACAGGAGTTTAAGAACAAAAAATGAAACCTTTTTTTTTCATTTCTCTCACATCTCTTTTAAAAGAGATGTTGAAAGATTGATACAGTACATGTTTTTTATGTTTATGTTGTGATTAATAGCATTAAACGTCATGTAGAAATGCAGTTTTACTGGTCTTTTTTTAGCTTTGTTATGTTTTAATGCCACAATTCAACCTGCCATTTTTAAATGTTATACACCTCTGGAAACCAATCGCTGTTTTGTTTTTTACTCTTAATAAACAACAGCCTATATCCTTGTTTAGAAAGGTCTGTGAATTCTTTCTCTTTCAGAGCAAACGTGTCTTACATAAACAGTTTACATCAAGGAAATTATTCTTTTGGGTCATTTTGTGCAGTGGCTCATCAAACAGGAAGGGCTGAGGCACAGCCAATAATTACCATCTAAAAGTACTTCCTTGGAAAAGACATCAGTGGCGTTTGATATTTCCTTTTACAGGCAGCCGGGGGTGAGCTGTGTTCCTCCATCTCCAGTCTGCTCGCCCAGAGCTGAGCGCAAAAAGGCTGGGGCAACACAAGCTGATCTTATCAACGCCAGCACTCAGCCTTTGATCAGGACATGCTGGAGCTGTGGAACACATTTATATCGAGCAGCAGCTTTAATGCCCCTATAAGCAAATATAAGATTAGGGTCTTTCAAGTCAAGTCAAGAAGTAGGTTTTATGGTCATTTCAACCATGTACCCAGTACCCAATAAAACATAACAACGTTCTTCCAGGACCATGGTACTACACATAAGAAGAACAACATAGAATGTGACATAGAACCAGACATAAGACTACAAGTGCAGACAATCCAACCGTACACCATACAGTGCAGAAAACAACTACGACGATACAACACAACACAGTACAAGTACACAGTACTCGTTTACACAGTAAATGAGTGTGGTGTAAAGAATAGCAATGAATAGTTTACTCGTTCAGTATTATAGTGATAGGACAGTGTTATGTCAAACACTGTGAATATGTTGGTACATTATTATATAGCACTGACAGAGAGGGAAGGAATTTAAACCTTGAGTCTTAGTGTCTAAAACCTAAGCAAAGGCAAAAACGTCTATAATAATAGACATTGTTTGTCCCTTGTTATCCGTAATCATTTTTAAGCATAAGTTAGCATAAACCCAGCTAAATATTTGTTCTTTGTTGCTTTTAAAAGTATTGTGTGCACCTCTTTATTAACCATTAACAGCAAAGGTTTGTGACTAAAGTTTGGAGTACTTTGGAGAGATGCCATTGACCACTTCTGGTTCACCTAAGAATCTAACAGAAGGATTTCTACAAATAAGGGGGTTGAGCGTACACTTAAAAAGTTCCTAAAATTAAAAATAACATCCACATAATTTTAAACCACTTTAAACCATTGTTATTTCAATGCATAGCCTTATAGAGTTTTTATTTTTCTGCCTATAACTCAGTTATTCTATCATGTCTTGCAGTTTAATAGTCACCTCACTGTTTTCAGCTACAGTAGAGCATGTGCCACTTGAACAATGTATCTAAATATTCACTTTGTGTTAATTAAAAACATAACTGTATAATAATATTAGGTGAAGCAGTAACCAATATGTGTCTGCATGAACATCAGCTAGATTTTGAACTATTAAAGGTACTGACACTAGTCATATTTTCATTCTGTTGGCCTCACACAAAGTTATAGCTCTGAATGCTTTTAACATGTTTTTTTTAACATGTTAAAAAAAATGTAAACTGAAAATAAAGAAGTCTGTTGTGTCTTTTAAAAAGAATTATCCATACACTTACAGAAAATATCTGTAACTGTGAAACTGACCGTTGTTGTAAATTATCAGAAGAGTATTTGTATTACTAGTGCTGTTTTGTTTTCCTGGTGATGATGATGGGACACATGTATGCAGTGAGGCAGTAGAAGTTCAGTCTTTAAAAAAAGGTACCAAAGAAAGTTCTTGCCATAGAAGAAACAATTTTGGTTCACTGAAAAATTGTTTGATGAATACTTGTTTGGAAACGTGAGATGTGTGATCTCTTCACTTGTTTGTTGGTTAATTCGTTTTTTCCTTCTTTCCTTCAAATGTAATATTTTTTTAATGATTTAAAATACAATTTTTGTGAAATGTTCATGGAGGCTATGGTGGTATAAAGTCTTTTCAGGCAGGTTCCTTTCCTACAACTATGCAACATGGTGTCTTATAATCCTTTTTAACTCATGGAGAGCAGTAAATTAAAGTGTGGACATCGATGTGTGGGGTGGGACTCCCTCCCTTTCTTTCATTTTGCTTTTCTTTCTATCACTTTCACTTTTCTCTCTGTGTCTTTTATTTCTCTTGTTCCAAAATTTTCTTGTAGTGATGTGCTGAATGGCAGTTTTGATGAAGTCTGAGGGCCTGAGCCATGCAAGACTGAGGGAATAACATTTGGAGCAACAGGGAAGCGGGCGGCTGTCAGTTCCACAATGAAGGGTAGCCCAGAGGACACCAGGGCCGCGCTGAGCTCAGACAATGGCAACCCAAACCTCTCCCTTCAGCCGCTGACAAGATAGCGTAATGGGAAGGTAATCATCGAAGAAAAGCGCCATCAAATATTCAAAAGGTGCCCTGGCATGGGGTTGATTAAATATCGACTCCTCTGTTCCGCTGT
The DNA here is from genome assembly GCA_017165825.1 of Hepsetus odoe. NCBI lineage: Eukaryota > Metazoa > Chordata > Actinopteri > Characiformes > Hepsetidae > Hepsetus > Hepsetus odoe. The sequence goes on along the minus strand of CM029374.1, from coordinate 19,651,194 downwards.
CATGCTCCGCTTTGACTCCTCACACAATCCCCACGGCCGCGGCCTGTTGTCATGCTGGAAGGCATTTGAGTCTCTGGCGCCTCCCTGTTAGGTCTCTTGAAACTGTATTCGACCACATCTTTACTGGTCTTTTAACAGGCCTTTGAATCCAGCAACTCCTGCACACCTCAGGAGATGTGACTATGAGTCTTTTGCTGTGAAGCCATTTTCAGTATCACTGAAAAATATTTACTTATAAAGTTTTATTTAAAAAAAATCCTTTCTGTCTTTTGCTTTTTTGTAAACATAACTGTGTTCCAAACCCCAGAATACTGGTTTCCTCTATGGTGTTGTGTGAAAGAACCCTTTTTCACCTTGATTTTTAGGAATGTAACAGTGATCAACAATAAAAGCAGGAAATGTAGCTTAAACTCATAAACCCATGACACATAAATAACCTTGTAAAGAAATTAAACAACTGAAACTATAAATGTTCAAGGACTTACTGATTGAGGAGAATAGCAGCTTGTGCCTGTACGCAGTACAGAATGTATTATGAAAATGTATGGAAACCATCATTTAACATATTTTTGATAGTTCACTTCAATTAAAAAAGAGTAAAGAAGTTTATTGCAGGTCAAATTGCCTGAAGTTAAAGATGCTTGGTACCAAGAACCGCTGACGCATCAAACATTCATGCAAACATTCATTTTTGCTTTCAAGCCAAAACTAGAGACTACTGTGGCACTCCTTAGTACATAGAACAAATGTTAGGAAGTGGAGTTTTTGATCAATTTTTATTTACTTTTGAGGTCAATTTGTTGTAAAATAGTGATCATTGAAATTACCAGACCAATATTATTTATTTTACATGTTTCATTTTTAATGTAATTGTATCGGGAGAAGCCTTGCACTTTCACCATCCCTAATGACAAAAAAGACTGATTGATTAATTCTGTCATTTGTTTGTTAATTCAGGAACATTTTCATTTGCGGCATTTAGCAGACGCTCTTATCCAGTGCGACTTTCATGTCCTAATTACAGGGACAGTCCCCCTGGAGCAACTCAGGGTTAAGGGTCTTGCTCAGGGACCCAGTGGTGGTAGTGACAGAGGTAAGATTTGGACCTGGGACCTCTTGAGCCAAAGCTCCATAGGCAGGTACCCTAACACTAGACCACCACCACCCATGTAAGCAGAATCAAGGTCCTGTGAACAGAATACAAACCAAAATGCACTCTATGGACTCAGTTCTGGTACACAGTGGTACAGATGCACTATTAAATGCTACACTATTAAAAACTACACTAGGGAGTGGGAAGTGGTGAAGTTTGTAAAAGTTGGAGAAGATTGCTTGGACACTTTGTTTGCAGTTGTATCAGTGACTAAAACATCAAAAGAACTTTATGTGTCAAAAGGGAGATAGTGTCCAAAATGATGAAGGCACATTTCACAAGGAAGAAAGTGCTCCAGGGCAAGAGGAACAGTGGTTGAGATTGAAGCACACCAACTTAAACAGGGCAGTTACTTCAAAAGGGGTTCATTACAGCTGGTAACTAAATCCAGTGCAAGCTGGTGTTAGAAACAAACCCACTGTTAGAACACTGTCATAATGCACTACAGTCTCCTCATCGTTTTTGCTCATTTTTGGTGTTTTTTATATAAATATTGATTATCATCTTCTTCTGATTAAGTAAAAAAAAATCCTAATCATATTACCTGCTCCACATGATACTAGGCCTGTTCATATTGAAAAAGTCTCCAGTTTCTATGAGCATTTGTTCAAAATGTGTATAACAGGGTTCAGTGAGGCTGAAGCTTCCCTGAAGACTGAAGGCAGTCTGGCTCCTTATTCCTGATATATTACTAAGTGCTTCCATTATTTTGTATATGGTAGGAAAGATTTCACATATTATTCTTTCATTTGAAACCATTTCAAAGGGGTAGTGTAGGGCCTATGATTAAATTTGAAGTGAATGTGTTCTGGATCAAATCCAACACATGGAGATCCTTTAGGTTAGGCAGCGTCCAGACAAATCATGCATACTTTTTTCTATAGCACATATGATAGTGGCAAAGCAGGTTCTTTGGAGCATTGTCACAAAGAAGTGGCTGAAACCAGTGTGTTGAAAAGGTTTGCTTCTTTAATAGTCTTATATCATCAACGATGTTTTAGCTTGGGTTTACACTGACGGAGGTGAGATTTTCCTAGACTTGAGACTATAATAAAATAATATAAAAAACCAACAGAAAAATAAGGGAACATAATTTTAGAAATTATTTAATGACTTGATTAGTTAATTAAGTGATACAAGTAGTTTATAAGATAAAGAGTGAAAAAGAAAAAATGTATATGTATGTAACCAATAGATAATCAGGAATTGGAATGAAAATAACCAGAGATAAAACACATTTATAACAAATAAAAAAAAAAAATAATTTAATAAAATAACTAAACATCTAAAAACATCTAAAACAATACTTTAAAAAAGTCGAATACTCAGGGGGGTGTTAAATGTAATAAAATCACTACGGGTTTGGTAGAGTATATATTTAACTGTAAGAATGAAATAGATATGAAGAAGCATTTGGCTGAGGAGAGTTTTATAAAGTAGCCAGCGATTTTGCCTTTGTACAGATACTGTTATCCCAACACTGAGGCACGGGTCTGAATCCTTTTAACATGTTTTTGCTAAATACCTCCATATCTAAAAAATATTGAAATTGAGAGGAGAATTAGAGAAGAGTTGTGTGAGTGTGAACTGAAGTAAAAAAAAACCCCACATAATTAAATATTCTAGGAAAACTTGTAAAAAGCCTTTATAAAGTAGCCAGTGAATCCGTACAGACACAGAGGGTCTTCTAACTCATACACTACAGAGAGATTAGTCCTGTACGAGTCTCCTGTAATGAGCTGCAGAACACAGTTGTACTCAGAATCCAGGGCTTTAAGAAGCGAAGCAGTCCCACACAGCACATCTCTGTAATCATGGACAGATAGGAAAGTTGCCTCCAGAGTTATTGTTTTTATTTATTTATTTATTTATTTTTGTGGTGCATAGAGAAGCAATCTGTTTCTCAAGCTGATTGATCACTGATGTGATGTTTAAAAATGAAGTTTCCTATCCACTCAGATTCCTAGGTACTTTTAATCAGCTCTGGAGGTGACAAACGTCCACACATTCTTTACTTAAGGTGAAACACAGATAGTGGTGTGAAAAAAGACTCTGGTACAAGTAAAATCCTAACTGCACATCTTTACTCCAGTAAAAATAAAAAGCACAGACTCTGAAATCAACTTCTTTGCACTATTCCACTTTCTTCTTATGTCTTTGATGTTGTTTATGTTGTAACAACTGTCATCCATGATGTGCGCCAATGTACATGCCCAGAGATTAAATGCAATAAATCTAAAGTGATGGGACTGATTTGAAAATGTGACGAGTAGAAAGGACAGATGTCGGTGTTATAGTGTAAGTAAAGAAGTAAAAAAGTGAACAAAAAATACCTGAGAACATCTGAAACATACAAGTAATGAAGTGCTTGTACTACTTGTACTTGTGCTATCTGAGTTGTTCCTGCTGTTTCTTCTGTTTTGTAATATGCTGTGTTAAGCGTGTAATATTCTGAACTTGCACACATGAACCCATGATAATTTGGGTATTAAAAATAACACAATTCATCTTTCAGCAACATAAGTCAAATCAAAGACCATACATCTGATGAAAAGGAAGGCAATATAAAGAAATTCTCTAGTACCCTACATCCTTGATTAACTTGAACATTTTCTGCCATGAAGAAAAACCACAGTGCAGGTGCCTGCCATGCTTTATTAAGCTCAAATAATTTCCAGACCTGAGGACAATTTGTATCTGAAAATAGTAACTTCTAGCCCAATATCTAAAATGTGTTACAGGTTGTGAAAACATGAAAAAGGGCTTTATGTTCTGTTCTTTTGGAATGTCCTATTTGTGATCAGCTATGATATGTTTTTACATGTGTTCCATGTTATACCATATTTCAAACCTTCCTTCCATTGATAGTGCAGATTTGAGGGCCTAAGCCAGGCCTACAGTACAAGGACTGTTTTCTTTTAAGCTGGCACTTTTAATGGAACAGTGAAGAGTAGCGTTTACACTGCTTTGCCCAGAGCCTTCCATATCACCTTTAAAATGACTAATCTATAATTTTACTGTCTAGCCCTGGCATGTTGTGGTGGGATGTTTGCTTTTTGCTTTCCAAGCTGAAGTGTGTTGTGAGGGGCGTTGTGCATCAGGAAGACGTCAGCACAACTGTTTAGGAAATCATAGTTCAATCATAGGCACAGTTTAGGAAACAGTGAGATATTTTGATGTCATGGTCTTAAATTTCAGCTTTCCACTGCTCAAACCATAATCCTATTTGTAAACAGCTTGAGAGCTGCATTAAATTACACCCCTTCATAAAAATGTTTTACTGAAGGTTATGATTTCATGACTTATTTCCCAATCTTATCTTCTCTTCTGTCATCTGCTTTTGTCTCTCAGTCTTCTGTTCTGATCTTCATTATTCAATTCTGCTCTTCTCTACCACTCTTCCCTTCTTTTCTTTTCCATACCTCTGATCTTCTCTTCTGCTCCTATTCTGATTTTCTCTTCTCTTCTCTTCTCTTCTCTTCTCTTCTCTTCTCTTCTCTTCTTCTCTTTTCTTCTCTTCTCTTCTCTTCTCTTCTCTTCTCTTCTCTTCTCCTCTATCTCTATATTTGTCCAGACAATCCAGACATCTGCATGTTTGCTGTCTCATCTGCACTATCTCTCTGATCAGTTTGTTAACAGGATGTTTATAAATTTTACATTTGCTAGAAGAAACCCTAGCTCGCTTGCTGGACTGACCTAACTGAGGGTCCTGCATGGTTGTTCTCACAGCTTAATGTGTGTTAGGAAGTGAGGGTCAGAGGGCTTTGCTGACACATTGTCCCCCCCAGTGTGAACATAAACATTTTAGAAAGGCTTTTGACCAAATTAACTGCTCTTATGAAAGCATGGAGGAGAGACAAAGATTTGTCTGTCTGCCAGCAGGGGTTTCACAAGTGACTTGAACACTACTCCACTCTTAGAAGAGATTTCATAGCGATCACAGTGGTAGTCATAGTGTTCTCCATGAAACCCTATAGCAGAATATATAGAGGAACCATAGTAGAATTTGCTTCTTTTTGGAATGAATGATTAATGATTAAAGTGTTCAAATATATCCAAAACCTTCTTCTGAAAACAAGGGTATGAAAAAGGATCTTCAACAGTAACAGCCTTTACTCTTCTAGGCTACACCATATGCTGGTACATTGCTTGGATGATTTTCCTGCAGCCACAAGAGTATAATGAACTCAGGCACTGATATTGAATGAAAAGGTATGGATACACAAATACCACATCAATTCATTCCAAAGGTATTGGCTTGAGCCCAATTACTCCAGAAATCGCCAATTTGTTGCTCTTTAGGCTTAGTTTAATCAAATTCAAGAAAATCAGTATGGATTTTATTACCTCAGCATTAAATACAATTTTAATGACTCAAACATTGATACATTTTAAGTCCCTAAGTCAAACAACCCCCTTGGTTAACTTTTGGCAATTCATTTTTAGATTTTTACATTTCATAGTTTCTTTTTTCACATCTACAAATCTCCTCCAGAGAATATGCCACTGCTTTACAAAAACACATCCTCTGGTATTAGTTACATAATCATTTTACTTCCTTTCCCTTGACTTACAGCTAGCTGTGTGGCTGACCTGCCGCAAAACCCACCAGAGGAGCTGTTGATATAGTGGATACACACAAGCTTAAACACCTTTCGGTTCCTGATGTGTGTTTTTCCAGTAGTTAAGCTAAATGCTTTCATGGTGGAGTGAAAACTTTGACAAAGGGCTGTATCACATCTCCTACCCTGCATGCAGAGAGAGAGAGAGAGAGAGAGAGAGAGAGAGAGAGAGAGAGAGAGAGGAGAGAGAGAGAGAGAGAGAGAGAGAGAGAGAGAGAGAGAGAGAGAGAGAGAGGGGCCCAGGCTTTTCGATTTCGGCTGGATGCAGTTAGGCAAAATGAGAGTTTTGGAAAAACTTACAACAAAACCTCAGGCAAATAGGAAATGACATACTCTTAAAACTAAGTAAAAGAAACACAGAATGACATCATAAGTCACTCAGCATGAAGTTGTTTCAGAAAACAAATTTAACATACCAGTTCTTGGAAGGAGAAAACCCTTTATGAAAGATCTTCATATACAGTCTGCTCTAAATGTATTGGAACAGCAAGGCCAGTTCTATTGTTTTTTTATATGCACTGAAGATAAATATCATTAATAAATAAATATCATTTGTGAATAGAAAATGATAAACTAATTGGCCCTGCTGTTCCAGTACTTTTGGAGGGGACCATATGCTGAGTCTGCACAAACATTTGTAAAACAGGTAAAATATTATTCTGTAGACTACTTTTTTCTGAAAGTTTAGTTCAGATACACTTCAACTTTTCACACTGCTGCATTTCACATTTGCTCTCTTCATTTTAGCAAAAGAAAAAACGAGGTCCCATTCCTTGTCAATTAAGCATGAAGTGGGGATGTAGAAGGATGATGGTGTTTTACAATCATCATATCATATCATTTATAACCCATAATATCATGGGTACATTAATTTATTCATTATCTTAACTTCTTATCCTGAGTAGAGCTGTGGAGGGCGCTGGCACCAATCCCAGTGCTCATAGGCAGGAAAGCACCCTGGACAGGTTGCCAGTCCAGTGCAGGGCAGACACAAAAACACTCACACACACACACAAACAAACTTCTAGGGGCCATTTCAGCATCTACAATCCACTTGACATGCATGTCTTTGGACTGTGGGAGGAAGCAGGAGCACCCAAAGGGAACCCATGCAGACACAGGGAGAGCATGTAACTTGATGGTAGTAAAGCTGTTTTCAAAGCAATGCAGGTGTGTGTGTGACGAGGATGGACAGGATTGGAAATGAGTATATTAGAGGGACACGTCAGGTTAGAAGTTTTGTAGACAACATTAGAGAGGCAAGGTTGCGTTGGTTTGGACATGTCCAGAGGAGAGATTAGGATTATATTTGGAGGAGGATGTTGAAGACGGAGCTGCCAGGAAAGAGGAAAAGAGGAAGATCAAAGAAGAGGTTAATGGATGTGGTGAGAGTTTGAAGGAGGAAGATGCAGAGGACAGGAAGAAATAAAGACAGCTGATCCGCTGTGGCGACCCCTAAATGGAAGCAGCCAAAAGACAAAGAAGAAGAAAGGTTTGTCAGAAGAAATTTACACTGCACCTTGAAAGCATCTCAGACCACCTCCAAGTGTCTTGGTTACATTTACATTACCTGTATTATATTTTTTTATTTAAAGTGACAATGTAAATGCACAATGAATTAGGGGCGTTTTGTAATGGTTTAAGCTTGGTGTTTTTAATTGGCTTGATTAAACTCACATTAAATGTTGTTCATTAAAGTAGCTTTAAAGTTGACTTGATAAGATATATCAATAGTTTGATAAGGATTTTCAAAGGGGACTTCAACAGTGATTGTTAATATTGATCAGCTTCAATGCCCAGCTATTTGTTGAACAGTATGCTGAGCTAAACTAAAGCAGTGATAGGTGGCAAGTAAGTGATAAGATAAATAAGATAAAAAAGATTAATACAACGCATTATTTTTGTCTTTATACTTCCTTAAGATCAATTATAGTCAGGACTCTTGAGAGGGCTGGTTAATTAAAGGGGGAAGTCTTTTATTTTGCTTTGTTTCCTCTTGATTGGTCAGTATTCTACTGTTTCTGGAGCAGTGCTGCTGTAGACACTGTAGGCTCAGTGTAATGGTGGTGAGTGTGTTCATATGGTGCGGGGACATGTGGGGACAGGCTCTGCTCACACATGCTGCCTCTATTAAAGGCATTTTAGCTGTGCACGCTGCAGAGCCCTCTTTGTGCTGCAGCAGCCCACATTGGCCCTGCTTTCATGTGGCCAAGCATGTTTAGCATTATGACCATGCGGACCCAAAAAGCTGTGCCCACTTGGCAAGGGGGCCGATCAGCCAGTGCCCTATTTTTGAAAGTCAGATTAAAGGTTTCTGTTTGTCCTTGGTTACTTCCAAGTTATTATAGGAACACTATGACCTTGGTATTTTCTAAATTAAAAAGGTTATGTCATGCATTGACTACAAAGACATATAATCTTCTCTCTCTCTCTCTCTCTCTCTCTCTCTGTCTCTCTGTCTCTCTGTGTCTCTGTCTCTCTCTCTCTCTCTTTCTCTCTCTCTCTCTCTGTCTCTCTGTGTCTCAGTGAGTGAGAAAATGTTTGGGAAACGTGTTATGATGACTGTTATCATATACAGTACTGTGCAAAAGTTTTAAGCAGGTGTGAAAAATGCTGTGAACAATGAATGCTTGCAGAAATATAAATAATGATTGTTTATTTTTATCAATTTACAAAATGCAAAGTGAGCGAACAAAAGAAAAATCTAAATCAAATCAATATTTGCTGTTACTACCTTTTGCCTTCAAACCAGAATCAGTTCTTCTAGGTACACTTGCACAAAGTCAGGGATTTTGTAGGATTATAGTCGGTGTATGATCAACCAGTTTTACCAAACAGGTGCTGATGATCATCAATGTCACACGGAGGTTGAAACACAGTCATGTTTGGAACAACCTACCAGCCGAGTTCCTTCAAAACCTGTGTGTAAGTGTACCTAGAAGAACTGATGCTGTTTTGAAGGCAAAGGGTGGTCACACCAAATATTGATTTGATTTAGATTTCTCTTTTGTTCATTCACTGCATTTTGTTGATTGATGAAAATAAATGATTATCACTTCCATTTCTGAAAGCGTTCTTTGTTTACAGCATTTTTTCACACCAGCCTAAAACTTTTGCACAGTACTGTATATTAATAATTATTTAGATTGAATAAACAATTTTTATTATTTATTATACATTTGTTCATCAATTTTTTATTGTCGATTAAACTGACACGTGAAAGCACTCCAGTGGAACTGATATTTTTTCTCCTGCTATGCCAAAGTATTTTTGCTTGGTATAGTTAAAGCTTCAAGCACTATTTGATGTAAAATTGGGTCCTACATCGAACCAGACATCAGGTCTACTTATGATGCTTTGTAGTTTTATATTTTACAATTCCAGAGCAGGTGTAATTTCTATTCATTTCTATTGTAATTTCTAATTTAAAAAAAATAGAAATTAAAGAAATTAAAGTAAATGTTTATAAATTAAACATTTAATTTATAAATGTTTGAGACTGGGTTAGGGTTTGTTGGATTCTCCAATTGAGAACCAAGGTTCAAAGAGTCAGTGATGAGGCGAAGAGGTTTCTAAGAAACCATCTATTCCATTTTTTGCAGTTGCACTTAACAATGGGAGAAATTTCAATAAAAATGGTTCAGAATGAGTTCTGATACGCTACCCCGTCAGAAGAAATACTAAAACTTCAGAATTAACGGGAGGAACAAAACAGATTAAATGTTTGCATACTTCACCAAAATCTCATTTCAAACAAGTTGAATTCTTCATGATGTATGAGGCCATTTAAGTCACTGCAATTCATGCAATCCAATCGGTTTAAGCATTTTTTTTTTCTATAACAATCTGTGTTGTCTTTGGTTCTTTAAGAATCCTAGGCTAATTTAGCTTTTACCTCTTGCCTTGGCAAAATCAGTTTAGATATTGAGACAAGCATGACAAACACACTGTGCATGTCAAACCCAGCGGCTTTCAATCTACTGCAGGGTTCTCAGCAGTCTGAAACCATGCCTAGTGATTGGATTTGTTCAGCTGTGATAAAAATCCTTTCAGTCGAATAAATCAGCTTAATCTCAAATCTCTCAAACCACACGTTTTCTTGTAGGCCGGTTCTGAAAAAACGACACAACCAACACAACCAACACAACGAGCCACTTTTTTTGTAATGTAGTAATAAATTGTCATATGTTTTCAACAAACATAAAAAACCTGCAAAATATTTCCCACTATTAAAAAACATTCCATCCTCTCCATCCTATGCTCTTGCCATCATTTCATTCGTTTTAAATAATTACGTAAGACACTTTGAAAGGACAATTCGAATGTAAGAGGATCTTCCATCTTTTTCCTCCGCTATGAAAAAGCCACACTAATGCCCTTGCAGTGTCTGTGTTTGAACAGAGAGAATTTAAGGCCCAATCAGCACTACTCTTTTTAAGGGGAGTTTTACTACTATAGCTTTCCTTAAAGGGAAATTTAGAAGAATAGATGCGTTAAAGCCCTATGAGTATTCAGACTTGAACCTTTATAAACACACTTAGACAATTTCATGCAAAGTATACCAAATTAAGATCCTGCTGTGTATGTAAGGTGTCCAGCTGCGCAATTATAGCCCTCCCTTCCTAATGTTCTTTCTAATGTCATATAAAGTGGATATTCATTATTTCATTGCTTAAACAAAAGTTTCTATATCTGAGTCTCATCACTGAATATTCTAGTTTAGGAAGACAAGAATAATAGATAACGTTTCCTGTTAAAGTATGCCATCCATTATCCAATACTGTAACAAATACTAAATAGTAGTATGTAATATTAGTAAAAAGGCCTCTCTCTGCTTTAGCCAAGGTTGTCTCATGGGGTAGCGGTAATTAAGTGAGCGAAGTAAGAACTAATAAAACAGTAGGCCCAGATGGACTCCCAATAACTCACTCAAGTGTGCTATTAAAGTGTCGCAGGAACAAGAAAACTTAAAGCATTTAGAATTATTATGACTTCCTTAGCAAAGGAAATGACGATTAACAGACTCACAAGCCTCTCCTTTCTCTAGTGAAAACAAGTCCAATGTTAAAGAAACATACATATATTTGCGGAAAACCAAATGATGCATTCTTTTACTCTCGATTTAGCATGAATTACACTGATTTCATGCTAAATCTTTTTCAAAATCTATTTGAAATATTTACGCAATGATATTACACTATACCCAATTACATCAGGGAAATCAAATGAATAATTTGCTGTGGCAAGCATCCTACAATCAACAGTTTTAACCAGAATAAATCTATGAACATAATTTACTCTGTGTAAAGTTTGGGCTCCTGTACAGTGGCTCAGGAAAAAAGTCTCCCTTGAAGACCTTTGCAATATTTCTTGCTCTAACAGAAGAGAGTGATGAAACAGGGAGTTTTATGCAGCTGGAAATTAATCTTGCATCCCCATTTTAAAATTATTTGTTATGCAGACATTAAAAGTTAAGTCTTTTTTCATCCTTGTCATTTAAAGACAAGGCTATGCCACAAGAGCAACAAAATCATAAGAGCTATCTATTTACAGCTTTAAAACATTTGGGAAGAAGTAAACAGTCATCATGCACACTTTTCTTCATCAAACTATGGAACTGATGGATTACTGGTGAATTTGATGAATCCAAAAGTTTCTCCTCTTTGCTACACACATTACAAACTACATTTCTTCTGAAGCGCCACCCAATGCATGAACAGTAAATGTTTCATAATGACCATTGTGAACCAAACCAGTCATGTTTTATACAATCCTTTGCTCCAAATTAAAGTAACCTACAACATCTCATCATTGGTCATGACTCTTAGACCCACATAAAAATGCAAAGGTCTAAATGGTGTCCTGAACAATGAATGGGATAGGTTCAACTGTTTCCAGCAAAGGAAGGGGTGTGAGGCTGTTGAAAAATCTGTAGCACCACAGAGGGAAACTAATCTTGTGCACTCTCCCCGTGTGCCTTCAGTCCTGTCATAGTGAGACACGAAGAGAGGGACGATACTCACATTATTCCCAGGGCTAACTCAAGCTGAGAGCCTGACAGTAATACAGAAGTTACAGCTGAGAGGCTGACATCCCTTCAGCCATCAGCTATTATTAAAGTCAGGCCCTGCTTTACAGTAGAGAGGCTGTAGGTCCCAAGTGTACCTAAGCACCTTCTGACCTTCTTTAGTGTTACTGATTTTTTTTTTTTCAAATAAAATAGAAACATTTGAAATAATGGTGTTTGACAGTTTCACTATAAACAGTGGAAAAATTAAATGTGATTGTACATTTGAGACAGTAGGAAACTACATGTGAATGTTAAGGCACAGTCCACGTGCTATAGGATTAGACACAGAGAAAATCACTTAACTGAGTGATATGGGTAACTGAGGGTATTGATTTGCAATTTCAATATACTACAATACTCTGCACTAACAAATGCAAAGTGCCATTTAAAACGGTATTGGGATTGGGCCCTAGTCTCAATGTTATCCCATTGAAAACTAGATTTGCAACCAGGATTAACATTTCAACAAGTACAGTTCACTTCAGAATACATATATGCAGTATATGCAGCATGTATAAATCCATGGACAAGCAGTTAAAAAATGTTAATGTAAACATGAAGTGTGAAGGGAACATTTTCCCACCAGTAAGGGTAAGAAAGTTGGCATAAAGGTGACTTTTTATGGCAAATTGATAATAGACTTCACCGTTGCTTGGACATAAACACCTGGTTAGTCTTGACTCCTTGATGCAAAGCTTGTAAGGGATTATGTCATGATTAGCTTCAATCATAAGTGAAATTTGTAGCTGTCAAAAGCATTTAGAAATGCGCTTAGCCCTCACCACATGTGTTTTCTTTCTACCTTACTTTTTTTCCTTTGATTTTTTTTTTTTTTTTCTGTTGCAGTGCCATATCATTACACTATTGCATCTGTGCTCTAAGCTTAGGGTCTTAAAAGCTTATGAGCTGAAACACTGAGGCAGAAACCTGGGGGATGTGCAGGTGTGCATTGGTTTGATGTCCACTAGGGCTGAGAGCAAGGGAAAGATAAGTACGTTGGAAAGGAAACATCCTCACTTGCTGGATGGCCTTTTGACTGAAGGAAATCCCTACAGCACACCACCAGCAGGACACCAATGTTTTCAGCCACTCCCTTCCACACAGAGCTTACTCCACATTTACACTCTCACAGAGCAGCAATCTGCAGACACAAGTCCGATCGCACACGTTGAAGTGGTCACCAAAGTATTTATATTGGCCCATATTTTGTTTAAAGTGAGATGGACTAATGGTTGCCATCTGCTGGTGGGATCAAGAGGAAGCAAAGCATGTATTTACACAAACTACATCTCCACGGATACAGCCAGCAGAACATCAAATTACAGCTCTGCAGCATCTAAAGCAGAGCCAGCTGAGTGTGAGGGGCTGGAGGCGAGCTGGAGGATGCCTTTTTGGTGGAGTTGTCCTGTTGCTGGCCTTATGGCTGGAACAGCGTCACTGCAACTGTGGAGGCAGGAACTTTCCTTTGGAGGCAAGCGGTGGTTTTGTTTGAACTTAAAGCTTCTCTTTTTGGGATACTTATGACGTGTTCCCCAACTGTGACAAAGATGCTCTAGCACCTTATAATTTATGGTGGTTCCCATGACTGTTCAATGACATCAGCTGTGTAGATGGGGAACATGACAACCCAAAGGGAGGTACACCTAGTGTTCAAAATCCTTCCAGAAGCACATGGTTAAATTGTGAACAAAGTCAGAGGCATTTGACGTGAAACACATCGTTCAAGAGAAAGCCAGCCAGAATTTCCACAGGAATTAAACGGCAACCTAAGCTTAATGCTCCTGCAAACTCTCTCATAGAGAATTATTACATAAAGTCACTGTAAGTATGTAAATACCTGTTTACTAAAATTTTGACAAGAGTGAAAAGGTTTCAATGAACAATTAAAAAAAAATAATAATAATTTGGCAGGGAGGCCCAGTACATCCAGGGTTTACATCATTATTTTTGATGTTTACATCAATAAACAATAAAGTGTATATTCTATTCATTTTTGGACATGATGAAGGGCTGTATTTGCATGTGGACATCATCCTATCATCACTACTATAATAAAGTTAATTTCCACTGTGAATGACTTTGTTTACATCTTAGCCCTTACATTATTTATGAATTTAGAAAATTTATGGAATTCCCCTTTAAGAGGAGCTATAATAGTTAAAGCATGCCCTTCATGCATGTTATTACTGTTATTGTTCTTGCAATAGATAATAACGGCAATGAAATCTGGGAGTCTCCATAGGTTGTATTTCCCTTGACCCTGACAAAAATGTTTTTTTAAGGCTAATTTGTTGAAATAAGAAGTTGATTGTGTAGATGATGATTTCTGCTATTGTGAATTATGACTTAGAATCTTCTTTTTCTTTTTTCTGCTGCTCCTGTTAGAGGTCACCAGAGAGGATCAACCTTCTCCATTTCTTCCTGTGCATCTTCCTTCTTCCCAAGAGTGAATGTCCTCCCTCAGCACATCCATAAACCTTCTCGTTGGTCTTCCTCTTTTCCTCTTTCCTGGCAGCTCCATCATCAGCATCCTTCTCCTGATATACTCCTCGTCTACATGTCCAAAGAAACCCAATGCAACCTTGCTTCTCTAACTTTGTCTCCAAAATGTCCAACCTGAGCTATCCTTCTGATATATGCTCTTATCCAGAGCGACCTACATTTCTTAATTACAGGGACAGTCCCCCTGAAGCAACCTGGGATTAAGGGTCTTGCTCAGCAACCAATGATGGTGGTGATGGTAGAGTTGGAATTCAAACCTGCAACCTCTTGGTCTGTAAGCAAGTATCCTACAACTAGACCACCAGCACCTGATATACTGATATACCCCTTTCTAATCCTGTCCATCCTCATCACACCTAACAAAAATCTTAGCATTTTTAACTCTGCCACCTCCAGCTCTGCTGCCTGTCTTTTCATCAGCACCAATATCTCCAATCCGTATAGCATAGCTGGCCACACTACTGTCCTGTAAACCTTCCCTTTCACTCTTGCTGGTACCTGTCTGTCAGATCACTCCTGACACTCGTCTCCACACATTCCAACCTGTTTAAACTTTCTTTTTTACCTCTCTTCCTAACTCCCAGCTACTCTGAACAGCTGATCCCAAGTATTTCAATTCCTCCACTTTTGTTACCATTACTCTCTGCATATCTTCACCTCTCCAGGTTCTCCTGAGGCAGCTCTCTACTCTCACTAAAGATCACAATATCATCAGCAAACATCATAGTCCATGGGGACTCCTTTCTAACCTCGTCCGTCAACCTGTTCATTGCCATTGCTAAAAAGAGTGGGCTCAGCGCAGATCCTTGATGTAATCCCACCTCTACTGTAAATGCATCTGTCATTCACACTGCAGACGTCACCACTGTCACACTGCCCTCACATATATCCTGTACTACTCTCTTATTTCTTTGGCACACCTGACTCCCTCATATAAAACCACAAAGCATCTCTTTCCTATAATTTCATGCTGTGGCTGATCAACTTTATCCCTCTATAGTTACTACAGCTCTGTGCATCACCCTTATTCTTGAAAATTGGTACCAGTACACTACTCCACTCCTCAGGCATCCTCTCACTTTCCAAGTTTGTGTTAAATAATTTTGTCAGAAATTCTACTGCCACCTCTCCTAAACACCTCCATGGTTCAGCAGTTATATTATCTGTGGAAACAGCCTTTCCACATCCTCTTCATTACTGCCATCATGCTTATTTACTGCACTTCCTGGTTCACTATTCTCATATCATCTGTTCATTCTCTTCAATCAGTTCTCTTTAATCAAAGTACTCTCTCTATCTGCTCAATATACTCTGTTTCTTCTTCTTTTTCTTTCGGCTGCTCCCGTTTAGGGGTCGCCACAGCGGATCAACTGTCTCCATTTCTTCCTGTCTTTTCCATCTTCCTGCTTCAAACCGACCACCTGCATGTCCTCTCTCACCACATCCATAAACCTCCTCTTTGGTCTTCCTCTTCTCCTCTTTCCTGACAGCTCCATCTTCAACATCCTCCTTCCAATATAATCCTCGTCTCTCCTCTGCACATGTCCAAACCAACGCAACCTTGCTTCTCTAATTTTGTCTCCAAGACGTCTAACCTGAGCTGTCCCTCTAATATACTCATTTCTAATCCTGTCCATCCTCGTCACACCCAACGAAAATCTCAGCATCTTTAACTCTGACACCTCCAGCTCCGCCTCCTGCCTTTTTGTCAGTGCCACCGTCTCCAACCCATACAACATAGCTGGTCTCACTACTGTCCTGTAAACCTTCCCTTTTACTCTAGCTGGTACGCGTCTGTCACAAATCACTCCAGACACTCTTCTCCACCCATTCCAACCAGCCTGCACTCTCTTCTTCACCTCTCTTCCACACTCGCCATTACACTGAACTGTTGATTCCAAGTATTTAAACTCCTCCACCTTTGTTACCTCCACTCCCTGCATCTTAACCACGCCACTTTCCTCCCTTTCATTCACACTCATATATTCTGTCTTTGCCCTACTCACTTTCATTCCTCTCCTCTCAAGAGCATATCTCCATTTCTCCAGGTTCTCCTCAAGCTGCTCCCTACTCTCACTACAGATCACAATATCATCAGCAAACATCATCGTCCATGGAGACTCCTGTCTAACCTCGTCCGTCAACCTGTCCATTACTATTGCAAACAAGAATGGGCTCAGTGCTGATCCTTGATGTAATCCAACATCTACCTTAAATGCATCCGTCACTCCCACTGCAGATCTCACCACTGTTACACTGTCATCCTACATATCCTGAACTACTCTCACATACTTCTCTGTAACACCAGACTTCCTCATACAAAACCACAACTCCTCTCTAGGCACCCTGTCATATGCTTTCTCCAAATCCACAAAGGCACAATGCAGCTCCTTCTGACCTTCTCTGTACTTCTCCATCAACACCCTCAGAGCAAACATTGCATCTGTGGTGCACTTTCTCGGCATAAAACCATACTGCTGTTCACTGATCCTCACCTCTTTTCTTAACTGAGCTTCCACTACTCTTTCCCATAACTTCATGGTGTGGCTGATCAACTTTATCCCTCTATAGTTACTACAGCTCTGTGCATCACCCTTATTCTTGAAGATTGGTACCAGTACACTTCGTCTCCACTCCTCAGGCATCTTCTTACTTGCCAAGATTGTGTTAAACAATCTGGTCAGAAACTCAACTGCCATCTCCCCTAAACATCTCCATGCTTCCACTGGTATGTCATCCAGGCCAACAGCCTTTCCATTCTTCATCCTCTTCATCGCTGCCCTTACTTCCATCTTGTTTATTTGCTGCACTTCCTGGTTAACTCTTCTCACATCATCCAGTCTTCTCTCTCTCTCATTTTCTTCATTCATCAGCTCCTCAAAGTATTCCTTCCATCTGCTCAACACACTCTGTTCACCTGTGAGTACGTTACCATTTCTATCTTTAATCGCCCTGACCTGTAGCACATCTTTCCCAGATCTGTCTCTCTGTCTAGCCAATCGGTAAAGGTCCTTTTCTCCCTCTTTACTGTCCAACCTCTCATACAATTCACCAAACACCTTATCTTTGGCCTTCACCACTGCTTTCTTCGTCCTGTTCATCTCCTTGTACACCTGTCTACTTTCTTCATCTCTCTGACTGTCCCATGTCTTCTTTGCCTCCCTCTTCTTTTGAATACACTCCTGGACTTCTTGGTTCCACCACCAGGTTTCCTTATCCTCTTTCTTCCTTCCAGATGTCACACCAAGTACATTTCTAGCCGTCTGCCTTATCACTTCTGCAGTAGTTTCCCAGCAATCTGGTAGCTCTTCAACACCTCCCAGTGCCCGTGTTAACTCCTGCCTGAATTCCACCTTACAGTCCTCCTCCTTCAGCTTCCACCACTTGATCCTCGACTCTGCCCTCACTTTCCTCCTCTTCTTGACCTCCAAGGTCATCCTACAGACCACCATCCTATGCTGTTTAGCTACACTCTCATCTGTCACTACTTTGCAATCTCTGATCTCTTTCAAACTGACCCTCCTGCAAAGAATATAATCCACCTGTGAGCATCTTCCTCCACTCTTATACGTCACCCTGTGCTCCTCCCTCTTCTTAAAATAAGTATTAACTACAGCCATTTCCATCCTTTTTGCAAAATCTACAACCATCTGACCTTCAGCATTCCTCTCCTTTACACCATGCCTACCCATCACCTCCTCATCACCTCTGTTCCCTTCACCAACATGACCATTAAAATCTGCACCAATCATCACTCTCTCTCCCCTGGGTACACTCTCTATCACTTCATCTAACTCACTCCAGAATTTTTCCTTCTCTTTCATCTTACAACCAACTTGTGGAGCATAAGCACTAACAACATTCATTATCACACCTTCAACTTCCAGCTTCAAACTCATCACCCTCCCTGACACCCTCTTCACTTCCAAAACACTCTCCACATACTCTTCCTTCAGGATAACACCTACTCCATTCCTCCTTCTATCCACACCATGGTAGAACAGTTTAAACCCCCCTCCAATACACCTGGCCTTACTACCCTTCCATCTAGTCTCTTGCACACACAAAATGTCAACCTTCCTTCTCTCCATCATATCAGCTAATTCTCTACCTTTACCAGTCATGCTGCCAACATTCAAAGTCCCTACCCTCACTTCCACTCTCCTCTCCTTCTTTCTCTCCTTCTCCCTCTGGACATGCCTTCCTCCTCTTCTTCTTCTTTGGCCAACAGTAGTCCAATTTCCACCAGCACCCTGTAGGCTAACAGCACTGATGGCAGTCATTGTTAACCCGGGCCTCGACCGATCCGGTATGGAATTCTGTATCGTTGTCCGCATATTGACTTGGTAAAGTTTTACACCGGATGCCCTTCCTGACGTAACCCTCCCCATTTACCCGGGCTTGGGACCGGCACGAAGAAATACACTGGCTTGTGCATCCCTAGTGGCTGGGTTGCTCAATATACTCTGTTTAATTGTAAGTATTTTTCTGTTTCTATTCTTTATCACCCAAACCTGCTGCACATCTTTCCCAACTCTGTCTATCTGTCTAGCCAATCTGCATAGGTCCTTTGTTCCCTCCTTACTGTCCAAACTCTCATAGAATTCACCACTTTATCTTTAGCCTTCATCTCTGCGTTCTTCATCCTGTGCTTCATCTCCTTGTACTCCTGTCTACATTCTTCATCTCTCTTGAACATGAGCAGCTCTCTCATGGGCAGCGGTGGCCTAGCGGTTAGGGCGTTAGCCGCATGATCGGAGGATCGGGGTTCAAACCCCTTCCCAATAGGTTGCCCTGAGGTACCCTTGAGCAAGGTACCGTCCCCATCACTGCTCCCCGGGCGCTTTCAATAGCTGCCCACTGCTGCACGGGTTTGAGTGTGCATGGGTTAAATGCAGAGGTCCAATTTCGTTGTGGTTCATGTGTGCTGTGCCGTGACCTTGCAATGACAAGGGTTGTCACTTTCACTCGTACCATCCTATTTCTTCTTTGCTAGTCTCTCCTTCTGTATACACTGAACTGCTGGGTTCCACCACCAGGTTTCCTTTTCCTCTTTCTTCCTTCCAGATGCCACACCAAGTACCTTTCTAGCTGTTTCCCTTACCACTTTTTCAGTAGTTGCCCAGCAATCTGGGAGCTCTTCACTACTCACCAGCGCCTGTCTTAACTCCTGTTGTCACAAAGCAACTTTACAGAATTCAGATCAGAGCCCCAAGTGAGTAAGCCAAGGGTGACTGAGACAAGGAAAAAACACTTAAACTGGAGGAAGAAACCTTGGGAAGAAAACAAGCCTCAAAAGGGAAACCAACCCTCCTCTGGTCAATCAAGAAAGAAAAAATACACTGGCTTTTGCATCCCTAGTGGCGGGGATAGATTATGTCTTCAAATACATAAGGTCAAAATTTGATCAAGAATATCTTGCTGAAGGATTCAGCATATAACAGACAGGATTCAAATGTGATCCATTGGCTAAATCTGGAAACTGTGCCTTAAAGCACTGACAACAGGATGGAAAAAGAAAGGACACATCAAAGGACATGTGGATGCAACAATGAATCATAAGCATTTATGCTGGATTCCTCTACCCTGCAGCTAAACCAAAAGAGTAACCCTGTTACAACTCATCTTTGAGTCAATAATACTCTAATGGCTTTGGCAAAAATATTTGTGTACGCCATATGTCCAAAAGCATCAGGACACTCCTTGTAATTAGTGCATTCAGGTACTTTAAGGCACCAATTCTGAGGGGTGTGGGACAGTAAAACTGGATAGCGCTCCATACAATTACTTAAGGTTGAGTTGTAGTTTGGCCTGTGATCCAGAACTAAACATTCAACATCAGTGTCTGACCTCTGCTGTGGCTGAATGGTATCAAATGCACACTGCAATATACATCCTCTCGGGATGGTTTAGTCTGTTGCTGCAGTAAAGGAGAAACAAGGTTCCTGTGAAAACCTTGATTTCAGTAGAAATGTTGAATGGGCAGGTGTCCACAAATATTTGCACTGAGGGAATGGAGTTCAGCAGGGAAGCCCTTAACTAGCACCAAGGTCTCATTTCCTGCCAGGTCCTGCAGCAATTACTATAAGCATAAAACAATAATGACAAGTGGTCATTAAACACGTCCTTAAACCTCTGATGGATGGCCATTTAAAGGATGCAAACACTGCAAAATCTTTGTAGTATTCTTCATTTGCTTTTTACATGTTCAGTTTTCATTTTTGTCCTATTCCATTAGGGAAGGCTATCATTACTCGACTCTCTGCAGAAAAGCTGCTCTGGGTAGCCCAAGTTCAAGGGTGTGTTCAGCGAGCAAGCACGCATCTACACAAGAGGCTTTGACTCATGTGAAGGATGGTAATTGAGGGCTTATGTGGGAGAATAGGTAAATGACACAGTAAGAGCTCATCATAGAGGTACTGTCACTGTGGTTAGGGAATTTCCTCTGTAATTACCTCTGCAATCTCTCTGCACCTGGAGACAACGCTTAGCAAACCGGCTACCTTACTGCAACCACTGGAATGTAAACAGGGAACCATTGAGAGGTTGATCTAAGAAACAGAACAAAATGGTCAAACAGCCTGAGCGGAAATATAGCTTCTCCAGCTCATTTCGGCAGCAACTGAAAGCTGGATTTGAATATTAAATCTGCAGTTCCACCAAATGGCTTTATTCTCAGCACCCTTTGTAATTACATATACAGCAAAAGGCAGGAGAACATTTGTCATTCACAGGACAAGTGTAATGTAATAAGAAAATTATAATATAATAGTCCAGCGAGATCAATGGACCTGAAATGACTCAAGCAATCTCCGCTATACATAAGGCACTGCTGTGCATGAGCCTCTGCTTTGCCCAAGACAGCTGCTTTTGCAAGAGCACCCTGTAATGTAGGATGAGAGAGGAGTTTCCACACACACTGGCTCATGTGAAGTTTATACACTTAAGCAATGAAAACAAACAATTAAACTAGCAAGGGTCTAATACCCTTGCAGGCAATGAGCCATTTTCTGCTGCTGGCTTTGTGTGCCGCACTCCGAGTTTAACGTTTGCATGCGTATAAATTAACTTGTTGCCTCCTGAAGTAAATAAAAATACCAACATTTGGCCACTGCCTCTGCAGCGCAGCAATTTTGGGCCTATGATTTCCTTGCACTGTGGTCAGGCCCCTATGGTGCAAATGCAGTCCAGATGAGATTCTGGTTCATGGTTATGAGCTAAATGAGAGGCTTCAGGACATATTCCCTCCATCAAACTCCTGCGCCCAAAATCAGGCCCTGCTGGAGCTCCAGCAAGGCCAGTGGTCTCTTTACATGTGCAGCCCTGGGTCACATGACAGATGGAGGAGAGGAAATGGTGGAGGAAAGGAAGGGAGGGGAGACAATGCTATACACTCTTTAAAATAAACACATAAGAAAGAGGTCCTGTGGAATGATGCCACAGAATAATCCCTTTCTAAAGAACCTAGAGGGGGGTAATTACAAAAAGTGCATAACAGTTACCAGTTTACAGAAGGTGTTAGTACACATCTACATTTGCTGCATTTAGCAGACACTTTTATCCAGAGCGATTGTCCTGACTAAAGGGACAGTCCCTCTGGAGCAACTCGGGGGTTAAGGGTCTTGCTCAGGGACCCAGTGGTGTTAGTGCTGGGATTCAAACCTGGGACCTCTGGAGCCATAGATCAGTAGGCAAGAACCCTACCACTAGACCACCACCTACAAAGGAGATTGTTCTTGGTTCTTTGAGCGATTCCATAAAATGTCCATTTTAACTTCTTAAAGTAAATCTCAATAAGACATGAATAAACTCTTGAGGACAATGATTTCTACCAACTTATGGGTACTTTACAGATCTTTGACATTGTATGGAGGTTCTTTAGTTATCACACTTATGCATCTCATTTATAAATGTCTCTTTTAAGAACTTTCATTTGTACTGTTCTTTAGATAAACGAACATGGCTCATCTATAGCATCAAGCTAAATCTCTCTGGCTCGGTTACTTTAAATGGTATAGAAGCAGAGCTAACTTTTGTTAGAATTGTTTATTAAAGATTGGCTCAGGTTTTTTTTTTTTCTAATTCAGGTCAGGGCAATAACATTGCATGAGAAGCAGACAGTTCCCACTGAACTTGGCTCATGACCAAATAAAAGCAGATGATTATCTGTTGTGCCATCAGACTGGAGGAGTGCACTTTGAGCAGCAGCTGGGAAGTTCCTGTGCTCTTATCTCAACCATTAACATAGTCTCAACACAAATTATGAACCATAAAGATGGCCATCTTTACCACCTTATCTCTGGAATGTCACAAGCATTCAGGGCATTCTAGCAGTTTTATGCATCTTTCAGGAGCGGAATCAAACACTTTACAGCGTATATTGAGCAATCAATTGCCTGGTTATCATCAAATCGCTTGTAGTAGTTTAAAAAATAACCGAAGGACCTCAACACTTTTTCAACAAGCACTATGGGTCCTCCAGCATGTACCTTAATAGGTAGGGTGTGTCAGTTCCTCAACATCTGTAAACCATACACACTGATTTGAGCAGGAGTGCCCATGTGCTGCATAAAGAACCGGGGCTATCAGAAACCATCCTGTTAGTGACCTCCTCATGAACTTTTCCTCAAACATCTTAAAGAAGAGCATGTTCCATTTTAACAAAAGCTGTAAATGTGGTTAAAAAAAGGACTTCCCACAGACATAGATTTCTTTATGGTGCATGGAGAAGTGGAGCTGTCATTCACATGACATTTAGCCTTGGTGAAGCCTTATGAAGGTGTTCTATTATTTTAGATTATTGTTGTACTGTCAAATTCAAGAGTCATTCCATACACTGGCTCAGCCATTTACAGTGCCTGGTTTACCATGAAGAGAACAGGAGTCAGTGAAGTAAACAGAAAAACTATCTATCTATCTATATATCTATCTTTAGTGTAATAAGAAAGAAAAACATTCCAACGCATATATTTATGTCAACCCTTACTGCCATCAAGCACCAATAAATCTTGTTAAAGACTCCTAAAGAAGAGCTGTTTATTATTTTCTCATACATCTTTGACATTTGAGTTCAAGTAAAATGAGCATTGGGAGGTTTAGCAAGCCTTCTTGGATATGCAAACCTCCAAATGAAGGGGGAAAAAAACCAAAACAAAACAAAACAAAAAAACAAACAAAAAAATAAAACTGATTTTCCAAATGGTTGAATGCTATAATATTGGTCTAGCAGCATGGGCATTGCATTCTGTACTCAACAACTTCTTCAACAGTGTCTTGACAGTGTCAAGGCATTACAATAGCGCTTATGGCAGTTTGTGAACAACACAAATTTGATTAAGGAGACTCAATGAGCGGCACTATAGTGATGAAGCAACCTTTAAGAAGCAAAGCGTCAGGGCGAAACGAACATATAGTAACTGTTTGTAAGGCAATAGGTAGGTTTCATAGGCTCATGCGGTTGATCCCACACATACCAACAAAGTTCCTAAGCATTCAGTGTCAACTACCTGTCACATTGCTTCTAGATAAGTGCATTTACATTCACCACTGCTTCTTACTGCAAGAAAGGCCCAGTGATGTAACATGCTGTTGAATTGCTCCACTGAATGGATTCAGTGCTCCAGGTAACACTTTAGTTAGTGCAGATGGGACTGAAAATGCATGAAACTCATACCGCTAAGATTTAGGGCTTCATGAAAGCTTCACCTTGAGGAAACTTAAGACTTGCTTTCCACTCTTGGAATTAAAGGAGACACATATATCCATCTATGGTGTGTTATGATGTTTTACAAATTATATTTATATTATATATAATCATTTTTGATTACATATAAATAGAGAGAAACTATTCACTAAAAGTGGTTATGATTGAAATAAATACAAAATCTGAGCAGTATACTTCATGTGCGGAATTGTACTAATTGAAACGTACATCAGAAAAATACATTAGTTGAACTCCAATTAAAATATTTATTTTTTCCCATTAGTGGACATAAATATAGCTTTATATACTTTTTCCAAAATATGTGTTTTACTTTAGCATAAATAAAAAGTGTAGTACTGGACATAAAGTGTCTGGAAAAAGTCCATCAGCGGCACCCGCAGCCTTCTACCACCATGTCCTGGTAGTTTTTCAGGATCACTCGCTCGTACTCATCCAGGTAGAGTAGGGAAACGGGACTTAGGTCTGTGGGCACACAGCAGGCCTTGGGAATATTGCTGTTTACCGAGTTGACCAGTGTCTGTACTATAGCATGGTTGGTTGAGTTGAGGTGGTCTGCCAGAGGGAATGGGCATTCTCCTTGGCAGTAAAAGGCATGATAGCCAGGAGGGGCCACTATCCAGTCATTCCAGCCCACATCACTGAAGTCCACATAGAGGGCGTGCCTCCTACAGTTTGCTTTGTGCTTTTTCTTCGGCTTGCTGATCTGGGCTTGCCGTTTCTGCCGTGTGTGGAGCACATGTCCTTTGCCATCGTGGCTGAACGTCACCAGCAGCGGCCTCATTTGTGGCCACGAGTCCTCGCTGTCATGCAGCGATCTGCTGACTCGGACATGTTTCTTGTAGTCCCCATCAGTTTTGCCTGGGTGAACCACCTCCACCACAAAACCGTGGTTGGCGTGGCCCTGTACAGTCCACCGCAAGACGGCTGGGCTTACATCAAAGCTCTCCCACTTGCTCAGGCTGTGCTGAACCAACCTGGTGTCTAGGAGTCTTGTTATGGGCTCTTTAAAAGAAAGCCCCGGCTTCATTATCTCATGGATGTTAATGCGATGGTAGCCCAAGCTACTGTTGCTGCTGTTGTTCGCGACCACCATGACCTGCTCCCTGTAAATCCTCAGCTCAGCTGATGTGACAAACTCCTCTCTGGGGATGGAGCTCAGATTAAAGAGGAATATTTGAGTCGTCTTTCCACTTTGAACTGACAGCTCCTCTGTAGATTCTGAAAGAGATGAAAGCACAATCAGAGCGTACCCAGATATTCACAGAAGTGTTGAAAAGTAAAGCTGGACATATGGCAACATACATCAATGTTACATACAGCAATGATAAATTACAGCATAACTTCTGAGCATATGGATGTTTGACCAAACTGCAAGATTCATTATCAGGAAAGCATAATTGCCATAATTAGTAGAACTAAGGGCCGTGCAATTTGTGAAATTCTGAAGCTGTGCCAAATAATCAGATGTGAAAATAAATCATACATCTGATTATTGAAATATTCTGATATTGTCAAAATCACCCACCCCTACTTCATAGTAGAGTTTGACCCATCTTAAGGTTCGTTAAAACCATTTTCCACACTAACTCTAACTAAACTTACTGTTTAAGTAAGTCACTGGATCATAGGGTGTTTTGTGCCCTTGCTAGTTCAAGAAAACTTGGTTTAGAGTCGTTGAAAAAAATGTGGCCTTGATGTCAATGTTCATTAAATCAAGAGCCCAAATTCAACCCGTCCACTTAAGTTGAATGCTCATCTCAAATATTTTACTGAAAAAATGTAAAATTGGTCATCTAAGAAGCTGCCTTGCTTATGCTTAACAGGAGAACTTGATCTTCAGATTCCCTTTCTTTTTTTTCCCTGGATGCAGGAATGTGCTGTTCTTGTTACTCCTGCCGTGCTGGGGCTGGTGGCTACACCTGTTGCTCATTGCCATGAGCACACGGAGTTTCCAGCACATCCACATGTGCACAAACATCTGCATAAACAGCCTGCGCAACAGCTTCACCCATGTATCCCCCATTAGCCATTCAAAAAGGGTGAAGTGTCATTTCTAAACGTCCTGCAGCTGCAGAAGACCTCTTACCATCATGATGGAAACTCCTTATAGTGTTAGCCCGGCTGGCAGACTTTTCAGACTCCCTCCCGAGAGAGCGTTTGGCCGCGCCGTGCTTTGTCTCCGAGTTCGCCGAGTACTGCGCGAACAGGTCCAGCATGTAGCGCGGCACGACGGCGCCCCGGCTCGGGATTGGCCTTTGCTTGAGTCCGAACAGGCTGAGAAGACGCGCCTCGAAGGTGCCCAGGGTGTCCTGGGACAGAGGCGCCGCGTACTTTCTGCGGCTCTGCTCGGGGACGAGCCCCGCCGAGCCGCCAAGGCGCACGTGAGCGAGCAGCAGCAGCAGCAGCAGCGGCAGCGCGGCGGAGCGCATGGTCACCCACCCGCCCGAGACCCCGGCCGATCCTCTCACACCGCCACCGGCCAGCACGCACTTCCACGTCTTCGGCTCCACTCGGCCATGTTTCGTCACCGTGTCCGCCTGCCCCCCACCTTGGCGTCTAGAGACGGAGCCTTCGCCAATCAGTCAAACTCACTTCTGCTGGAAGAGGCAACCCGAGTGTAGAGGAGCTGCAGCTGGTCATAGTCCTGACTCTGGTTCCGCTCTGACTGATGCGCAGAGCCAGAAAAGCACGCAGAGCGTTAGCTCAGCACCTTTTCATCCATGAAGAAAATGAGAAGTATCCCCGGGAAGATCCATCAGAATGAAGGAGGTCGAGGAAGCCATCCACCAGAAACGGGGAGAGGTCGAGGGAGCTGCACGCCGTGTCTAGAGGACTGTCCGGCTGAGTTCACCAACCTCCGGCTCTGAGGAGAGTCCAGCAGCGCGTCTGCTCCACAAGCATCACACTCCACTACACCTCTCCTCTCTTCTACTCCTCCCTCCTCTCCTCTTATTTTCTTCCCTTTTCTGTTCTCTCCTCTAATCTCTTCATCTCTAATCTCCACTCCTCTCCCCCTTTTCTTCTCCTCTCCTCTCCTCGTCTCTCACTCCACTCCACTCCTCCCCTTCTCTCTTCTCCTCGTCTCTCACTCCACTCCTCCCCTTCTCTCCACTCCTGTATTCTAATATTCTCTCTTCTCTTCTCTAATCTCAACTCTTCTCTTCACGGCACATTCTTGCTCCCTTCAAACGCTCGTCTGGTCTTGAGTTTTTTCTCAGGCTTTAGTTTAGGCTGGTGCGCGTGCAGCCTCGCTGCGCTGTTTTGACGGACACTCTCAGCTCGTGTTGCTTTTAGTGCCTCAGTGATGTCACGAGTGAATACATCAGCGATCAGAGGAGGAGGAAACGCTGCTCATCCTGTCAAGTGAGTGAGGATCATTAATGGTGTGGTTCGCGACACTGATGGGGAGGGGGAGCACTGTGCAGGTACTCCAGCAAGACTGGACCTTTTCTGTGCTCTTTCCGAACACCCCCCCCGGCTTTAACCTGGCAGCTCAGAAACAGTGACGAGCATATATTTTATATATTGTATTAAGTGATATTACCTTTACCCAAGAACTTTTGTGCGAAATATTTGTATTTAAGTGAGGCTAGGACAAAGTTGGAGACAGAGCGCCAACCAGTGGAGGGAATGGAGAATTACAATAATGAGAATCTACAAATGTAACCTTTCCAATTAGAGACAGGCAGGCAAAGGCACTTTTTAAAAACAAGCCAAGTTTATTGTATCCATATCAAAGAAGGGAAAAAAATAAAATTATCTGCAGCCACATTCATCCACCACCATGTCCTCGTAATGCCTGAGGACCACATTGTCATTATTGTCATAGTAAAGCATTGAAATTGGAGACAGTTTGACTGGCACACAGCAAGGCTGAGGGGTCCCTTTAGGGTCAAACGAGTGGACCAGGGTTTGCAGAATGGCATGGTTGGTGCCGTTCAGGCTCTCACTCAGAGGAAAAGGACACTCTCCATGGCAGTAGTTAGCCACATAGCCCTGGGGAGCGATGATCCAGTCCTGCCAGCCGACATCTCTGAAGTCAATGTAGAGGCGTCTTGGCTTGCACACATTGCTGGGGCTCACGGGAACATAGTAGGCGCTACGCTTCTTCCTAGAGCGACACTGGTAAGGGTTTAAAGATACAACCACCAGGGAGGTGACGAGTTCAGGGAGAAATGCTTGACCAGGGTCATAGTCCACCAAGTCTAACTTGTTGCTTAGATGAGCTGACTGGAGCACAAGCACAAGACCATAGTTCTTGCCAGGCTTCCTCCACCATTCAGCCAGATCAGTCAAGTTGAAGTGGACAGCAGTGCTGTGGGTGTACCGAACAGACTGGGAGAGCAGCAATCTCCGGCTGGATTCATGATCCATGCCCTTTAATGGGGTCCTTAAAACCCTGTAGAGATGCATGCTAAAGGCATGTTGACCCACATGGTGAGACAAGCGGGAAAAGTCTGGATTGAACTTCATCTCCAACTGGGCAAAAGAGAGCTGTTCAGCATCTTCCAGCACAGACAAGTTGAAAAACAGATGCTTCTCCACACTTTGTCTGCTCAGAGAAGAAATGAGTCCACCTGTTGAGAAAGGTAATAAAAAGATGTGACTGTGTAATGGTTTATTCCAAACAGAATTTAAAAATTAAATAAATAAATAAAAAAAATAAAATCAACCTTCAGTGAACTGAACAAAAGTGAAAATGACTAGATAATTGGGAACACCACATCAATCAGCAAACCACCACTATGCTTTTTTTAAAGATATACCCATGCACACAGCCATACATACAGCACCCAGTGAGTAGTGTTGGAGACAGTACCTTGCTCAGAGTACCTCAGGGTACCTTTTTCAGGATTTGACCCCACAACCTTCTGAGCAAGTGCCATCCACCACTGCACCCAACAGTACACACTTGGATTTTTTTAGAGGCCCGTGACCAATGCTGAATGTAATGGTGGGCCACATCACGTGGTTGTTCATGACACGTTCACTAAAGACAGGAAAGGGTTAATGAAAAGGAAGAAGGCATCTGAGGCCTAGGTGAGGACAGTGCACACCTTGATCCAGGACGTATCGCACGATGTTTCCTCTCACTCCATACTCTGGAACCGTACACGGATCCAGATCGTTCTCCACTCGGTTCTGGTCGGTCTTCTTAAAAATCCTCCACAACAGCGATGGCACAGGACCGCGATTCAACGGCCTCGGGCGACTCGAAAGCCCGAGGGAACTTAAAAACATCCGCTCCTGAGTTTGCGCGTCCTCCGCGCCGAGGAGCCCAAATGCGCAACAAGACAAAAGAATTAAAAACCGAAACATCATCGGATCGAGCGATGAGAAGAGTCTGCGGAGCCTCTTTATCGCTCTGTATTTAAAAAGTAACCCTGCGTGAAGACTGGCCTTTGATTGGTCACGAGGGAATAGGCGCGACAAACAGATGAAAGTAAATTGAATTGGTATGCTAATTAGCCGCGTTTGAAGTTTGAGGCGAGAGTGTGAACGCAACTATAAAGGCGTCCTCGTTAAGCCGGTTCAATCGGGTTTACGAGTCTTTGATAAATGAAGGCGCTTAAATTAAATCAAGAATGACAGATCTGATCGGGGATTTGTGGTGTTTAAATCAGATGTGGTTGGGTTTGTGAATAAGAGATGGAAAAGGCAGGTCAGGAAAGTACAAATCTGCTCTAGAAAGAGGCTCATCCTTTATATTGTATGTTTACTGCAACATGAATAAAAGATCAGTCGTGCAGAAAAAAGTTCGATCTCAATTAGTTTTTTTTCCTTCTCCAAAATGCAACTACAGGTTTCTTCTGCTGTCCCGTTGGAAGAATCAACTAAGAATCATGGGACATAGACAGTCATGCAGAACAAAAAAATGGAAAAGCACAGAGATGAACATGACTTCTTTGTACGTGCTGTGATTTTGGTGTGTGAAAAGGACACCAAGGAAAAGCCACAGGTAGCATTTTTTTATGGGTCTTAGTTTACTATTGCCTGTTTTTAGGGTAAATTCCAAAATGCTGGTTTAACTCAGGAACTCCGTTATTCTTCTATTGAAGCTGTTAAAGAAGTGCTGGCCTACTTGTACACTGCTTTTGTTGGGCCCAGTCTGAAGCCTCGGGTTTGATGCTGTGATTTATTTCATATTGAGCAGGAAGCTGCTGTTTATCTTAAAATGTCATCCTTCTAGAGCTCAAGGAAACATTGTTTTTCATCTGACACATTCCAAGAGGCAATGCTAAAAGCACTGACAAGACACAACAGATTGATCTATTAGTGTGCTGCTGATAACAGTTTCTTGGCTGAACTCTGTGCCTACATTCCACTTGCTGAACACCACTGAGTGAAAAATGGAGACCAGTGAGTTGTGAACAGGCCTTGAAAAGTGGGAGAAACCCAAAAGAGTGTTTTTATTGTTTGACTGGGTGTTTAGAATGTCACAGAAGAGGCTCACAGAAGGGAAAGTTTGGATGTCCTGTGTATTGAAATACAATTTCCACCACATTAATTCACAGATCTGTTTCATCCCTATCACATTACAGTCCTGCAAAGATACCTGCGAACGGATGTTTGTGTCCAAAGTTTCCCCCATGTGGTGAAGAGATGACTTGCTAGATGCTAATATTCTCTTTTTGTTGTGGTGTCGTTCTGACCTCATATCATTTCAACAAGGCACACAATGGACTCTGCAGACAAGGCAGGGGTGAAATATGGACACTTTTAAACAAGATATTGTACTCGTGTCTTCATTTGTCACAATCACACTTTGTGCTCTGAGTTTACTCATCTGCTGCTATTAGATAGAGTTTCAAACACAGGCCACAAAAAGTTGTGGTCCATATTCAGGAATACAATAAATAATGCTTGTTAAGAGGGGGAAAAAAAAACTGAGTGGGCCTTAGTCACAGCCGGGTAACCGTCATGATATTTTCCAAGCCTCATGTTTCACTTGATAGGACAATTTATTCAGTGTTATGATGGCTTTGTCTGTATCATAGTACAAAAAGCCCCCTCTTTCTAATGTTTACTTAATGACTGTTCTGAGAACATGGCAAATTATACTGGAGCACAAGTGCATTGCTATTAAAGTACTAAAGCCTTTTCATTTACACATCCATTAATGTTTGCTATAGTGATGTTTAAAAATTGTATCCATTTAAATTTATTCAAATTATTTACAATGCAGTCATTTTGTGATTTTTAAAAAAAAATACAAAACCTTTAAATATGGAAGTATTTTACTGCTTATTGGATGTAATATGAATTCTAGGTGATTCAATAAGCTGTAAAATGTGTCCCCATTTCTTTGATTTAAGCTACTCAAAATGCCAAAGATAAGACATTTAAAATTATATTTTTACATCAACTTGGTAACTTCCTAGCAAAATATGAAAAAATTGGGATGGCTCAAGACCAATACCTGAATGGATTCTGGGTTACCTTTTGATTTTTACCTTCTGGTATGTACAACTTTCCATGGGCACCTGAACAGAGCATAGCTCACCCACAAAGTCTGGCAATTAGCTGCTCAGTTCTATCAAGTTTCTTCAACATTAAGTGTAGGTTCTTTAAACTGCATTTTACTTATGACAATATCTAAATCAATATAGTGTTTTTACATTAAATGCATTGGTTTATTATACTTGTGATGGCTTGACAATTTTTTTTAGGCAAATGGTATGCTTAACACCTTCAGATATTTCACTCAGGACATTCACTAATAGTAGACACTTGAAAGGAATAATTTGAGCACTGGCATAGACTTCATAATACATGCCTGCACACAGACAATGTAAATGTAACTGAATGTAATATATTTAAATTATCTTTTTTTCAGCTGCTTCCTTTAGGGGTTGTCACAGTGGATCAGCATTCTCCATCGGCATTTTCCTCCTTCAATGCAGCTGCCCTCATATTCTCTCTCACCACATCAATAAACCTCTTCTTTGGCCTTCCTCTTTTCCTATTTCCTGGTAGCTCCATCCTCAACATCCTTCTCCCCATATTATCCTCATCTCTCCTCTAGACATTTCCAAACCAATGCAATCTTTCTTTCTTTTTTTCTATCATCTTGCTTCAGCAACTTCTGTAACCTCTGATATAGTCATTTCTAATCTGTCCATCCTCATCACACCCAATGAAAATCTCAGCACCTTTAACTCTGATGCCTCCAGCTCTGCTGACTGTCTTTTTGTCAGTGCCACTGTTTCCAAACCGTGTACCATAGCTGCTCTCAATACCATCCAGTAAACCTTCCCTTTCACTCTTGCTGGTACCTGTCTGTCACAGATCACTCCTGCCATTCATCTCCACCCATTCCAACCTTCCCAAACTCTCATCTTCACCTCTCTTCCACACTTATTACTCTGAACTGTTGATCCCAAGAATTGAAATTCCTCCACCTTTGTCACCTCTACTCCCTGCATCCTAACCACTCCACTTTCCTCCCTTTCTTTCACACTCATGTATTTTCATTCATCTCCACTCTCATGTTAGACGTTTTGGAGACAACGTTAGAGAAGCAAGTTTGTTGGTTTGGACATGTTCAGAGGAGAGATGAGGATTATATTGGGAGGAGGATGTTGAAGATGGAGCTGCCAGGAAAGAGGAAAAGAGGAAGACCAAAGAGGAACTTTGTGGATGTGGTGAGAGAAGACATGCAGGTGGTCAGATGGAAGGATGAAGATGCAGAGCACAGGAGGAAATGGAAACAGCTGATCCGTTGTGGCAACCCCTAAATGGGAGCAGCTGAAAGATGAATATCTCTCTGAGTAACTCCCTTATTCTTCTTCTTCTGTATACACTCCTGAACATCTGGGTTCCATCACCAGGTTTTCTTATCCTCCTTCTTCCCTCCAGATATCACACCTAGTACCTTTCTAGTTGTCTCCCTTACCACTTTTGTAGTAGTGACCAGCAATCTGGTAACTGGTAAACATTTGATTTGGCAAAAGTTTTACGCCAGATGCCCTTCCTGACAAAACACTCTCTATTTATCCGGGCTTTGGACAGGCACAAAGAAATGCACTGGCTTCTGCATCCCTAGTGGCTTGGTTGCATGGCAATGTAATATTTTGAAAAATGTACTTAAATGTATATTTTAGGACATTTAAATTCCTTAATGTTTATGACAAAATTCATTACTGTTCAAAAGTATTTAGTTACCCCTCATTTCTTTATACATAGTACTTAAGTATCACCTTTTTGGTGCAAAAATGTCTTTTAAACTCGTGCATCTGGCATATTGAATAGATTAATATATAGATTCAAGAAATGGGAACAAATGTTTAATGGTATCTGTATAAAAAAATGCAAAATGAAGAGAAATAAGGGGTGGCTTTAAACTTTTGCACAGTATTTTGCAAGTTTAACCCATCCTCTGCAAAATTAAAAATTTAAGCATACATTTCAAAAGAGAAGCCAAAACAAAACAAAACAAAACAAAACAAACAAAAAAAAAACCTCAAATCGAGCTTTCTATCACATGATAAAGAAACATGCATGCTGTGCTCTCAGCATCTGTTGCCCTCACCAGTACTTCACTCAATTACAGAGTAGAAGCATGCTAGACGTTACATCAATGGCACAAACAATCATCTAGTGTCTGCTCCCTTAAAGCAGGGTCAGCCATGGAGGTGGTTTAGGAAGATAGCAATCTTGATCCCCACTGACACACCAGAAGGCCAAACTACTGTGCAACTTAACAAAATTTTACATTGGTATAAATCTGATGGCAGTATTGCACACTCTGGATATGAGCCATAAACCTTCATACAGCAGATAGTTTTGCATTGGGACATGAGTGCACTGACATGTCTGCTTAGACCGGACAATTAGAATCATCTTAGAAGAAAGCACTGTTCATGCATTTTTTATCATGAAGGGAGGAAAGGGTATTGCTGAAAGAGTAATTTGGAGAGTCCCTAGTATGCCATCCATAAATCAGTACACGGGTTCATGGGTCGTATTTCCAAGCAAACAATGATGTGATTTTTTTTTTTACAGTGTTTAAAGGGGATTTTTTAACAGGTCTCATAAATACCCAGATAAATGAATACACAAGACACTTGTGTCACAATTTATTTGTTAATCCTGTTACATTATGCAAAGTAATTTGTCACTTGATATGTTGACTCAGTGAATATACAACCTGGATAGACAACGACACCTCTTTGGCTCATGAAGGAGGAAAAGCATAAAGGGAAAAGTACATCAGATGAAATTCAGCCATTTCATGCCAAGGCAATTATATTTCGTAGAGACATGGTGAGGAATTTAATACCTTCATCTTTTGTTTGCGCTGTGTGCAACCATTTAGACCCACTTGTCTCAGAAATTCTTCTGAATCTTTTGCAAAACTTCCATAAAAAAATCCATAATCTCTCATAAATGTCTTTTAGTTCAGTCCACCAAGACTGTCTCATACATTATTTCCTTTTATTAGTATCCAGTAATTCAGTAATTTTAGCAAAGGTAAAAAAAGTTTAATTAAAAAAACGAATAAAACATTTTTTAATTTTTGTAATCATTACTTTCCAAATTTCTAGTCTTCAGATTTTGTACTTTTTTTCTACATGCCTTAAACGCAGTAACTGTCCATTATATTGGGGGAAAATTTCCGGTGTCAACCAGAGGAGGATGGGTTCCCTTTTGAGTCTTGGTTTCTCCCAAGGTTTCTTCCTCCCGTATTGGGGAGTTTTTCCTCGGCTTGCTCACTTGGGGCTCGGACTCGGATTCTGTAAAGCTGCTTTGTTGTACGACGTTTGTAAAAGTGCTATATAGATAAAACTGACTTGACCTTACTTGAAACTTTATAATCAATGTCTAATCAAAGTCTAATATAACTGTTCCAAAATAACTTTTGAATACTGTTTACAATGACATTAGAAATACAGAATGTGGTTACCTTCTTCTGTAAAGTTACCATAAAGAGGGTTTTTTTGGATAGTGGTGTTATGTACTATTTTTAACTGCCTTTGCCTGTATGGAATATATGGGTGCGCATTTCCTTATAGGGCAATCTTTGCCTCGGGTTTTTAAATGCTTCCAGCTATTGTCAGCTTGTCCATGGAAAATAATTTATGCAGGGGAACTTTTATCACTTTTATCTAAATTCAAACAATCTCCTGAACTTTATCTGAGGCTGACGGCTTAATGAATCCTCTTTGGGAGTACACCGTACTTTGTGAACACTGTTATGGCTGAACCTAATGAATCATACTTAGGGACAGCAACATGGCTTTTCATTTGAATTCATTATTCTATATACTGTTTTCAGAAGCCTGGAGACCTCAAGGAGACATGCTTCACAAAGGGCCTGTCCCTTTTACAATACAAGAAGGATTAATCCACAATGATTTTTCTTAGGTGATAAATGTAACAGAATATCTATAAAATGTTTGAATTTAGTAAGGTGAAGTACATTACTAAAGCTCTTACTTTATAGCAGATACGAACTGTAGCTAATCTTGAATTTACATCAGCAGTAACACAAGAATGATTATGTAAATTAAACAAATGCTGGGTATGAGAGACTTGAAACATGCTTTCTCAAAGTTTCAGCAACTCTACCCTTCAGGACTAGGCCTCTGCTTTTTTGCATGTGGATCTGTAGCAATGCACAAGCACTCTATTTCACTCCATTGTCTTAACTACTGGACCTAAGCTGTGACTGTATGTGTCATCGATCTCTGTGGCTTGTGCTCAGACTTACCAGTGGAATTCTGTGGATTTCAGAAGTTATTTTTAGTCAGGACATTAGTTTAAGAAATCTGACACATTTAAAGCCTATAAAGGAACCTTTTAGGAAGTTCTTACTTGACATGGTTCTTAATACAGTTCCTATTGCATCAGGTTATTTTTTATTTTTGACTATTGGCTTAGGCCTACAATTAAGCCTTCATTGTGGCATGACTGTATTTGTGTTCCCAATCTCCTGAAGTCCCTTGCCCTGCACATATGTAGGGTTTCCCTGGTCCTTTTAATAAAGGAAAGGCTTATTAATTAGTTTATAGCTTTGTCTCAATTCAGAGTCTGCATCCTTTGAAGAACACAGTGTATATCCATATGGCCTTCTGTGACTGCAAAAAATGAACTGGGCCATGGACCAAACATTAAATGAAATGGTCTATGTTTGCTTTACCACCTGCCTCATGAACGTATCCTCTTGCCTAACAACCTCAACAGCTGCAGCTAGTCCCATGGCTATTGTAAACGAACTAGCTACAAATTAGGAAATGGAGACAGATTGTTGCTTTATATTTTTCTACCATTTCAACTGATTAAAAAATTGTCACACATCATGAATCATGGCATAGGTTGGGCTCCATCAAAGCAATGGAAAAGAGGGCTGCATTTCTCTGCCCCATTTAAAAGAGTCTAGTCATGGCTCTGTGATGCATTTGGTCTTGGGAACCACTGTTGCAGCCATTGCAAGCCTTGGTTCTTATCAACACCATAGGAAAGAAAGCAGAAAGAGTAAGTTTCTCTACATTAAATCCTTTCTTATCCAACCACTCTTAATGCCTTTGTTTAAAAGAACTGAATTATGGATTAATAAAAAAAAGCAATTTCTCTTTAACACCATACTATCCATTCTTGGTATCTGCTTGATGAAGTGCTCCCACATACTGGCATACACCTCAACATGATAAACAGTTCTTCAAAAACATGGTTGCAAAATGCAGGTGTTTTCTGCCCTGCTGAAGGTGGTAAGGATGGAAAATAAAAAGAAGGAAAGGAATACACAATCATCCAGTTATTTATTAAACCAGAGTTCAACCAGTAAAAGGTCTTTTTTGTTTGTTTGCTTTTAAAATGTTTGTGGATAGATGGGAGCTTGACATTTTGTTCCTATTAAATTGTGACCACAACTTCTCCTGTGGTCACACTTGGAAAGGATGTGTTCCCATTCCATTATGGCTAGAACTAAGCACATTACACCAGGCTTTATTTGTCTTATATTTGCATCTGTTGGCCTTTAAGGACATTCCTTCCTCTAAAAGCCTAAGACCCTTTATTTCAGTGAAGCAAAATTGAAATGTAAAATGGGAAATTGGAATGTGCTTTCGAAGCTGATTTGTGGTATCCTCTCTTGATCCCATTAAAAAAGTATGTACCTTGAAAAAGACAGGCTAATGAGCACAGCATTTGCAGCATTGATTCAGCCTTTCCTGCTAAATTATAATGATCATCTATGCAGTAGTTTCAAAGTCATGGGAGTGTGAGGATGTTCTCATGTGGTTCATCAGGATCATCCTGCGACAGGCTAAACACACGCTGTGTTATAAGGACAGTCTTTTCCTCAGCTGGCTTCACCACAACGTACAGAAGCTACAGAGAGCATTGCACACATTCCACTCTAATTGTACACTTGTTGCCTTCAAAGGAAAGAAGCTGTAGTCTAGATTCAAGGAATCTGGGATACAACAATAAGCCACACATCCGTCCAGCCCAAACCCGCAGGCTATTTAAAGATACAGTAGGCTGTACTTTTTTGCCACTAAATGAAGCACCCACCCTTCCGCTACGCTACATATTGGAAACAGATGCTCCCAGTTGTGATGCTCAGCGAAATTTGGTGGATTCTGATCTTCTTTTCCCTTTTGGGTGAACCAAGAAGCCTGTCTTATAAATGCATTCTGAGAACATGTACACAAGACTCAGTGATTGGAGCCTGTGTTTCGCCTCAGCCAATCACAGACTGTGGCATTGACAGTTTACGCCCATCAAAATGCTTTGAAGGTAAATCTTAGAAGTAGACAAGTTAACTCTTAAGGATTCTTAGGAAGTGGTATCACTTACAGGAAAGCTTTCCAGGGAACTCTCTAGCTGCATAATTAGATTAAAAGGCAAACAGTCATTCAGAGTGGTTGGTGAAATATCCTGCTATAGAGAAACTTACCAAGTTAAAATTGTTCATAGTGGTGGTGGCGGGAACCAGTCAAGTAGTGCTTGAAAGTCTTGCACCTTGCATGGTTGCACAAATATCACTAGAACATCACTAGAAGACCTTAATGGAGATAGAATTAAATAAATTAGACAAATGATTGTACTTTGCAGAGCAAAAGGTGGGGAAACACCCTGGACAGATTGCCAGTCTATCACAGGGCAGACAAACTCACACTCACACCTGGGGGGAATTTAGCATCTCTAATCCGCCTGACATGCATGTATTTCGACTGTGAGAGGAAACCTGAGGAAACCCACGCAGACACGCGGAGGACATGCAAACTCCACATGGAAAGGACCCGGGCCATCCCACCTGGGAATCAAACCCTACACCTTTTTTTTTCGTTTTGAGGCGACAGCACTACCTTCTGCACCACCATGCTGCCCCCATATATTTATTGTTTATTTTCAAATATTATGTACAATTTCTTTTCATGAATGGCAGAAAATGGGCAACATTTCTCAGATTTGCCACAATTTTACCATCATCAATATTACTCATTAAAACTCATAGCCATATAGTGGCTAAATTATCCTTTTAAACATCATCAAGGCTGCGGTGGTCTAGTGTTTAGGGACTAGGCCCAAGGATCAAATCCCAGTG
Source organism: Hepsetus odoe (assembly GCA_017165825.1). Classification (NCBI taxonomy): domain Eukaryota; kingdom Metazoa; phylum Chordata; class Actinopteri; order Characiformes; family Hepsetidae; genus Hepsetus; species Hepsetus odoe. The sequence goes on along the minus strand of CM029374.1, from coordinate 19,612,569 downwards.
GGTTCAAATCCCAGACCAGTAGGTTGCCCTAAGGTACCCTTGAGCAAGGTATCGTCTCCATCACTGCTCCCTGAGTGTTTTCAATAGTTGCCCCCGGCTGCACGTATGTGAGTGTATGGGTGAAATGCAGAGGTTTAGTTTCATTGTGTCTCACTGCGTGCTGTGCTGTGTTCCACAATGACAAGAATAGTCACTTTTAAGTTGCTAACTTTCATCATAGCCACTGATTCCTGTCATCTCCATTATAAAAATACCATCCAGATAGTTCTTTACAGTAACCATTTTACATGGAACCACTCTGAGTACCAAAGATTGTCTTATGAAATGTTGAAAAATTTCCACTTTATGGTTTATCTTTTCACCCTGTTTGTGATTTAAAAAAAAGTACATAATTTAATAATGAAATAAAGTTGCTCTTCACTGCATTCACACATGTACAGGTTTTATAGAACAATGACTCAAGAGACGAATAATCAGACTCCTTGCTCTCAGAACTCATTATTTAGGGGTCATGACCTGACAGCGTGGATCAGGAAGTGATAACACTCGTGGTTTGATTTTACAGAAAACTGCTGTACAACCTCATGTTAGCTCTGATTTTTTTTTCTTTCCCCTTGAGATGACAGTCAAAGATAAATTATTTCCCTTTCTGTGGCCCCACATTTGCAGTGTGTTTGATGTGCTCAGCTGTGTTGTGGGACTACTGTTCAGCCCGCCTCTGTAGCTCCAGCAATTACTGCATCTGCTCTCCATTAGAAGACCTCCAGCTTGATGTTTTGACAAGTTTATAACCATTGAAACTAAAGGTTTCATGGCAACATGTTTTGGCCAGTAAACAGCAGTTGCAAGTTTGAGGGTAACAGAAAATTTGCTTATGACTACATTAACTCAAATTTAATTTGAAGCTTTGAAGGGAAAATGTGCAGCAGGCATTTCATAGGACTCATTAGACTGTTCATTTAATCGTCTTTTCATCACCTCAGATCCCATAAACACACACACACACACACACACACTCACACACACACAATACTGATCCAAAATTCCAGAGTTTTTCAACAGGTAGCAGGCTGGCTATAGACCAGCACATTCCATAGCACAGTTTCACATTTAGCCCAGTTTGTTCCTGCAGCAAGGGGATGAAGGGGTAGAACTGAATGGGAGGCAAGGATATAATCACTACTGGCAGAGCAGCAAGTGATGCAACCCATTTTCAGGATTTACAAGCTGGCATGTGGAGACAAGTTTAATACTAAAGTCTAGAAGTAAGCAAAGAAAAACAGGGCTACATGCTGTGCTGAAAATTATGAGACCATATTTAAGACATTGTATCTGGGATCAAATATCTAGCAACTAATTTATTGGATTTACTGTATAGATGCTGTGCTATATATCTTTTGTGATATAGTAATTCTTCTCCAGCACATCCCAAAGATTCTCAATGGGGTTGAGGTCTGGACTCTATGCTGGCCAATCCATGTATAAAAATGATGTCTCATATTCCCTGAATCTCTCTTTCACAATCTGAGTTGATGAATCCTGGCATTGTCATCTTGGAATATTCCCATGCCATCAGGGAAGCAGAACTTCACTGATGGAGTAACCTGGTCATTCATTATATTCAGGTAGTCAGCTGACCTCAATCTTTGGGTACATAACGTTGCTGAATCTAGACCTGACCAACTGCAACAACCCCAGATCACAGCACTGCCCCCACAGGCTTATACGGTAGGCACTAGGCATGATGGGTGCGTCACTTCATGTGCTTCTCTTTATACCCTGATGCACCATCACTCTGGAACAGGGTCAATCTGGACTCATCAGACCACATGACCTTCTTCCATTGCTCCAGAGTCCAATCTTTATGCTTCCTAGCAAATTTAAGCCTTTTTTTTGCGATTAGCCTCACTGATCAGTGGTTTTCTTAAGGCTACACATCTGTTAAGTCCCAATCCCTTGAGTTCCCTTTGCATTGTTCTGAGTTCTGCTGTTTTTTTTTTTTTTTACGATTTGATTTCACCAAACATTTAAGTGATCGCCGATCACAGTCATTCATGATTTTTTCCATCCACATTTCTTCCACGAAGATGATGGTTCCTCACTATCCTTCCAGTTTTTAATAATGAGTTGGACAGTTCCTAACCCAATTTTAGTTGTTCCAGCTTCTCCTTAGATGTGTTCTTTGCTTGATGCATGGCAATAATTTGACCCTTCTGAAACAGATTAACATCTTTTCCATGACCACAGGATGTGTCTTCCAACATGGTTGTTTAAGTAATGAGAAGCTACTCACTGCATCAGTTCGGGTTAAATAACTTGTTGACTAATCAAAGTCTTGCAGAAGCCTTCTCTTCAAATTCAATTCTTCTTCCAAAGAATTCAACCATTCCTCACCACACAGGCTACCCAGCTCCAAACTGGACTACTGTAACTCTGTTCTGGCAGGTCTACATGAAGGCAACAAGAGCAGTGCATTTGATTCAGAATACTACTGCAAGACTCCTCTTCAACCATCCCAAGTTCTATCATTGGGAACTGCTTAGGCTCCCTGTGGCTGCTTGTATCAGGTTAAAATCTTTAACACTTGCTTTCAAGGCCAAGAACGATCTTACACCCTCTTACTCAGGCATTGCTCACCTTGAACCTCCTCTCCATAAGAGAAGCGGAAGACAAGCATTGAGACTTTTCTGAGTCTCGGCTCCTCAGTGGTGGAATGAACTTCCTCTTGTGATCAGAACTTCTGAATTCCTTGCTGTCTAGGGGAATAACATTCCCTATCCAGCTCTTCTCTTATACCTTTCTACACTTTCTTCTATTCTTCTTCTTCAGAAAGACAACCTTTTGGCACTTATCTTTTGCCACTAGTATTATCCTTCACAGGGTTAATACGTTTGTTACTTGTCTGAAAATCGGCTAATCAGCAGTTTCTGATCTTTAGCAGGTTACTACTACACTTGAGATTAGATGTGGATGTAAGTCGCTCTGGATAAGAGCGTTTGCTAAATGCTGTAAATGTATATGTAAACACTAATGTTAGTTAAGCTAATATAAAAGTAAATTGAAACATTGTTATAACAATGCAGTAGAACTGTGAGGGGTTCTGGTAAGAGGTGGATTGATGCTTTAAATAAAATGATCATAATGTAACTTAATGAACTTATAGCTGGAATGTTTAAAATATTTATTATTAACATACTCTTTAACAAATACCCTTTCAAAGGCACAAAGCCATGTTTAATGTAGTACTTTAGCATGAAAATGTATTAAACAACCACCATACATGACTCAAAATACATGAGAATGAGCTGTAAACAAAGTAATTTAGAGAAGTTTGAAATGATTTGTTTCATTCTAGAGTCACATAGTCTGAATTTTGCACAGTGGTGGTGAAAGGAACCAGATGTCTAAGAGGTTTAATGTCTTTCACACCTACCTCACAGAAAACTATTACATAAAATGGTTATGAATACACTGCCTGATGTTAGAGATATTGATTTATGATAGTTTGGAGGTCAGGTTTTATCCTAAAACACATTTCAAACATCTGCTTATGCAAGATAGATCTAGGCAGTGGCCAAAGGCTCCATTCCTACCTTACTGTTATGAACATTATTATGTGTCTCAGAAGACTTATTTTTTGACAGTAAATAAAATGGCCGTTTTCTGTTATGAATAACATGACCCTACTTCCTATAACCACCACCGTTAAAAAAAAAAAAAAAAAAAAAAAGGTCATCAAGTCAAAGTGTTAAGTTGACAGGGCACATTTCACGTGAAGTGACTGTGAAAGGCTCAATTTAAGAAGAAAAGCTTTGGGATCTCCTGATCTTTGAGGAAATATTACAATCACACAAGTCAAATGCTAAGTGTCTTGACATTAAAAAGAATCCAGAATCTAGATCATGCCGATTGAATAACACATTTACAGTGTCTCTTTACCATTTTGCACTTTTACAGAATGCCCAAGGTGACTGCAGTATTAAAACGGAACTGGGAAAGTACAACTTCTTCAATGAGTTCTGAACATGTAGCAGCTTGATCCATGCAAAACCACTGTAATGTGACAGCCCATCTGCAGCACTCCCCCACCTTCTTCTTTTCTCTCCAGTTTCTACTGTATGAGGCAGGTGCTTATGGCCTTAGGGATTTGGGGTGGCTGCCAGATTATTTTGTTGAGAAAGACAATAGACCCGGTGAGGTTTCAGATTACCAAGGATGCAAAATAAAACACCAATGAGGCTTTTCAGCGGAGACTGGGACTTCTTCCCACTGTGTCAATAAAGAAAAACTGTTAGCCACACAATACTATTATTATAGAAGGTGTACATGTTCCTAGCACATTGGTCACAGATGGTTACGTGAATAAAACCATACTCTGTTGATGCATGTCCCTCTGCTAAACAAAGTGAAAAACCTGAGTTGATCCCAACAAGGTCACGACCTTCTTCATCTCTGTCTTCTAAAAGGGCCTATATCATAGAAAAACAATTTTCCTCCCTTCTTTAAAATACAAGATTTAGTTCATAAAGATGGTTAAATATACCATTCTCTCCCAGGTCCATACACGGAAATGAAGCTGTAAGGATGTTCTGTTTTTGTAAATCATGTTTCAGTTTAGACTGAATTTTGTATGTGGTACAATACAGGCCAAGAAATTGGGAAAAATCATTAACATGGTTAAAAAAAAATAATAATTAGTACTTAAAACTAATCAAACACGACAAGTGGAAAAATGTAGGATGTTGACCCACTCTTCCTAGTCTGCCTAGCACTGTGGACTGTGATTATGAGAGCACAGTATTGAGTCAATGCATTGGCGAACCTGTGATTGGAATTAAAGGCATAAGAGGATTAGTCCCTATTTACCAGATAAAGCTCAATTGTTAAATTAAGGCTTTCTGGCTTTGGCCTCTGTCAGTTCAAAACCAGTTCTTGCAAAGTGTTGTAAATTAAAGAGAACTTTCAGTCACAACAGTTATTTTTTATGGGTGGTGGAATGGTTGCAAGTTTCGACGATATTAAGTTACTTTAGACTGAGTCACGCACTCTACAAAAGGCATTTGGAAAACCTTTAAAGGATGTTCTGGAATACACAAGATAAAATAGGTTGGCTTGATAAAGCATGCCCTGTTCTGTGGTCATGATTAAGCATGTCCAATTGGTGCTAATAATAAAGACTGGTGGTTGTTTCCTTTTTCCGCAGCACACATATAAGCGAGAGCCGCAAATGTCACAACATCCCACACAAACTGCCATTCATTTTAGCATCTAGAACTCTGAAATGTTAAGGGACACCTTGAATAGGCTGTGAGCATGCAACATATAATCAAAATCCTTCCCACTATTTTGTTCATCATGTGAATGTTTATTTATTTATTTATTTCTTTTTATTTTTTTGCACTTGGTAACTTGGTGCCTGTTGAGATGGTTTTGATAGGCTGAGCAATGCTGCCCTCTGTTGAGGATTTCATAAAAAAAAAAAAAAAAAAAAAAAAAAAAAAAAAGAATAGATGGAAGAGACCTCATTTTGCTCACTCATTTTCTTGCTGCTTGTCCTGATTAGGTTCTCAGGCAGCTTTGGAGCCTGTCCCAGCTCTCAGGGCTAAAGGTGGGGAAACAGGTCACCAGTCCATCACAGGGCACAGACACACACAGACAAACACACTCACGACATGGGGGCAAGGGGGACAGAGGGGGGAAACCCACACAGACACAGGCAGAACATGCAACTCCACACAGAAAGCACCCAGACCGTCCCATTTGGGAATCGAACCCAGGACCACCTCACTGTGAGGAAACAGTGCTACCCACTTCACCACCATTTAATTCCCAATGTCTGTATTACCTGAACGTATGATAACTCTGAAGTAAGTGCAGTTGTTTTGAGGGTAAAAAATGAGGCAGCGGCAATCAACCCCATTCTGATTTATTTTACATCTTGAAAATTTTATTCCTGTGATTTCAGAGACCTCAGAGTGATCCTTAAAAGTATAAAATATTTAACCTTCAATAGTTTCTATTATTTTTTGTTTTAATGACTTTTACTAATAGCTCTCCCTGTTACCCTTTTGGAGGTTTCATTGTTTAACTGTGAGAAAGAATCTGAATGCCGTGTCTTAGGCTCATAGAGACATCAGAGAAACTAAGTGCATCAGTGAGTCACAGACCAATTTTGCCCTTACCTCCATTTAACACTCTATCATTAGATTACTCAGGTAGCAGAGAGGTCACGCATTGCCATTCACTTACAGATCTCTGCATAATGAGGAACCATGTGATGAGCTGGTTTTGACATTGCTACATGGGAGGGTTTTGAAATACATGTTTGCAAACTCACCTTATTCCATTTATAATCAAGAATAAAGAATAAAGCTTAACAGAGGTCCATCATCGGATCATCAAAATAAAGGATGACACAGCCAAGCAAATTATTGCATTCTTTAGACACATTCACTCTCACTTGAATTCCACAGAAGTTGTAAACTGTCATACTTATCCAAACTATATCAACCAATTTAGTTAAGTTGGTTAAACTTAATCAATTTAATAAACAATGCAGTTAATTAAAAGTCATTTTTTCAAAGGTTAAAGCAATGTGGTTCAGTAACAGAAGACTGTACTAACCAGGCAAAGAAGAAAATCATATCTTGACAAATAAAATCCTCTTCATTTTATATTTGTGTTGTGAAAATGTATTTTCTGTTGGTATGTAGTTTGCTTGTCTCAAGCAGTATTTATTCAAAAGATAAAGAATAATGATATACCAATAAGGCATTGACTAAATAAACTAATTCATGTATGCTACATTTAGATATAACCTCTGTCTCAAAATGTGAAATAAACATTTAATAACTTGCCTAAACACAGAATTTAGAGATGTGATTATTTCAGTAATTTACACTGGCTCAGTTATGGCTCACCCAATCATGTTTTAGGATTCATTTTATGGATACAATGAAATATATTGGGATTAGTATTGACTTATTAGTAAATGCCTCTCTGTACCCCAAAGGTTAGCACTCTCCCAATTAAATATTTTCATTTTAGAAGAAACACATGTTGTATGAGTCTCTTATCTCAGCAGGCTGTCAAATAGAAATGCAGGAGTCATCACTGGGCAGATACTGAGCTGGGTGTGCATGGCACAGTTTCCCCTCCTGCACAACTGAAAACACTTACAACATGACTCATACACTCACCCAGCCTAATGAGCAGTTGTGCCATCTACACTTCCTGTCCGGTATTCACCACGTGCACCATGACACACCAACTGTGAGCGCCAAACGCTAAATAAGTCACGTATACTAGTCTCAGTCGCTCTTTTCAGAATGAAACATGGATACAAAAGTTTGTACTTCCAAAGAGGCATTGTAAATAAAACCAAGTCAGAATACAATGGCAATGGTTCAATTCTCAGGTGGGGTGGTCTGGCTCCTTTTTGTGTGGAGTTCTACCTGTGTCTCTGTGGGTGTTCTCCAGGTGCTAAGGTTTCCTCCCACTCTCCAAAGACATGCACATCAGATAAGTGCACCTCAGGGGTGACTGTGGAGGTGAGTGTGTTTTTCTGTGTGTCTGCCCTGTGATGATCTGGCAACCTGTCCAGAGTGTCCACACCTGGATAGGCTCCAGTACCACCCACAACCCTAATCAGGAAGGGCAGCTATGACAATGAGTGAGTAATTGTTTAGTGATTTCATGGCTGGATAGAATCTCTAAGAACAGTGTAAATGTTTACAGTGCCACCTTAAGGACAGATAACATAGTTACATAGTTAGAACAGTGGTGCTATGCCCAGATCTTTCAAAATGTCTTAAAAGAAGAAAGCACTAATTGTAGTGCCATTGTTCATCAATGTGATACCATTTCTATTGGTGCTCCAAAAAAGTGCCACTAAAGCAGTGGTGACTACTGCGACTGGTTCTACAGAGACAATAACCTTCAGGCAGGAAGTTTGTGGGGGACAACACCAATCATTACAAAAGCACATATCCAAAAAAGGAAAAAATGTGCATGGCTATTGTGCCACTAGTTTGTATTAACCCCTTATCCTACACTCATGGTACCCAAGATTTCATACACAACTGCATCATTAAGCAGTATGTCCTCTACTCCTAGAAAATGTATTTATTTATTTATTTGTTTAAGAATTTTTAAATGGTAAATGGTGGGAGTCACAGCAATTGCAAAAGTGCCCAGACCAAAAAGACCAAGTGCGAGACAATTTTTGGGAAGTAGCCTTCAATCACTAAACATTAATGCTGCTGAATGATCAGCAGTGTGATACTTGTTCCGCTAATCGTCGTTAGGTTCTGGCAAGTGGATGTTTCTTTGACACAGGACACCTGAACATCTGAACCAAGTACACCCCTTCATAATAGCAGTATTCCCTGCTGTTTATGCAGCACACCTTCAGAGATCTTGAGAAGTCCATGCCTCTGTGGGACCTCTACAGTTTTAGACCGGTGACGAAGGTGAGAAGTGATGAAAACATCTTCAGAAATGTGTGAAGAAAGGAATAAAAGCCAGAATAAAAAGCCCTAAAAGCCAATTTAGTAACAAGACCAATATATAGATTTTACTTTATAGTTTCTGAAGATATTAGTCCCAACCATGACACAATGCTATCTACCTACACATAACTGAAAGCTGTGTACCACAACACATATCTAAGCATCTGCAATGGCTTCATTAAACAATGAATGCTACAGAGGAGGCAGGTTTCAAGTGAGTTTTTTTAATCAGAAAATTGAGGTGGAGGTTTGAAGGTATTAAAAAAAACATTCCACATAGTTACAGAGCATGTACTCACTGCTTGTTTTGTACATTGTGATAAGAAAAATAGTTTGATTCAATATGTTGCTGTACACTAAAACCTTTCAGGTACAAAGAAAATAAGATCTCAGCATCAAATTTCAGTATGTACACTGCTCCTCCAAATGATTTCCAGCCATGTGCTTACACTGGTACTAATAAAACTACTTTGTGTTGTTCAGTACTTCAACAGTTTTCCTTCCATAATGGTAGTAGCTGTATCCAGAGGCTGCGGTTGTTAGTGCGGTGACATACCTGTGAACAACAGAAGGTATTTCAAATGTAACCAATTCATGTAGGTTAATAGTTAGCACTGTGTAAATTATTATATATATTATATTAGAAAAATATATACACACACACATACATATGTACTTGCATGTCTTACCACAGTGACTGCAGCAGAACACTGTCTGTATAGTGAAAAATTGGGGAAGCCAGCGATGCTGCTACCAGGAGTAACTGGATTGCGGTGTTGAACTATAAAACAAATAAATATTTTTTTCATTTATATACTAAATACATACTGGAATGACAACATTGCCTAAGTTGGTAAGTGTTAAAACAAGTGTGAAAGCTAACAAATCATTTCTTTTCTTTTAATTTCAAATGATCGAACACAAAAGCCAGAGAATAAGCTAAATACTGCACCTTGCTTATAAGGGTGGGTTTAAGCTGGGCAGTAGTGTAGCATGGGTTGAAAAACTTGTTGAGCGTTACCTGTTGAGAGTTAACAGAGCACAACCGCCAAGCAAGCCTTTAAAGAATCATTCTATTATGTTGAAAAAGTTGATTACAACAACAAGCTGCAGAGTCTGAAGTACAATTTTCAGTACTTACTGGGGGAGGAACAGTCTTGTAGCGGACATAGAAAACTGCAGCAATCAGAGCTATATCCCTGCATATTACCAGAACTGTAAGGGGGACTACAGAGGAAAAAATAGAATCAGTACTCTGATTAAATACAAGTGTGTAAAATTACAAGTACGTCTGAATAATAACGGGCATAATAGAATTAGCAAAGAAATCTGCCAACATTGAGAAAGACCCACTAGATTAGACATGTGGCTAAAACCGATTACTTCAGACATTTTTAAGATGATTCATATTTATACATTATTAAGTGTATTGTTCTTATTTTAGAACTGCTTCAATTTAAAATTGATAGTTCAAAGAAAATAACTTGGACACTGTTTGCTAATATGTAAAAAAAAAAAAATCTATATAATTTAAATAGAATGTTTTCAAAGTCAGTGAACCATTTACACCAGATGTAGGTAACAAACAAAGCAGTCCACACATACAAGGAAATCTAAACAAACAAGTCCATAATTTATGTGCAGTAAAGCGGAATGACACAGGGAATAAGTATTGAACGCATGAAGAAAAGGAGGTTCAAAAAGGCCTGCAAAGCCAAATAACCAGATGAAATCTGTCAGTATCTAGAAAGCAATCTGACCCCCATCATCGCAAATGAATATCGGCTGGTTTAGTCCTAATTGATGGCCTACAAAAAGGTTTCTCATTACCAAGGTATCACACAAGAAGCGTCTCTGAAAGACCTTCACAACCTTACTGTTGCAAAACATACGGATGGTCTTGGTTACAGATGCATTTCTAAGATTCTGATGTTCCAGTGAATACTGCTGAGACACTGTTGAGATAATCCAGAAGTGGAAAGATCATCATTTCACCATAAACCGGCAGGTGCTCCTCGATTACAGACAGAAGAGTCACAAGAATAATCGGAAGAGTTTTCCAAGAACAAGGACCACTCGCAGATAGCTTGAGAAAGATTGAAGGAAGGACGAATGGAGAAACGTACCTGATTCTGACTTGAATCCAATTGAAAATCTTGTGTGACAGTTTGTGTGGAAAAAGGGCCAAAATCACACCTGAGCAAAGCATGCGACTAGGTTCTCCGTATAGGAAGCAACTAGAAGTCATTACCAACAAAGGCTACTAAATATTACATACTTTTCTGTTAGCGTGTTCAATACTTATTTCCCGTGTCATTCCACTTTACTACACACAGCTTAATTTGTTTGGATTTCCTTGTATGTGTGGGTTACTTGGCTTGTTACTAACATCTGGTGTAAATTTCATGCCAATAGTCCCATTAGAAATATACTGACTGACAAACATTGGTGCGTTTAATACTTATTTTCCCCACTGTATTTATTTTAAGCGTCGGCTCTAACTTGGCACAGCAGTGGTAAAAATGGCTGAGGTCAGAATCAATACATGATCAGTGGGCTTGGTCTCAAATCGTTTTATTTAAGAGCTGAGTGTGTGCCAGTGACTGAACTGTGCTTCTATAAAAAGTAAAAAAAGTGGAAAAATGATGATTTTAGCAGTAAAAGGGCTGGTATAACTCTTCAATGCACTTCTGTCTACTCGTGTAACTGTTTCTGGGTTTTCTGTTTGTGAGTGTTCATGTAAGCTCTCGAGAGTCACACATTAACGCTGGCTAACTGCTAGATTTTCTGATGGTCAGTTTAGCAAAGTACTGATATTTTAGGAATTGTAGAAATATCTTTATGTATTGACTCTAAAACCTTAAAAAAATAATGACAAAGCACATATAGTGTGCATTAAACATTTCACATGTTGGTAAACTAGATTTGTCTTTCTGTTTATTCCATGTTCCTTGATTATTGACACATCAGACATCATTATATGTTAACCACAGCTCATTCGTTGGTCTTTTCCTGTGCCCAATTAAAAAGAAAAAAAAACAACATGTTTATATTGTTGTGTTTCTGATATAGTGTTTGGCTATGCAAACAGGCTGTATAAAACTGAAAATGTGCTAACAGTAAGATTGGGTGCTCATGCAGGATTATGGATCCACATTTTTTTTAAAAGCATCACTGCAGCAAAGGATTTTAAACATCATCCCTTCTGAGACACCACACCTCCCACTGGCACAGATGCAATCATTTCCAGCTATCGAAACAGGTGGATGTGCTTGTACCCAATCAGCATAGCAATATCCCAGCATAGTATCATGAGACTTGAATCTGGAGGCAGTCTAAACTGTTTAAGTCTAAATCTAACCGTCCATCTTGAGGACGATGCAGGACTTCTTCTACTATAAACTGCCACTGGGGTTGTGCACTAACCTGGGATGAGCTGTGCGCATGTCAGACTGACATACAGCACACTAATAAGGATCTTGTCTGCCAACGGATCCAGAGCGCTGCCCAGAGCCGACTTCTGGTTTGGCCAGTTGCGTGCAATGTACCCATCCAGCTGTGGCGAGTGAGAGAAGGATGTTAAGAACGTTATAACACATGACCTCTAGATGTTAAGTTTGCCCTTTAAGCCAAAAATTGGCACAAAATGATCAAGCTCACCAAGTCAGTTGCTCCAGCCAAAACAAAAAGTCCAAGAGACAGATGGAAGTACTGCTCCATAATCAAGTAACCCAGGAAAGGAGAGAGTACAATTCTGGACATGCAGAGGAAGTTAGGAATTGTCCAGGGGTTTTCATACTGCAAAGACCAACGAGGAGAGGACAACTTTAGGAATGCACTTAAAAAAAAAAAATTAATTATATATATCAAGGGCAATAACTTTTGGTGAACTTTTTACCAGCTCTTTAAACGTCCCCTCGGTTGCTGGGGTAAAGGTGGGGCTACTGGGGGCTTCTTTATCCCCTGGGCCTCGATCTGCAGATTTCTCCACTTGGTTGCCAGGTGTTGTACAGTAACCTGAAAGTGAAACTGCCCTTTCTCTTAAGAGCAGAGTTAGGGAGGGTGTCTGTGAGTTATACGTGCAGTTTCGGCGCTTTGGTCTGTTCAGGACACTGTGTTTTCCTCTGTTAATACACTCTGAACTGGCCTGCCTGAGTGAGGGGAAGGCTGAAGTGTGATCGCTGAGGAGGTGCAGGCACATGGGCCGATGTCCCGCCCAGCAGAAGCGGAGCTTCGTCTCAGCTGTAGTAGGTGTGGGTTGTGTTTTTGGACTCCGGTCTCCAGGTGATCGTGTCCAGCCCTGCAGGTGTCTGCTGGACGCGGCGGGGACACTGAGACGAGCTGCGTGTCCTCTCGCGCAGCCCAGCAGGTTCCGGCTGCACACGGCCAACATCTCCACCGGCTAATCTGACCGATCACTGCCGCTCGACTCTACCCGTCCTCACTCCGCATCCCGCGCGCCCCCAGACAGCGTTCCTGCCCGAGTGCTCGGTACACACACCGAGCACATTTCACCCGCAGCTCCGTGCAGCCTGCTGATCCTCCCCAGCAGATTCGCCACGGCGCTCCGCCAGAAACACTACATTCACAGCGCACACACTTTCAAAATTACCCACCAGTGTCCTGAACCGTGCACACAGACACACCAGTGCTTTAAAGTGCTAAAAATCAATTATAATAACCACAATATTAATAATAACATTTACGCATGCGCAGATGTGCTCTGGGTTTTAGGTCAGTGGAATGACACGATTAAAGGGGCAGCGCGCTTCAGATCGCTTTTGTTACACCGATTCCGGACACTTGTGATGTGGAGATGAAAGGGGACAAACATTTACGCAGCAGACATTAGAGACCCTTCTTTAAAATGATCCAGAAATCATTCATTATATTATATTATTATTATATTATTTAAAAATGGATCATTATTTGCCATCTACTATTCAAAGGTTAATAGTAAATTTAGTGATGTAGTTTTTTTCTATGTATTTTATAACCAGCATCCTGAAAAGACCTGCGAAAGTGTGTAGAAACTGGAGGGGATTTGTTTTAAAGAGTTACAGGGCCCATCAGATAAATTCTGCTGATCCCGAAGAGGCTCCCAGGGATCTTTTCCCAGCGGAAAAGTCTTTTCATGTAAACAGTCCATTTTAAAAATCAATGCACCTGCATACACTATAAAGACTAGAGTGATGGGATGCATCTCCAAACCAGCCAATGCACAGGCTTCGGGGCAGTGGTGGCCTAGTGAATCGGGACTAGACTCCATGATCGGAGAGTTGTGGGCTCAAATATATGACCAGTAGGTTGCCAAAAGGTACCCTTGAGCAAGGTATCGAGGTATCCCCAACACCGCTCCCCTGCACCCCACTGCCCCTGGTGTGTGTGTTCACTCCCAGTCTGGATGGGTTAAATGCTGAGAACAAACTCACTGCTTACAATGTGTCCTAGCACTGCACATTTAATTTCATTAAACCATTTAGATCACACCTAGCAACCCAGTCAGGTTTATAAATTCATTCACACTCAATGAATTCATGCATGCTTGTTTTAGGATGCTGCCTTTGCAGTAAGTCAGTTTGTGAAATTTCTTCCCTGCTCAAGATTTTAACAAGAGAGGTATTTTTGCAAAGTGAAAGCATACAGAAAACAGAATCTCAGCTATTAAGTTGCAGGCCACATATGATAAGTGTCCTTGGCACATGCTGCGGGTCATAGTGTGTAAAAGTGGCCAAAAGTCTGTTGATACAATCCGGGTTCAGATAGTTTTCATGACCAGGCAGCTGCATGCATGGCTCACATTACCATGCGCAATGACAAGTGTGTTAATGCTTCAGCGTACCAAGACATTTTGGACAATAATATGCTTCCAACTTTGTGAGTTGGAACAGTTTGGGGAAGCTCTTTTCTGTTCCAGCATGACTCCACTGCAGAGCAAAGCAAGGTCTATGAAAAACTAATATTGGTATTAAATTAACATTAATGTATAAAGCTTTAGAATGGGAGGTCATAAAAGCTAACTTTAGATGTAATGCCAGCTTTAAGTGTAAATTTGGCTTAGCTCTGCACCATTCACCTTTAAATTAAGAAGAGTTTCAACCTAGACTACCTTCTGTATGAGGTAAAAAGTAGCCCAGCAGATCAGAACATGGACCTCCATCATCAGTAAGAATACAAAAAAAAAAAGTCTTTTCCAAGGAGAAGGAGCTAGAAATGGTTATATAAATGTAATCATGGTTGTTTAGGAACATAAAAGTATGTTCCTAAGAACATACTTTTTAACATAAAAACAAGAAAAATGCTGAAATGTTTTTTTTTTATCACAAAACATCAGGAGAATAGGTATGGACATTTATTATTTCAACTAGCATTAACAAACTTTTTAAATGAAAATGAATTCTCTCATATAAAAACACATTTTTCCCCCCACAGAAAAAGTTACAAAGACAAATATATTATTTTATATGTACATACATACATGTTCAAATATCGAGAGCTTATTAAAGAAAATTTTAAATATAAAAATAAAATGACAAAAACATCCACCAAGAACAAAAAAGGATTAAAAACAGTAATAGCATCAGACAGTTTGGAGTTGATATGTTCTTTGTCCTTTTTTTAACAGGTAACCTTGTTCATTGAGTGCGCTGATGAAGCCCTCAAAATCAACTACCTGTAAGACATTGTGTGGACAAAGAAAAAAATACAGTAACTGATTTAAACCAGAGATTTTAACAACACACAACGCAAAAGTTTCATCACCTGGACTTGGAGCTCTTTGGCCAGCTGTCGAAGCTCTGAAAAGTCAAACAATGTTTTGTGGGTGCGCTCAGCGACTTGATTCAATGCCACAACAAACTTCTTGACTTTTGATCTGTTGCTCATCCCAGATCCAAGCTGAGATCGATCAAAATCCAGCCGGCCAAATTCATCAGAGTAAGTATCTGTCAGACTTGCCAAAACATCACAGTACATGCACACGTTTATTGACCGGTGTTCAGACATTATTTCTCAAAATAATACATTTTTCTTATTATTAAAAAAAAATACATTAATTAATGAGTTGGCTAGTAAGGTAAATTGTGTGAATTTTTGTCTACAGTTGAGAGTAAATGTATTACCTGTGTTTCATTATCTCCACCACATCCTCCGCATCACTTTGAGTAGCCTTTTCTCTCAGCTCAAGACGTGCCCTGGCCTTAAAAAAAAAAATAAATAAATAAATAAAGTGGCTTGGTGTTTCAAGAGTTATCAGGGTAGGCACAAAAGAAAACCAAGAACATCATGAATGAACGCACGCACAGTTCCGACAGGATTTTACCTCAGTGAGACGGATGAGAGACTCTAGCTGGCGTGTAGTGATAGGGGTACTGTCAGCTGATTGGTTCTGTTTGCGCAGTTCCAGGTAGAAGTCCTGAAGGACTTGTGCAGCTTCTGTTGAAAGACTAGGGTGCACATAGTGCCGGGCATAACCCACATACTTGCGTAGGAGCTGGTGGGGAATTGCATCAAAATTCTCCCCATGAAGCACCTAAGAATGAAGAATGAAATGCAGACAATTAACCAAAAACTATTATATATATTTATTTAAAAATACAGAAGTGCCTTCACTGTTCCTATTTCTTCTTAAAATACGATTTCTGTATTACCTTGAGTCTGTCTGAAAGAGGCTTATCTGATGAAATCTCAAGAATGGATATATTGGACTCTTGGGTGCTGTTTCTGGCGACTGTCGCACTGCTAACCACACATTTTCTACCTGCTCGCATAGCCATGACATGCTCTGACAGCATGTGGTCATGATCCTCATTTGGAGTATCCAGAAGGATAAAGACCAGATCAAATCTGGACAGTAGGGCACTGCCCATCCTGCAGAAAGAGGTTTTTAGCTTTTAGTTTCATTATAGATTTTCAGCCTATATGACTAAGCTGCTAAAACAAATCTACTCAAGACTGAATAAATTATCATCATCAATGCTTACTTTAGATTCTCAGACACAGTCTTAGCTTTATTGTAATGGCCTCCCACTGGATTGGCTGCTGCAATGATAGATGTGCGAGCTGGAAGGGTGCAGACAATGCCAGCTTTAGCCAAGCTTATGCTTTGCTGTTCCATAGCTTCTAACAAAGCCTGATGCTGATTTCCCATCTTATCAAACTCATCAATGCAACAGATGCCTAGAAGGTTAACATATAATTCAGTAGCACATATACATTACATAATGCAATATATTACACAAAAGTATTTCATTTTTTTATTTTTTGGTACAAATACCTTGATCTCCTAACACTAAAGCTCCAGCTTCAAGAGCATAGTCTCCAGAGCCACTGTCTCTGGACAAAGAAACTGTTAGTCCAGAAGAAGTGGTTGTGTTCCCACACACGTAAATGCCACGTGGAGAAACATTACATACTGCCTGTAAATACATGAGACAAAATATTACTATAGCATCTCCTTAAAAATGCCATCACTTTTATATAAATGAATTTATGCAAAGCACGCAGAATAGCACAGAAAATGTATACCTGCAACATCTGACTTTTTCCAAGGCCAGGATCTCCTACAACAAGTACATGTGGATCTCCTCTTATAGGGATTCTGTTCTTATCATCCACATATTTCTGACACCCTCCAAATAAAGCCAAAGCTAACCCTGCCTTAACAAGCTGTGTGCACAAAGCAAAAGAGTAATGAATAAGAAAGACAGAAGAACTTTTACACAAACACAAAAGCTACCATACATATATGATAACTCACCAAATGTCCATAGATGGCTGGACACAGAGAACTGCAATGGGAGTTGTAAGTTTAATGTATTGAAATTGCTTACTCTACAGTGTTAATGTAAATTAAAAAATATAATCGTTTCTCACTTTACAATTAATTTGAAAAGGTCCTCTTGTGCTTGAATTTCCTGAATGCCATACAGGTCTTTGAGGGAAAACTCTACCGATGCCCCCTGGCTTTCTGGTTCAGAGGCAGACTTGTTTTTTTGACCTTTTGAGTTACTGACAGAATTTGCATCAATATATAGCAGGAACATACACTTATCCTTCTTATTTCTTCCACTCCCTATGAGAAGTCAAAAACAATAGATCTTAGAATTAGAATTTTATGGATAAATAATTTTTCACCAATCCCAACCATTTTAGCTACTGCTGAAAAAGTTTGGCGACTTTAAAAAATAAACTCACTGACATAGAATAAAATCTTAAAGATCATATTTTTATACTAGATTCACTGGGACAACATTAAATGTTATTATAGAGTTCTTTAACTCAAAGCAAAGGAAAAAAAATATATAACCCTATCCAAAGCACCTTCCTCATTGGATACTTTAATAACTCCCGTGATGGTGACCAGGTCTCCTGGTACACAGCTGTCCACCAGGTCTTGAGTGAGTTCGCACTCAATAGTACGAGGAATGCGCCCTGATTCACGCTGGTCATCTGAGATTATCTCTTGAACCCTGATACACACATAGAAACTATACTGAATCAAACAGACATAACCAATGGCTTAATATAAAGCACCAGACAAAACACCAAGCAAGAAAGGAACATCTTTCAAAAAATGATTAGCAAAAACAGATATTGAAAAAGAAAAAAAAAACATGGCTGTTTCAGTTAAACAAATATTGTCTAAAAAAAAAAGTCTTACTTTATAGATTGCCAGTCGACAGTGAGGGTTAGGGGTGAACTTCTGTTAGGGGTGAAGGTCCGACCACGGCATTCTCTTTGCAGACACTACAGAAAAAAAAACATTTTTAATGATTAATGATTTAACATTTTTAATTTACATTTTACAAGCTTTGACTATCATAATACCATGTAATAAATAAATGGACAAAAATTCCCCCACCCATTATCTGAGCTGCTTATGCTAACATGGGAAGAGCTGGAGCTACACTGCCAGCCAAGGACAGAAGTATAAAATGGTAGAAAATAATTTTTCTGCTCCTCCTTGAACCGCCACCATATCGTGGTGGAGGGGTTTGCGTGTCCCAATGATCCTGGGAGCTATGTTGTCCGGGGCTTTATGCCCCTGGTAGGGGCACCCAAGGCAAACAGGTCCTAGGTGAGGGAAGAGACAAAGAGCGGTTCAGAGGACCTCTTATGATGTATAAAAACTTTGGAAGACGTTCTCCCTCGCCCGGACATGGCTTCGTTGGTGGGGGAGGATGCCGGTCAGACCTGGTAGGCCCAAACACATCGTGAGGGTCTGCTGGGAACGTCTGGCAGAGTCCCCACCTCCCACCTCCGTCAAAGCTTTAACCACGTCCCGGGGGAGGTGGGGGACATTGAGTCTGAATGGACTATGTTCCGCGCCTCCATTGTCAAGGCGGCTGACCGGAGCTGTGGCCGGGAGGTGGTCGGTGCCTGTCGCGGTGGCAACCCTAGAACCCGTTGGTGGACACCAGCGGTGAGGGATGCCATCAAGCTGAAGAAGGAGTCCTACCGGGCCTTTTTGGCCAGTGGGGCTCCGGAGGCAGCTGATAGGTACCGACAGGCCAAGCGGAATGCAGCTCTGGTGGTTTGGAGAGGCCATGGAGAAGGACTTCCAGACGGCTTCGAGGAAATTCTGGTCCACCATCCGGCGTCTCAGGAGGGGAAAGCAGTGCACGGTCAACACAGTGTATAGTGGGGATGGTACACTGCTGACCTCGACTCGGGACGTTGTGGGTCGGTGGGGGGAGTACTTCGAAGACCTCCTTAATTCCACCAACATGCCTTCCGAGGAGGAAGCAGAGCCTGGGGACATCGAGGTGGACTCTTCCATCTCTGGGGTCGAGGTTGCCAAGGTGGTCAAAAAGCTCCTTGGTGGCAGGGCTCCGGGAGTGGATGAGATCCGCCCAGAGTTCCTCAAGGCTTTGGATGTTGTAGGACTGTCATGGCTGACTCGCCTCTGCAACATCGCATGGACATCGGGGACGGTGCTTCTGGATTGGCAAACCGGGGTGGTGGTCCCCCTCTTTAAGAAAGGGGACCGGAGGGTGTGTTCCAATTATCGAGGGATCACACTTCTCAGCCTCCCGGGGAAAGTCTATTCAGGGGTCCTGGAAAGGAGGGTCTGTCGGATAGTCGAACCTCAGATCCAGGAGGAGCAATGTGGTTTTCGTCCAGGTCGCGGAACAGTGGACCAGCTCTACACCCTTAGCAGGGTCCTGGAGGGTGCATGGGAGTTTGCCCAACCAGTTTACATGTGCTTTGTGGACTTGGAGAAGGCATTCGACCGTGTCCCTCGGGGGCTCCTGTGGGGGGTACTCCGGGAGTATGGGGTATCGGATTCCCTGTTAAGGGCTGTCCGGTCCCTGTACAACCGGTGTCAGAGCTTGGTCCGCATTGCCGGCAGTAAGTCGGACCTGTTCCCGGTGAGGGTTGGACTCCGCCAGGGCTGCCCTTTGTCACCGATCCTGTTCATAACTTTTATGGACAGGATTTCTAGGCGCAGCCAGGGCGTTGAGGGGGTCCGGTTTGGTGGGCTCAGGATTGGGTCTCTGCTTTTTGCAGATGATGTGGTCCTGTTGGCCTCATCATGCCGTGACCTTCAGCACTCTCTGGATTGGTTCACAGCCGAGTGTGAAGCGGCTGGGATGAGAATCAACACCCTCTCAGGATTGGGAGTGAGATCGTGTCCCAAGTGGAGGAGTTTAAGTATCTTGGGATTTTGTTCACGAGTGAGGGTAAGATGGAGCGGGAGATCGACAGGCGGATCAGGGCAGCTTCTGCAGTGATGCGGGCTCTGCATCGGGCCGTCATGGTGAAGAAGGAGCTGAGCCAGAAGGCAAAGCTCTCAATTTACCAGTCGATCTACGTTCCCACCCTCACCTATGGTCACGAGCTGTGGGTAGTGACCGAAAGAACTAGATCGCGAATACAAGCGGCCGAAATGAGTTTCCTCCGCAGGGTGTCTGGACTCTCCCTTAGAGATAGGGTGAGAAGCTCAGCCATCCGGGAGGGGCTCAAAGTAGAGCCGCTGCTCCTCCGCATCGAGAGGAGTCAGATGAGGTGGCTCGGGCATCTGATTAGGATGCCCCCTGGACGCCTCCCTGGTGAGGTGTTCCGGGCACGTCCCACCGGAAAGAGACCCCGGGGAAGATCCAGGACACGCTGGAGAGACTCGGCTGGCCTGGGAACGCCTTGGGATCCGCCCGGAGGAGCTGGAAGAAGTGGCCGGAGAGAGGGAAGTCTGGGCATCCCTGCTGGAGCTGCTGCCCCCGCGACCCGACCTCGGATAAGCGGAAGAAAATGGATGGATGGATGGATAATTTTTCTGCACCATGCTCAGGCCTCCAGTCAATGGCTTTGCGCACAGTGCCCATGTAGTAAATTAAAACAAAAAGGCAGATATTTCCACATTACACAAAGCACAGGCTGATATAAATGACCATGTTTTACCTTAGTGGGTGTAGTGTACTTCCCATCAGGCAGAGCCAGACTCTGAGTGTCTCCACAGCTGTTACAGATGAAAGCCATTTTGCTGCAAAGAGGTTTGATGTTGCTCACTCTCACCACAGTTCCTCTAATGGCCACAAATTTCCCATATAAATTGGCTCTGAGCATCTTCAGTGGGGTTACTGGCTCATAGTTATAAATCCTAAACAGACAAAAAAAAAAAAACTTTTATTGTCATTAATTCATTATGCTGTAATCATCGTGCTCTATTTTGTCTATTTCAGAAACACCACATGAACATCACCTGGCATTTATATGTGGTATACTGATAATAGGGGTAGCATCCCTAGGGAGCCCCTCCTGGACTTGTAGTTCATCTGCATGCCTTTCCAGATCCTTTGTCAGCACCTATAATAATGCTAATTGAGTGACCTTTTGGAAGACATTATAATGACTTATATATTAACACATATTTTGTGTCTGTTGATCATTAGTAGATGTCAGTGATGACCAAACACACACCTGATGAATAGCTAAGCCCAAGCAGTCAAGAATCTTTTCAGGCATATCTCTGAGCTCATGAGCAAGATCGGATAGAGCTGCAGAAATATGTTTATTGAGGAGCATGTCTTTGCAGTCCACCAAAATGCTCCCCTTTCTTTCAATTTCATCCTGAAAAGATTAAAAAAAAAAAAAAAAAGTGATTTCTTCATCCATGTAAAAACAAATAAAAAATTGACCACGTTAAACGTGTACCTTGTCATAAAGATCGATCTGTGATGTGAAGTATTGCTCAAATGCCTTTATCTTCTCAACATAAGGTGCAGACTCAACAAAACCTGTAAAAAGACCCAAAAATGTTTTAAAAACGGCATCATGGTACAAACAAAATACAGCTGCTTCACGATACAAAAAACTCCAGTCATATAATACTGACACATTTAAACAACCAAGAGTGAATCACCACTGGAAATTGTATTTACCTTTACATTTACGGCATTTAGCAGACGCTCTTATCCAGAGCGACTTACATGTCCTAATTACAGGGACAGTCCCCCTGGAGCAACTCAGGGTTAAGGGTCTTGCTCAGGGACCCAGTGGTGGTAATAAGTGAAAGTGACAACCCTTGTCATTGCGAGGTCACAGCACAGCAAGCTTGAACCACAACGAAATTGGACCTCTGCTTTTAACCCATGCACACAAACACCGTGCAGCAGTGGGCAGCTATTGAAGGCACCCGGGGAGCAGTGACAGGGACGGTACCTTGCTCAGGGGTACCTCAGGGCAACTGATTTGTGAGGGAATCGAACCAACAATCTTCCAATGCAGGGCCAACTCCCTAACCACTAGGCCACCGCTGCCCTATTTAGTATAAGCAGGTGCATAACACCAGTTGAAGAAGCTGCCTATAAACATCAAAACACACAAACCTTCAGAAAAGTAGAGCCTCCATCCCCTGTATGGACATGCAATATCAAGAGTTGTTTGAGTCACACGGGGAACTGGTGAGGTAAACCCTGCATCTGTAAACACAAAATAGTGACTGATGATAATGACAATACCTTACACGTCCTGGCTCAAGGTTACTAAAGCACTGGCCCTTTTTAAACATAGCTAAATCAATTCCAAAGCATCACCATGCTGTGTTTTGTTGGTTGAATGGTTGTTCCCTCCTTTTGCCCAAGGACGACCCCTCCAGCCTCTTCCCCGTCCTCCATTCCAACCTCCTCCTCCTCGCCAAGCAGCTCTTCCACCACATTCTGAGCCTTTTCCTCCTCTCCATGAACTGAAACCACCTCTCCCCCTCCAAGAACTTCTTCCAGCTCCTCGTCCATTCATTTCATGACAGACACTTGCTTTTCAACTAAATGACAAAAAAGTGAAAGCAGAAAGAAAAAGCTATACACCAAGACATGTTTCAATATGAATTAACAACAATTAATGTTCTTCTAGTTTTAACACAACTGCATTGTAAACAGAAAAGTTAGCATTTCACAAAGGTTTGTCATTCTCTTCTGCGGCCTTGGCCTTTGACCTTTCAGAAACCTTAGCAGGACGGAGTGGAGAACAGGCACGGGAGACAGTTTACACACAGTCCTGTTAACACTGACGGATCACTCATTCTCCATCATAAATATCAAAATAACGCTGACCATTCTCTCAAGAGCGACAAAGGGGGAAAGGATAGCCAGTAACACTACCAGGTAAACAGACTTAAAAATGGCCTAACGTTAGCTAGTCACCCAAAACCCTAATATAATTCACGACGGAGGCTAATTACCAACCTAAGTCAAAATAAAGTCTTCAGATAAAAGAGTCACCGATATTACTGTTACGTGGCTCAGCTCGAATAACGTCCTGCATCTGTCAGTAGTATTTATGTGGAGATTAAGCTGAGAGGATGATTCTCCCTGCGCCTCAAAACATCACCGTCAAATTTTACCGCCGTTTGTTTTGACGCGCATGCGCACTGTACGCATTCAAATTCTCGCCTCAAACGTCGACATTCTCGCGAGAATTCGATCATTCCCTACTCAGGAGCATTTAGGAGGTCAAGAAGAGGAAGATGACAAGGACAGAGTCAAGAATCAAATACTAGAAATCTGTAAGGTGGAATACACGCAGAGATGTTGAAGGTGGAGGAGTTTGTATACTTGGGGTCAGCAGTTCAGAGTTACTGGGAGTGTGGAAGAAAGGTGAAGAAGAGCCTGCAGGCAGGTTGGAATGGGGAAAGAAAAGTGGCAGGAGTGATTTGTGACAGACGGTTACCAACAAGAGTGAAAGGAAGGTTTACAGGACGGTAGTGAGACCAGCTATGTCACATGGCTTGGAGACAGTGGCGCTGATGTAAAGAGAGGCAGCAGAGTTGGAGGTGGCAGAGTTAAAGATGGCCAGGGTTAGAAATGGGAATATTAGAGGAACAGCTCAGAATGTCACACTCAGTGCCATTAAATAGTGCTGCTTTCTTTATTGCTGATTTTCTTTGCATTTTATAAAAAAAAATTTGTCTAACTTTTATAACTGTTGTTATATGTGTGTATACATATGTTATAATATTATTTCGTTTTAGTTGCTGTATAATTTCCATGCAATATTTACTGTTGTATTTTTTCAACTTTTTCTGATTATTGTTGCTGTGGAGTTGCCTACTCATTACTCAGACCTGATTTTTCAATCATGTTATTAAACACTGCACTGTATAAAATGGACCGAGAAATGGGTATTTTTATGTGCACATTTAATTTTTTTATACATCCTCGTACACGCAAAGTAAAATACTTCAGAACTGTTACTCACATTAGTCTTGGTGTCACTAGGTAATCTATCCGGTTGAAAGCAAATAAAAAAATATTTTTTTGTCTGTGCGACACTGAAGGCCTGACCTCAAGTTTAGCCATTTACACAGTTTTGCCGAAAGGCGGCGCTCTCAGCCGGCAAGTTTATTTTCTACCCATATTCAGGAAAACCCCGCCCATCGTGAGCTAAGAATAGCCAACCAGAGCGCAGTATCGGGACCGCGCTGGCAAATAACAGCAGCAAGAGGGCGGGACCTTTCTGATAACGGGCGAGGAAAATAAAACGAAAACGCTCACAGCAGGGGGTGATAACGGACATCATCCTCCAGCTATCGTTTCAGTTCAGTCTTTCCAGCCACCGAAGTCGCAGCCATGGATAATTCCGGTAAAGAGAAGGAGGCCATGCAGTTGATGGCTGAAGCAGATAAAAAAGTCAAGTCGTCTGGCTCGTTTCTCGGCGGGATGTTCGGGTGAGCTAACTGGCTAGCCGTGATGCTAACACTGATACTGCAGTGATGATGATGATGATGATGATGATGATGGAGTCTGTTATGACATTCATTTGGCAATGGGCATCGCATGACTTGCTTTTTAGTCCCAGTGCTGGGTCTGTGAGGAAACGTAATCAAGTATGCAGCCGTATACACACACCTGTCAATGTCACTGCCATTTCTGCCATATCAGTGTGATACACGCAGGGAGTGGAGAAATGTGCTGCATGGCCTGCAAGCTAATCACATGATTTACAGCGTTAATTACATAATAGATGTCATGCTACCCAGACCTTGATATTCAGAATGCTTTCTCTTGCAGGGGCAACCACAAGGTGGAGGATGCATGTGAGATGTATGCAAGGGCTGCCAACATGTTCAAAATGGCCAAGAACTGGAGTGGTATGTTTTAATCCTCATGTGAAAATGTAGTTGGCTTGTCGTCATGAACAGTTGTCTTGATGGCTTTCGTCTTCTTTATTGTCTAGCTGCAGGCAATGCTTTCTGCCAGGCTGCAAGACTTCATATGCAAATGCAGAACAAGCTGGATTCTGCCACCTGCTTCGTTGATGCTGGCAATGCTTACAAGAAGGCAGATCCCCAAGGTGAACAAACCGAAGTGGAAGTGGAAGTGGAAGGCATGAAAATGAGGCCCACTGTGGAAATACCCATTTTTATTGCACTCTGATGTTCTGTTTTGTTGAACTGCTGTTTTAATATTTCAGTAGCTTGAACTGCATGGCAATCATGAAATAGCATTTTTTGTCATTTTTTTTCCCTATTATTGAATGCATTATCTCCGGTAAATTTATCACTAACAGTTTAATCTATTCTTTCTTAATGCATCAAATAGAGGCTATCAACTGCTTAAATGCAGCCATCGACATATATACAGACATGGTAAGATAAAATCAGGCTTAAGTGGTTAGGACACTGTCTTATCCAGCTATCAAACAAAACTTTATCCTTGTTGCCATGGTTGTGGCTTTTCATTAATGTCACTCTTTCTTTAACAGGGACGATTTACAATTGCTGCCAAACACCACATGACTATAGCAGAAGTGTATGAGTCTGAGCTTGTGGACATTGAAAAGGTGGGATTTGTTCACAAATATCTGCCTTTTGCAAAAAAAAAATAAAAAACAGAACAAAAAAAAACAGACAAAGGGTTTGTGGTTTGACTAGGAAATTGGGTGACTTGGAACATTAATTCAGATACTTTTTATAAAATACTTTTTATGAAATTCAAGATATGCTTACTGTAATAAATGAAAAGTATGCAGGTTTAATGGAACATTGAGGCTGATTACCAGGAAATGCTGGCAAACTGAAAAGTTGGGCATAACAACACTCCTCGATCTTTTGGTTTCAGGCAATTGCCCATTACGAACAGGCTGCTGACTATTACAAAGGAGAGGAATCAAACAGGTATTTCTTTTTCTTTTCTTTTAGAATACACTGTAAGTGATGTTTATGAAAATTATTTGTTTACATTTTTGTGCATTTATACATGACTGTCTGATAAGCCAAATGTCTTTTAATATTTCTAGTTATATCTAATCATTTATATCTAGGAGACCAACTAGGACAAAACTACATTTTAAAGATTATTTTTTAAATAAATAGTTTCCCTGCTCATTTCCTAATAACTACTTTTATTTTCCTATTTCTATATTACCTGGTGAGACTGCAATACAGCAGTACCTTTTAGGGAAGGGGAGGAAGGATTTACTGTTTTCTTTCACTCATTGCATGCCATTGATTTTAGCTGATACTGTTAATACTTATTTTTCTTATTTCAGAATCAAGATCCTGAATTTGCCTGATAAATGATAGCCTACATGTATGTCTAGGAGCATGTTTTGTTTGTTTTCCCTTCAGCTCAGCCAACAAATGTCTCCTGAAAGTTGGATTTTATTGTGCACAACTGGAACAGTATCCAAAAGCCATTGAAATCTTTGAACAGGTTTGTTCTGTTATCTGTTTCTCAAACTTCCCACACATTACAGCCCTAAGGATTAAGATACTTTAACTTTATGATTTAGATTTTTTTTCTCTTACCAGGTCGCATCTAGCACTATGGACAACCCCCTTCTGAAATACAATGCAAAAGAGTACTTCTGGAAAGCCTCACTGTGCCACTTCATTGTCGACGAATTAAATGCAAAGGTCAGAGCTTTTCAAACCTCTGTAGCCCACCACACTGATCATCGTTCATTTTTTAGTGCATGCATGATATTTTAAGAGGTAAAAGTAATTTCCCTCACTTTCTGGAGTGTCTGGAGGGTGTATTTTTCAAACATTAAATGATAAATGAATGTTTAAATGTGACTGAATTTTTATGATGTCTTTTTACACATTAAACTGAACCTATTTTGTTTTTGTAGCTGGCCATTGAGAAGTATGAAAATATGTTTCCTGCATTTTCGGATTCAAGAGAATGTAAACTGTTAAAGGTAAGTAAGGTGATGCTTTTGGAAACGTTCAAACGTTTTTTTTTTTTTGTTTTTTTTTTTTTGTTTTTTTTTTTTTAATTTTGTTATTTGGGCCAATTTGATTATTTCCATTTTGGCTGACCTGTGTTCATCAATGATATCATCTATCACTGACATTATCAAAAACTAATTGGGCTAAATAGTTAGTTCCCTCTTGCTTTTGCAGTGGCTCTTTTCTTTTCTCAATATATACTGCTTATTTAAAATGAGCTACTTATTTAAAATGCCAGTTTTTCCTATCAAAATGCCGATAACGTAATTTGTATTGCACCTTGTTTCATACAAAGCATTGGAAGTGTGCTGCTTCATGTGTCCATGTTGTGCACATGGATAAAGACACAATCTGGAAAGAATTTGAAAACAGCCACTTAAATGCATGACTTGTTAATTCCTGTTTTTACTTGGCAATGCTGGGCTGTGCAGAATGTTTGAACTTCAAGTTTCTCTGTACAGAAACTATTGGAAGCACACGAGGAGCAGAACAGTGAGGCATTCACTGAGGCTGTGAGTTTGCCCTTTAAATCTGAATGTCTGTGACTGTCTTTTTTGTTCTAGTTCCAAAAACATTTTAAAGTTCATTTGATTTCTTTTGTGTAGCTTAATGGATCATATCTGCTCACGCTGAGTTGTTTTTCCCTTTGCCACCATCTCAGGTAAAGGAGTTTGACTCAATCTCTCGCCTGGACCAGTGGCAGACCACTATGCTGCTGCGTATTAAGAAGACTATTCAGGGAGATGCCGGCGACCTGAAGTGAAGCACTGATGACACTGTGGCACACATTCCCTACTCATTCTTATCGTTCTTGTGTGACAATCTGGTTGAACACGTCTAGGAATGCTAGCTCAAATTTGTGCCCCAATACCAGTCTTTTAGGTATCTGTCAGTGCAGATCTGTAATAAGGCTGGCATTCAGGATACTAGAGTTACATACTGTGTTAATATTGTCAATATTACAGAGGTTATCCTTAAGAGTTCTATTTAATGGCTAGTGTTGTCCTCTATCCCTTTAACCAGCACATAATGTATCTTTACCACATTCTTCATTCAGCTTTTCACTTGGTGTGTGGCATGAAAAAACCCAGCAGAGTTTAAATCTGCCTGATGTTCACCTCAGTGTCGTCACTGCCATTGTCTTGCATGAATATGGTTTGTGTTTCGAAATGTGGCCTCATGATTGTGCAATTTTTTTTAAATCAAAGAGATTTAATACATTTTCAGCTACGGCTGAAAATTTATTTTGCCTTGTGTTTTGTCATTATAGTGCCATGTTGTCTCATCTGTTGCCTACGTACATCTGTGTGTCAAACATATTTGTAAATTACATATGAAATAGCTGGAATGGTGTCTCTGCCTCATGAGTGAACATTACGTTGTTAAGTGATGCACTATAGTGTATTGGTAAAGACTTCCTAAATTGGAACGACTCACTACACACTTTTCTGATATTTTGATCTGTTTTGTTGGTTTGTTTAACTATTATTTTATAATTGTCTATGTCTGGCTACACTGAACTTCACTTTCTTTAATGGAGAATTATGCTGTCAGGCCTGTTATTTTGGTCACCTGCATTTTTTTTTTTTTTTGCATAATTTACTTTGATTATATCTTGGACACAATGTTTTGTTCAAATGACCGTACCTTAAATCTTATTGTGGGACATCACACGTGAAGCATGTTGTGTCCACCCTTTAAATGAGATCAGGGAACAGGTAAATGTGGAACACACCTGGTGGTTTCTTACTGAGACATTGTAACTTATAATGAACATGTTCTGTTGTGTGCTACTCAATAAATATTCATGAACAGCCGACCCTTTTTGTGTAGATTCAGTTTTTGTTTTCAGGGACGCGTGTCATTTCAAAGGATCAGAATGGAGGGAGCAGCCAGACCCTGGTGCTTTTAAAGACCGCGGTGATTTTAGAGAACAGCTCAGTTCAGTTTAGAGAACGTTTCTGTCAATTTTAGAGAACAGCTCTGTTAATTTTAGAGAACAGCTCTGTTGATTTCAGAGAACAGCTCTGTTAATTTTAGAGAACAGTTCTGTTGATTTTAGAGAACAGTTCTGTTGATTTCAGAGAACAGTTCTGTTGATTTTAGAGAACAGTTCTGTTAATTTCAGAGAACAGTTCTGTTAATTTTAGAGAACAGTTCTGTTGATTTTGGAGAACAGCTCTGTTGATTTTAGAGAACAGCTCTGATAATTTTAGAGAACAGTTCTATTGATTTCAGAGAACAGTTCTGTTAATTTTAGAGAGCAGTTCTGTTGATTTTGGAGAACAGCTCTGTTGATTTTAGAGAACAGCTCTGTTAATTTTAGAGAACAGCTCTGTTGATTTTAGAGAACAGCTCTGTTAATTTTAGAGAACAGTTCTGTTGATTTTGGAGAACAGCTCTGTTGATTTTAGAGAACAGTTCTGTTGATTTCAGAGAACAGTTCTGTTAATTTTAGAGAACAGCTCTGTTGATTTTAGAGAACAGCTCTGTTGATTTTAGAGAACAGCTCTGTTAATTTTAGAGAACAGCTCTGTTGATTTTAGAGAACAGTTCTGTTGATTTCAGAGAACAGTTCTGTTGATTTCAGAGAACAGCTCTGTTGATTTCAGAGAACAGCTCTGTTGATTTTAGAAAAGGTGTCATTTAACATCACTGTTCTGAGAGTGAGAGTAATGGCTCACACACTCTCTGACCTTCATCTGCTTCTTCATGGTTGTTTTCTTTCTGGTTGGACGATGGGCATGCAGGCTATGTTCTCTGCTGAGCTGCTTGGCTGCTCGGATGGTGTGTGAGTTGGTGTGAAAGTTCTGGAGGGTTTGGGGGAATGAGTTCAGCTTCAGTGAAAGGTGAGTTTCAGAGAGCTCAGTCACCCCAGATCATCAGTCTGCCCCACACTTATGGTAACATGTGCACATATGTTCAGACTTCACGGAGCTTAGATGAAGAAGAAATTTCACAGCTGCTTCATCAGATGCTTTCTGCTGTGTCACAACAATGATGTGGGTCTGCATGACCTGAAATTAAGAAAATCTATCTTTTAAATAAAGAGACGGGAGGAGTTACAATACAAGTCAGTCCCAGTTGTTGAAAGAATAAAGCAATGTTAGATTTTTTATGAATTTACACTGTTAGTTCCCCAAAAACTATACATCTGTCTACATTGGTCATTTAATTGATTAATTTATTATTATTAGAAGTAGTAATATTATAATAACAACAATAATAATAACAATGACAACAATAACAACAATACTTATTATGATGATGATGATGATGATGATGATGATGATGATGATGATGATGATGATGACGATGACCGGGTAAACACTGTCCTTCATTATGTGTTTATGATGCAAAAAGGTGGGAAATTATTTAGTCTAAGGCAAGCATGACTGCCCAGTCTATGTCAGTCCAGAGGGGGTACTGATGGAGGGCAGGGACTCAGGACAGCAGATGTGAGGTCTCTTGGAGCAATTCTGTACACCATTCTCACTTTATTATTCTTTTAGTGCCTGAGAGTCCAGCATTTATGCAATAACACCAAGAGGAAGTTACTCTTTCAGAGAGCCTGTCACCTAAACCCAAGAGTCTGGTCCAGAAACTCCTTTGACTGAATCCTAAAGAATGGCTAACCACCTAAGAAATCCTGGATCATCCATAGTTTTCCTCTCTTAATTTTCAGCAACTGTTCTACCAGGATGATGGCCAGATGGCTCCAGGATTGAGAGGTGAAAGTGGACACATTGCTGCTGCATCAAATCTTTTTCATTAAATTAATAAATAAATAAAGGGTTTTTTGTGCTTGGCATAAAGGTCTTGTTGCCACTTGCATAAAAGTGCCCTGACCACTAGATCGCAGTCATGCTTTAGGAAAAAGCATCCTCTCCTAATTCAGATCTTACACCAACGTAGCAGAGGCTTCGTATCTTTGTGTTGTAAACTGAACATTTATAGAAATGTTCAAGTGACCACCAGCTAAGTGTGTTAAGATGTGCTTCTGTGTTAACTATGTTTATGGGGGTTCTGACTTTTTGCTCTGTTTTAAGTTACCCCTTAACATCGCTAGAGGGCGCTGTAAGACTGTTTCCAGTCCCTGCAGACTACAAAACACGCCCACAAAATGAACCACGCCCATTTCAAAAAGACTCTTTGTAAACGTAAATGGGAAGCTCTTGCATGATTTATTATTTTATCCTTCATTATTGTGAGTTAGCTTGTTTTTACAGGAACGTAGTGGCAAAAAATAACGTAGACTGCATTTTAAAGTGTTTTCTAAAAGGGAGAAAGGTTTGATTCCCAGCTGTGGTCCTTCCTATGTGGAGTTTTTATGCTCTGGTGCCGCCTGGGCTTCTTCCCACAGTTCAAAGACATGATCAGGTGGATTGGTTTGTTGTGGGGCAGTGGTGGCCTAGTGGTTAGGGCGTTGCCCTGGACCAGAAAGTTGTGGGTTTGATTCCCTCACCAGTAGGTTGCCCTGAGGTACCCTTAAGCAAGGTACTGTCCCTGTCACTGCTCCCTGGGCACTTTCAACAGCTGCCCGCTGCTGCACGCATGTGTATGTGTGAAATGCAGAAGTTGAATTTTGTTGCGCTGTGCTGCGTTTCACAATGACAAGGGTAGTCACTTTCACGTTTTATTTTCCACTTGTGTTTTGTGTTGGGGGTGTCCTGCAATCTTGCACTGGGAGTGCCTATGGACCTATGGCTCAAGAAGTCAAAGATTTAAATCCCATCTCTGGCACTACCACCACTGGGTCCCTGAGCAAGACCCTTAACCCTGAGTTGCTCCAGGGGGACTGTCCCTGTAATCAGGACATGGAAGGCCCTCTGGATAAGAGCATCTGCTAAATGCTGTAAATGTAATCTCATAAGTGGGAGTGTTTTGCAGCAGCAGTGACTTCTTTGCAGTCATTAGGCTTAGACAATGTGGCATCGCATGGTTCTGTCCTGGTCATTAAGTATTTGGGCTTACATTGGCGCCACCGGCACATAACAATGACAATTGCGTTCTTGTGGAAATGAAACAGCTGCAGTTTTCAAAGCCAAACACTGCGGTTGCAACATGATTTTAGACATAGCTTGTTGACAGCGCAGTTTAAGCTTCATTGGCTAGAAGCTCTGACAAGATCCCTGTTGAAATAAACCTTAGTGAATACAGCATGACACTTATTGAAATGTGCACTGATTGTGGTTTCACATTCAAAATTCAAATATGTTTCCTTTAAAGAAATGTTATATCTGACAAAATTGCTCTCAGAGCTGGAAGGGAATCATCGGCCAGTAAGAGAGTTTTGGGAGTGGTTAGTGTTGTGCTGGGCTTCATCAGTCTTGCAGTTTGAGGTCTTATGGTACAGTGTCCTGCAGCAGGAGTTTATTGCAGTTTCCCCCAGAGTGTTATAACTATCTTATAGTGGGCGGGTCCTATAGTATGTGGAGAGGGAACGTCTTGACGTAGGAGTGTCTTATAGTGGGCGTGTCTTTTTCTTGTATTTTGCAGAAAGAGCGACATATAGTGGATGTGTCAGATGGAGTGTCCTTTAGAGCGTGTTGCAGTGGGAATATCCTGTTAAAGACATATCGTGAAGTGCTAGTAGTGCCCAGTAGTGGGAGTGTCCTGCTGTGAAAGCATCCTGTAGTGAGAGTGTCTCGCAGTGGGAGTGATCTGCAGTAAAAGCATCCTGCAGTAGGAGTGTCCTGCGGAAGGAGTGTCGTCTAGTGGGAGGGTCCAGCAGCGGGAGATCCTGTAGTGGCAATGTCCTGTGAAGGGAGTGTCCAGTACCAGGAGGTCCTATAGTGACAGTGTCCTGCAGTGAGAGTGTCCTGCCATGGGAAGGTCCCGTTTACGAGTGCTCTACAGTGGGAGTGTCCATTAGTGGCAGTGTCCTGCGGTGGGTGTGTCCTGCGGTGGGTGCGTCCTGCGGTGGGTGTGTCCTGCGGTGGGTGCGTCCTGCGGTGGGTGTGTCCTGCTGTGGGTGTGTCCTGTAGTCTTGCACTGAGCGCTGTGGGCGGGGTGTAGCGCGGGAGCAGCGGGCTGCTCCGCTCAGTTCTCGGCTGTTTCAGACGCGGAGCGAGGCTCGCTCGTGTGTCCGTGCCGGTAAAGCGCGCCGGGAGCGGAGGCCGTGAATCCCCAGCAAAACAAAAGCGGTCGGTGTGTCTGAGCCAGTAAAGAGCCCTGCGAGTAGACGGGAAGGCTGGAGTCACACTTCAGCAGAAAGGTAGGAGGAGAGGAGTTTGGATGCTTGGCTTGCTGAGAGTAGCTGACTGTTCTGACGCCGGTGTTGATGCTGAGAGGCGAGCGGCTGGTTTATCATCAGCCCGAGCAGGAGCTGAAATCACTCTCATCCCCTCCATCAGCTGAGAGTTCAGTCCTGCAAAGAGCTGCATGGGTGTGTGTGTGTGTGTGTGTGTGTGTATGTATGTATGTGTGTGTGTGTGTGTGTGTGTGTGTGTGTGCGTGCGTGTGCGCGCGCGCGCTTTGTGTCCAGTGCAACGGCGTTCAGTTTTATATTCGTTACTTTTTTGCATGTGGCAGGATTAGTGCGAACAGAACGACCTCCTTCATCCTGGACTGGGTGAGAAATGTGGCCCCAACTTTTGGGGCTGTTATTGCACTTGCAGGTGGCAACTTTTCAAGTCATGTGTGCAGCTTTTAGCCATTGGCCAAATATAAACAGCCCTCGCTGCAGAACAAAGCAGAATAAACATAAAATGCATGTCAGGTATCTTATGTACGAGATGTTCCAAAAATATATTTACCTTTATTGATTTCTATTGGGTTACTATAAGAATCTCATGTTGCCTCGTGATCCATCATTGTAGTGAACTGTGGGACACCACAGGAGTTAAATAAAATAAATACTGCAGGGATATTAGAGAAGATTAGTTTTGCAGCAATGTAGAAATATTAGTGCTCCACTTTTGGCAGTCGGGGAAAAAGGCAATAGCATCAAAAACTTCACTGAATGATGACCTGATCTCCGCTGCCTTGGTGCGATGTAGATGATATAAGTGTGTGTGTGTGTGTATAGGGTGTATAAGTGTGTGTTCATGCTTCAGCTAGTGCACATTGTAGTGTCTTTAGAGCACTACTATTATGCAGACACAGGACTGTGCATAATGCCATTACATAACTCGAGAACTCAGAGAAGAGCATTTTTCTGAGCAATAAGCGTTGTGAACTATTCACCTGTGCAATCAGTCCGAAGCTTAACTCTGGGGGTCTCTGGGCTGCTGGGGTCTCTGAACTTCTGCAGGCAGCTGTGTGCTCCACCTGTCACACAAAGGCTATCGGTGGCCACCGTTTGTTTCCATCTATACAGACAGCATTGATCGTTCATGTTTATTGATTTCTCTTAAGTGACAGATTTAGCTCTACCTGGAAATGAATGGGATGTAATGCTGTGATGAATTATTGATATACATTGGGGCTTCACTGAATTCAGCTGTGAGTGAAAAATACTGCTGCTCTGCTGCGCCATCCTTTGCCCTTAAAAGGGTGCACATCAGCTTTTCTTTTATTTATTTGTATTCTATTGAAGCCCTAGTGTCAAAAATTTCACAGCTGATGGGATAGATTTGCATGGCACATTCCACCAGATTATAGACCACACTGACATTCATATCCTCTAGTGTATGACAGTCACAACATAGTTGCATCAGCTGGCATTTTCTAGCTGATTACAGTATTTTGCTAAATGCGAGAGAGTTTTCGTGATTGTTTTCACGCTCCGCTCATAGCTGAAATGATTTTCTCAGTTGTTGAAAGCCTAGCCATCTGTTGTATTAGCACTGCATTTGGATTTCTACATTCAATCAACATGACTTGTGGGAAAAACCTACCAAAATTAGACATTTACTCTAAACAAGAAGCCATAATATTTGTCACATATTCACGTTGCTTCTACAATTTTTTTTTCTAAATTTCAAGCTAATCTTAAATGTTGAATGTTGTTAAAAATGGCAGGATGATGGAACCAGCGCAGTTATTGAAGTGAGAAATGAAATTTACATTATCACTACAAACTGTGGAAACATATTGCCACCTCTGTTGCAAACTGCCTAGTGTAATTTATTTTGGAGAGTTTTTTTTTTTTTTTAATTCCCATTCCTCATGAAGCGTCCACACCCTGTAAATGACAAATAGTCTTTTAAAACAGAGAAAGCAGAAAAGGTATTTATTTTCACATGGGAAGAGTGATATGAAACTTATGGGACCTCTTGCCTTGTCTTGAAGTGTAGTTTGTCTTTTAATCAGCAAGGCTGCAATCAAACGTCTGTAGTGCACTGCGGAATATACAGATTCAAATGAACCTACAATGATTATTATTATATGCAAACATTACATAAACCTATATATAAAGCATTTACCATATTATCCAATCCTAGAACATGTATTTATATAACGTCAGTATATTAAACCGCCAACTTTAAAGGATCTATATCTAGCACAGATACATTTTTTTTTCACCAAGAACAATTACATTTGTATTTTTTTCAGGATTACAGGTCAAAACTTTTTTTGTCCTTTAAGGTAAAGAGGCTGCTTTTGTAACTGTGCAAGATGGATATATTATAATGGGCTCTTTACTGATTGGCTATATTGTTTCTCATTCAAAAAGCAATCTTGACTGAAGCAGTTCTCATAATTTCATTGTAAATGGGCAGAGCTAAATGGTGTTGGTTTCTCTGACATCATAAAAAAATGCATTGAAAGTGGTTTGCTTTTGCAGCTAAATTTGTATAAATAGGCATTGGATATTGATTGAGGAGCAAATGGTGTTTTTTATTGTCTCATTTTGCAGGGCACAGAATAACAGATTGCTTGAAATTTTTATTAATTTTCCACTTTCTAGAAATGTTACAAAAGTGAAAATCAATATATTAGATAGTGTGCGGCTCTATCTGCAACACACTACTTTATTTGATGGAAGGATTTGCTGATATAAAAGTACATATGATAAAGTGTGCAGGGATCTTGATCTGAGTTTTTTTCTTTATTTGGGTGAACTGTTGAATAAATGCTATAAAGTATTTGAGGACGTGTGTTCTTGTGAATGAAATCATGGTTGTGATTATGTTTGGCTTGTGTCATTTGTCTCATCCTTGCTTTGAATGAATTTTCTTTTTTGAAAATTATTTCTTAAACTTATCATTTTTAAGGCTGCCACAATAACTGCCCGATTGCTGTTGTTTTCCACAGGTTTTTCAAAACCTTTTCACAACAATCATAATGTGTACCAAGTTCATGTTTATTAGAAGCGGTGATGCACAGTGACATCATGTCATAGTGTCCAGCTGATGCTGGAATACTGTGCTCCTTTTTTTAAAAACTTTTTTAAATTTATCTTATTTTTATCTTTATTTTGTAACCCGTTTTAATGTTGTTTGGCTGCAGAGGAAGTGTCTTTGCTCTTATACTCACACTCTCAAGCCAAAAATGTAAGAATAACTTTACTGACTCCATTTGATTCTGTAATATTAGCTACCAGACAGCTCATCTTTTTAATTTTAGGCTAAAAATTAAAAGTTTTTAATTAAAAGGACAAATTATAGCAATTAATCTTTAGCTAGAAGTTCATGATCATTACATGTCTAACTATTATTTATTATGTGTTTCAAACAATAAAAAATTGGATAAATTTGCTCCATTACAATGCAGTACTCTATATTCAAGATTTCCAGCAAGGGCTGTCAAATTTGAGCACATCCTGCTCATTAAATAAAACTTTTACACATAAATTAAAAATGAAATACCATTTTTAAAACAAGAGCAGGAATAGAGCTGGTCCACCTGTCTATTGTGCTCTAGGATTTGGAATGAACTCCGTGTTGAAAATGTGATGAAATTTGCTGTAGTGAAGCCCTTTCTGTTTTGTTTTCAGATATATTAACTTTTGTCTTTCTGGCTGAGTCATTACTTTTTACTGCTTGTATTCAAAGACAAAGCACTTTCCTATAAGCAGCTCCAGTGGTTTTGTAAATGAATGCCCGGGGTTAAAATACTTGAGTACCCCATCACCTCTTTGGTGGCCACCCAAAAAAAGGAAATGATTAAAAGCCTGTTGAAAGTCCTGCAGCACAGAGGCTTTAATTGGGTAATGACTTTGCTGATACGAACAGAAAAGCCTTAAGGGTCCAGTAAGTGTTGTGGATCTGCAGACCCTGCTCTATCTAATGGATCTCCCAGTACAGAATAGGCTGCTTCATGCCTGGAATAGGCACAAAGACTGGCGACTCTGCACTTACTGCTCTATTGATAGCAGTCTCTCTCTGTGAACTGGAATGCATTTGAAAATTAGTTTGAAATCTTATGCTAGAATTTAGGAGAGACACTTTATTTGATTTAGGATTTTATATATATATGTATGTATGTATGTATGTATTGTGTGTGTGTGTTTGGACTCCCTGGTGCTGATTGTACTTTCTAATCTGTTTTTTTTTTTAGCAGGGCCTATTGGTTGAGTAAAGAACACCTTATTCTACTGTGATGTTCTTCCACCATAAATGCTGTGTGGTAAGTAATTATGAGAATTTTTTTTTAGCTTAGTGTTGTTGAGGAAGTTATACACATGTATCTGTTTTGATTATCATCTCAAAATGGGGTCTTATATTGTTTTTGTAGATGGAAAAAAAAAGACTCAAATCCAAAAAACATTTAAAAAATGCTCAGTAATGCTTACACGTATTCTGCCTGCTGCTAAGAATGTTTTGAGCTGGGGTTATAGGTCAGATTTTGTCATTTGAAAGCTCGAATCTGTGGTAAGGCGGACTCTTGTTGGGCTGTGTTGTTTGACAGCATTATTGTTGAGTAGAGCCGGTGAGATATCATGCTGGGAGCCCTGCTGTGATGCTGTCTCAGAGGGGCTTTGCTGCTCCTTTGCCTCTTAGCTTCAGACAGCTTAATTGCCATGTGTCAAGATGTATGGACACAGATTACAGGGAAAATGCAAGTCAAGAGAGAAGTATGTTGCAAAAAATATCTACTTTTGAGCAATTTGGGGTCCACAGTACCTACTTTGCATAGTATGGAGCTGGGTATGGCCTGATTGTTGACTTTCCTGCTTTCCTGTTTCCGTTGACTATTCAGTTGATGATTCATTTTAGATGTACACCTTCCTTTCCTTGCCATGACAGACCTTCCAGCAGTTTCGTTAGTTTAATTTATATTAGAACTATGTTGTAAAAGATCAGTCTGTTAACCAGAACGCCCTGCTTTATTGCAGATTTAGTAGCTGGGTGACTGCTCTGTTGCTTTGTGAAGGTTGCATATTGAAGCACAGCCTGTTCAGTAAAGACCTTTTTGAAATAATAAGTTCATTACATTGCATAGCGTTTAATGGACATAGGCTATATAGATATTTGTCATTTTTAGATGGGAAAAACAGTAAAATGCATTATTTTTAGTTAATATAACAGTTAAACTAGTGTGTAAAATTGCTATTTTGATAGTTAATGAATATGTTCATGATTCCAGCATGATTATTAAATACGCTCATAATTACAACTATTTTTTATGACTACTCACCGTATCCATGTTGCTCAAGGCCAACACATGTTTTTGCTTAAAATATATTCAGAAAACTCTATTAAACTAGGCTTTCTGTAACCTTGCCCGCGCATTCCCATTCATTGCAAAATCTTTTTCTCCAAGTCAAACCCCACCTTGTAAAGTGTGTGTGATTGTATAGGGATACGACCCATATAAGCTCTAATGCCTTCATCAGTATTCATAGGTCATTTCATGTTGGTTCAGTTCTCAAAGTGAACTTGTCACTTGACTGAAGTCTGGCAAATTACAAAGTAAATTTCCAGAATAACCTCAGATCACCTTGTGCAATTGCTGTGATAGGCAATCTTCATTGCATGTGAGCAATTGATATTTCTTTTTATATGGACTTACTTATGTATAGATGTATGTATTTGATTATTTATTTTAACGTGCATAGGTGATTGCATGTGGAATCATGGGTTATTGTTAAATATGCAACTGTTTAAAAATGATTAAAAACCCCACATAGGTGGGTCTTTTTTCAAAAGTTTTTTTTTGTAACAAATGATATTACCTTTAACCACAATATGCTTCTAATCCTGCCACTTTTGTCTAAAGGCAATAATATCTTTTCTTGCTTGGTTTGTTTTGCTTGGCAGGTTTTTTTCCGTAGTAGAGTCTAAAATCAATATGAATAGAGGGAATTTTTACACCTCTCTCACTGTAAGGCTGCTGGCTAAAGGTTAATTGCTTTTGCTAATGTTATTGAGGCCCCTGTAAAAGTGGGTCATGTGCACTGCTTGAGAAAGTGGCCTTTGTGAAGGAAACTAACTCAATTCATGATGAGGCTGAGACGCAGGATTTTCCTTCACTTCAGCATAGAAATTCGCATCACATCATTTGAATGTTCTTGCTGAATGACTGTCATTCATGTGAGCTGCAGTGGATCAGGTGGACTATAGTGTGTCTGTGCAAACATATGTACAGATAAGGACACAGAACTTGTATATAAAATATTCCGCTGTTTTATCTAAAAACCTGGAAAGACTGCAATTTACTTTTATAAGCCGCATATGGAAAAACAAATTTGCCAATGTTCTTCAAATATGAGTTTAATGTAGTATATAAAGACTGTTAAAATTTCACCACATACCATTCACTCTCCAGTCCCTACAGCCCAGGCATGAAACTATCAACACATTTACATATATTCTTACACTAATTTAGCCTACAGAAGCTTATTATATTAATCTCCAATTAACTCCAGATTTTGTTATTCTTCAATCACAGCAACAACATCAGCAGAAATTGCTTTAGGCCTGCTGCCACTCTCCTGCTCAAAATCTGCCAAATT
Source organism: Hepsetus odoe (assembly GCA_017165825.1). Classification (NCBI taxonomy): domain Eukaryota; kingdom Metazoa; phylum Chordata; class Actinopteri; order Characiformes; family Hepsetidae; genus Hepsetus; species Hepsetus odoe. The sequence goes on along the minus strand of CM029374.1, from coordinate 19,572,545 downwards.
AGCTGCCACTGAAACATCTTATACAAGTTGTGTAACATTCTCATTTTCTGTTTGTAACTAATGTAGAAAATAGAAAATTAGTAACCATTTCAGACAAGCTCTTACACCTAAATATCAATCCTTTTGATCCATATGTGCTAATTTGCCTGCGAAAACAGTCCATTTTCACTGTTTTTGTGATGTCCAGAAACCAAAACAGTTTAGATCAACCCATTCAGACTGACTTTATGAGGAGTGTTTAAGTCCAGATTGCTGTTTGATTGAGTCACAATACATTGCAGAGTAGTGGTGATTATCATATATCAATATCAAAAAACACGGTCACAAAAACCGGTTTCATTTTGAAGGATAAAAAGAGGTTTGGAAAAATCAGTGTTTTTGGTTCATAATACCACATCACCATCATAAGTGAACCTCCATGGTACATGTAAGACATGGGACATATATACAAGGTAAATGTAAGATATGGGACATTTAATGAGAAATTGGGGTATCAAACATTTTTCTGCTGTTTGGAGTAGCTTTAAAATGTGCTCAGTGTTGGTTTAGGTGTGCATGCTAACTGATAAGAGAGATAGGACATAAAACAATAGATAGAACCTAAAAACCTGATGTTCTGAAGCAAAACCTAATATTAAATTTTTTTGTTTACTTTTACATTTACATTTAAATGTAAAAGTAAAAAAATGTACATGTTTTTTCTACTTTTACATTTATGGCATTTAGCAGACGCTCTTATCCAGAGCGACTTCCATGTCCTGATTACAGGGACAGTCCCCCCTGGAGCAACTCAGGGTTAAGGGTCTTGCTTAGGGACCCAGTGGTGGTAGTGCTGGAGGTGGGATTCGAACCGAGAACCTCTTGATCCAGAGGTCCGTAGGCAATTACCCTACCACTAGACCACCCACTTTACATTTTAAACTTGATACAGGTAGCGAATATGAGTGGTATTGCATTTCCAGACCAGATAGATTAGGTTTCATAGATATTTATACATTTTTATGGTCTACACTGTTTCAGACTGAAACGGGATGAGCCACTGATTTGTAAAGTTAAATATGCATTAGCAATGCAAACTCTGTAATGCATGTGTCTGTAGTCTGTTTGTTTTTTCTACAGAGTGCTGATGGTGCTGTATTCCTTAGATTCACTGTGTCTCCCCTGGTAACGTCTGTGTCAGTCTTCACCGATTTCTGGCTCTCTTTAGGATGATTTTATCAAACAGTTTCAGGCAATTCTTGACATTAGTGCTTGCGGAATTAACATTGTGGGTGCAGCGCTTGGCTGCAGTTTGGGTTTTATATAATGCATCAGTCAAAGGAGGGCTGGATTTACCCAACAAATGCATTTAAAATATAAATGTGAAATCATATTTACATTATTTACTTTCATTCCTGGAATTTGGGTTTAAATCCTTTATTTTGTAATATCAAATACAAAATTCTCTCTGTTTTTAAAGCACATAGTTTTAAATCTTTAAGGTTTCTTTAGAAGTCCAAAACATCTGCTTTTTCATAACTGTGTGCACCTTTATTAGGCAAGTGAGTATGTCGAGGATTAATTTTTATCTGGAACAAATGCAGTGCTATCAGACCAAAATGTTAATAACCCTGAAACCTGAATGTTTTACAAAAGAAATGTGAGTGTGAACATTCTCAAGGGAAAACATGTGTGCACAATTATTAGGCAACTATTACTGTGCAGAACTATTACACAACTAAATGAAAAAAATTGAACATTTCTGACCATTAAAAAAAAACAATAAAATAAAAAACAATAAAAAAATGGTGACCAGTATAGCCGCCCTTCTTTTTAATAACAGTCATAAGCCTCCCAGTCTGTCAGTTCCTTGTTTTGCTGATGATCAACATTTTGTGCAGCAGCAACCACAGCCTCCCAGACACTGTTCAGAGGGGTTCATCAAAATCATGGTCTTCTTGAAAGACTTTTTCCTGAACCACTCCTTGAAGAAAATGTCTTTAAAAACTGACAGTAGGTTTGGGAGTTGATTTTGAGTCCATCTTCAACCTGAAATGGTCCAATCAGCTCATCTTTAATAAAACCAGCCCATACCAGTACCTCATCTCCACCTTGCTGGCGCCAGAGTGGAAGTGGAGCTCTGTGCCCGTTACTGATCCAGCCAAGGGCCATCCATCCATCTGGTCCGTCTAGAGTCACTCTCATCTCAGTCCGTAAAACCTTTGAAAAATCTGTCTTGAGATATTTCTTGGCCCAGTCCTGATGTTTCAGCTTATGTTTCTAGTTTAGGGGTTTAGGGACTTGGCCATGTCTCTGAGCACTGAACACCTTGTTCTTCTGGACTCTCCAGGTAGTTAGCAGTTCTGGAATATGGCAGCACTGGAGAATAATGGGTTCCTGGTAGCATCACATTTGATTCTTCTCAAATCTTTGACAGTTAATTTTTGTCTCTTTTTCTCAACAGGTTTCTTGTGACTATTTGCAACAAACCGTTTGATGTTGCTGTGATCACGCCCTGGTATCTTAGCAATTCACAAGTGCTGCATTGCTTTGAAATACTTTAAAAAACTTTTGACTTTTCAGAGTAAATTCTATCTTTTTTTTGGCCCAGTTTGAAGAAAAGAAGATGCCTAATAATTCTGCACACCTTGTTATAGGGCATGAATCTCCTTAGGCCACACCTTCCCTCATTACACAAATACACATCATCTGATCTGCTTAAATTCAATGAGCATTCAAGTTGATACAGCTTGGAGTTGGAATATGCATGAAAATGATGATATAGTCAAAATACTCGCATTCCTAATAATTGTGCACACAGTGAAGTTTTAACCCAATGTAGAGTATTTGCTTCTTGAGAGTGCTCTGATGTGTTTTCATTATTCAGAAACAATATCTAGCACACTGACAGTGCTGATGAGGTTTGTGAGCCTTTCTCTGAAACAAAGAACTGCCATACTTTAGTGCGGGGCTTTTAAATGACACAAAATAAATGATATGCAAAAAAGAAAAAAAATTGCAGTCATACTTTAGCCAAAATGGTGCGTTAATAAACAAGGCTCTTTTTAGTAATATCCAATTTCATATCATTTTGCAGATTACATCAAAGATCACATTCTTTGCCCAAATTTGCTGCTAAACAACATTAACAACTTTAACAAATCTGCTTGTAAAAAGTACTAAACAAGTTTTGAGTGATCCAGCGTGCACTTTATATTCTAAAATTAAGTTTGTAGCTTTCTGGATACCATACACATGTAACATTTGGAATTAATTTCAACCCACTGTAGCAACCAGTCAGCATGCTATTATTCAGTGGCAAACTGAGACTATTACAGCTACGCCTTCAGTGTGCTCCATGAAATTCAAGAAGTCTTAGTAAAATCTGTTTAAACACACCTGAACACTAATTTGTGCTTGTGCTCCAGTGGGAGTCCAATGACATTTTAGTGCTTAAGTTTACAATATTGCAAGTAAACATTTGATCTTTCTAGATTAAACATGGACATTTGAGGCTTGGGGTAAGTTAATTATAAGAAACGTCAAGTCAGTGTTTTGATGTACATTGTGTTTTCACAGTTGACATTGTGCAAAGCAGCTTTAAAGAATCTGAGTCTGAGCCCCTAGTGAGCAAGCTAAGGATGATCACTCCCTTGAGCCGGAGGAGGAACCTCAACCAAAACTCAGAAGAACTCTCTGTTCAAAACAGGATACCAAAAGAGAACAGACAGATATAACTATGGAGATGGCTTACCAAATATAGGCAGAGTAAACTAATTTTTACTATCGATGGCCAGTATAGCACTAGTCAGATTACTTAGTCTTTGTTAGAGCCTGTGTACTTCAAAGTAGGTTTGTTTAGGGGTAGGCAGCACATGAAGGTGATCCATGGGGGTCGAATTAGTGTAAATGATTCACTGAAGGTCAACCTGGCCTAGAGTAAAGATGAGCAAGAAACCTTGACCATGTTCAAGTGAATTGAGCAGGTGGGCAACGATTCCTTTAAGAGCAGAAAAGCAGTTACTTTTAAAGTAAAGAAAAAGTCCAATTAAAATAAGAAATAATGAATGATGCAACCATGATGCAATTAGATGCTCCGTTATGTACTAATACAGGTCATAATGAATAAAGCACCATGCACATTGAATAAACTATTTGGAACTGTCTAAATGAACCTTTATTGAACAGATAGCACGTTTGCTGCCAATGTGTATATATATATATCACCAAAATCACTTCAGTTATTTTCAGTGGATGTTTACATGCTGAACCACACATTTCTGTATTCATGTTTAACAGTTAATCCCTAACTTTAACTCCGAGATTCCATTTTGCACACAAAACCATCAATTGTTGGATTTGAAAAACACCAAGTCAGCACATCCCACATCATTTTCAAATGTGGCTGATGCATTTGCATGCTTCAGCCAGATCTTGTTTTCACACTGGTTCAGCTCTCTCATCTGGATCACTGCTTCTAAACTTCAACTTCAGCGTGCTAGTCATACATATGTATGTTTGGCATTTCAATGTCAGCTGGCATAGTCTGACACATGGAGAGACATCCATTTTGCTCAGTTATATATTTCTTCATTTTTTAGATTTACATTGTTGGCAGGTTTTTATTATTAAATGCTGTGCAGACCATTAATTTCTTTGGGACATCCATAAGCCTTGCACTGGCACTTAAAGGGTGAAACCTGTGAGAGTGAAGTGAACTGTCTGTGAACTGGTCTAATAACCTCTCTGTGCCCTGCACTCTGTCTGACCCTGCCATGAGTCAGGACTGGTAACCATGCGTGAAGCAACATGATTTCTTAATGAAATATTTAGGATGGTGTGGGACCCCCTTACCCATTTAAGCGGAGTGAGGTTCTTTCTCTTTTCACTTTGACACTATTGAATAAGTCATTCTCGCCATTCCATAAACTTCTCCACAGTAAAGAAAAAGAAAATAGCAGTTCCATGCCATGCCGAAGGATATATATATATTTTATTTTTTTTCACAGGAATATTTTGATGGTAATCAGGCCGTAAGGACTTGTAAAAGTTAGTTTTATTTAAATTATGTGGTATTGCATTTTGCTATTGCAAAGCACTATTTGTTCTACAATTAGCATATGGGAGGTTCAGCTTTGAGGACACCATGTGCTTGTGTTCTGTATCTTAGAAATGCAGAAGAAATGTAACTTGCAAATCTGACTGATTAAAGAATAACCACTTGAAACATAAAGCAGGGAGTGCTTGAAGGTAATGTAAAAGATTGTTGGAGCTGTTTTGGCAGTGCTACTGAGCCAGATCTGCTGTCATGTCCTTCCCGATTACTCGCTGTGTGCTTAAGTGGCTGTGGCAGGGCAACTGGAGGACTGGCGTTATTTCAAAAGTTTCCTGCTGATCAAGGTTGCCAGGTGTAAGTTCAACGTTTAGATATGTGTAGTCAAACACAAAGGCCTCCAACGCTGGCACTCGAATATGGCATTCTTGTAGTTTTTGCCTACAGGTGTTTAAATGTTCAGTCTTTGAAGCTCTATCTTTAGACATTATTCCCTGTTTAACCTGTTTGTGTGTATCTTAGCAGCCCTGGTTTTATCTTGCTCAGTTCCTCTCAGATCCTTGCTTCGGGCCTGTTATAAAAAAAAAAAAAAATACAAAACATTGTTTCTCAGCTCCTGTGTTCTTGCCAATTTGTTCACAGGGTAGTGAACATGGATATGAGGCCACTTTCTCTGGTCTGGGTGAACAAAATCAAAGGCCAGCGAAGAACTGAAAATAATTTATAACTCTGAACCTTAAGGTTTAAATACATCTGCAGTTTTATTTTTCTGTTCCATGGCACAGAGACAGTAAACATGTCTCTGAGATATTACTGAAGTTGATGTGGACCAGGGTGAGCTGTGTGTGCATCTACAGCCCATGCGCACTCCTCCTGACCTGAGCTCACAGTAGCGTGTAAATGGCGGCTTTACGAGCGCTCAGATCGGATTACGGCTGAAAAGCACGGTGCTGGCACGCATTAATCAGAATGTGTCCTATGTAAATCATCAGCAATGACCCTGAGTGGTGTTTTATTACGCTTGGATGGTCCATTGGCCACTGTCCAGAGAAACACTAACCATATTTAAAGGCTTATATTATGGAAAAGGATTTTTTATTTTTTTTATGTTAAAAGAATACCATTCACTTCCAAGTTTGTACAAGCCATATATGAAACGTAAACTGATAAAACTGTCCATTTTGGACGAATTGTTTTTGTGATTGACCTCTCTGCCTTCTCAGTCTGTTGTTGCTTAGCTTGCCCTTTAGTGCTATGAAGAGAGTTTGAGTCTACTGCATTTTCAGTCAAGCAAAATATCAGGTTGCTGAAACAGAAATCATAAGAATAGATCTGTCTTAAAGGAGAACACAGGGGAAAAAAATATATAATAAAATAAACACAAAAAATATAGCATATAGGCTCTTTAGGCATTTGCATACTTACAAAAATGTTCGTCATGAAAAATAATACTAGAACCAAAATCTACTGGCACAGTTGGTTTATTTTGTCATTTAATCTGCTGGTAGGTGGTCAGTAGCCTGGTAGTGCATTATGTTCAAACACGAAGGATCTCACTGCTGCAGCCGCACAGCAGAACCACTTTGCTGACTAGAATGTTGATTAAAGCTGACATGGTGATAATAATGCTTTTTTGGCCAGCCAGCTGGACAGGTGTTGCTGACGGTATACTGCCTGCCAGAAAGCTTGGTTTATTTTTTTTCCCCTTGTTTTCCCCTGTGTTTACCACAGCAATCTCTGTTCTTTTTCTCTAATGTTATAATGTGAGTTTTCGCTGGAAAAAAGTACACATTTTTTTCATAAACCATGATAAATATAGACACTAATTAATATAAATAATACATAATGTACATTGTTTAAGTGAGGAAAGCCAAGAGGAGGTCATGAATTAAACAGTTAACACTTAGCAGTTCTGTAGTCTAATATATATATATATATATATATATGTATATTACTTTAATTGAACACATTTAAAATTTTGCATTTGTTTTTTAAACCTTTGTTCTAGTTCCTGCATGTAAATTATGAATTACACGTCAAATAAAGAGCTTTAACTTGTTTAATGAGTGCTCCTTTGAGGCTTGAGATTCTGCCAGCTCAGAGAATTATGAGACTTCCCACTGCGCTCAGTGCTATGGTCTGAATGAAACCAGTGCCTACTGAATTGTTACTGTGATTCAGCATGGCAGTTTGAAAACATGTGGTCGCTCGACTATGAATCCCTGAAGTGATTTCGGGTTCTCTGCTTTTTTTTTTTATGCGTGCATTCATGCTTTAAATTTATGTATGTATGTATTTGTTTATGTGTGTGCTGAGGATTGAAAGGATATGCTTGGTGAACTGTCTTGGCATTTAGCTTGTGACAAATCGTTTGACATGTTTCTTCAGTGTACATCAGCAAACTGTACTTTTTTAAATCCTCATTTATACAGTGATGTTTAGAATCCTTCTGATGAGCTCTTGGGTGTAGATGCATATTTAAATTCTTTGCACACTTGTACTCTGAACAGCATGGCACTAAGATTACTCGGCAGATGAAAACCTTCCTCTGAAATATTTAGTAGTGTGCATTCGTTTAAGCCAAGCTTTCCCCCAGTCCCCTAGGTTCTCAAACACTAGAGCGCTTTATTATAATTATTTCTAATTTTCATTTATCCATCATTCAGTTTGACTGGAGCCATAGAAAGTTCCCATTAGTGTATGTGCGTGTGTGGATACGTGACCTCATTTGGCCTGTTGGTGTGTGGCACCCTGCCAAGTGGAGCAGAGGTGAATGAAACAATAAAACTGCTTCTTTTCTGAAGTCTTTATGGCTGCACATTATCCTCATTTGTTTTTTTTTCTTCCTAATATTCTCTGAAATCCACATTTTCTGCTAAGCTTTCATCAGAAAAGCTATTGAGAGAGTTTAGCTAGAAATGGTGCTTTTTCTACAAATAGCACCACACACACACACACACACACACACACACACACACACAAATAAATAAATAAATTAAAGTTTTAAAAAATGAACACAGATAATTATTATTTTATCTCCAAACTTGTGGGGTTGATGGAGCCTTTTGCCGTGCTTGCAGGAAGAAAGGTGGAGAAACACTGTGGAGAAGTTGCCAGCAGAGAAGACACACAGACAAACACACTCACACAATCGCACCTCGGGGGAGAACTTAGGATCTGTAATTCACCTGGCATGCATGTCTTTGCACTGTTGGAGGAAACCAGAGCATCTGGAGGAAACCCATGCAATCTTGGAGAATACATACAAAATCCACACAGAGAGAACTCAGAATCTTCTAGCTGTGGGATGGCAATGGTAACCACTGGCACCGTGCCCCCCTATTCAAATGTTTATAAAGTAAACTACTTAAAAAGGAACTGCTGAAATAAATGTAGCATTGTTGGAATTAATAACGTAATGGGGTAACATCTAAATACATCTGCTTATTACCGGGGTTTTTGGGCAAAGCCGTATAAGAATTGTTTTTGGTTCTCTAAAGAGTCATTTTTAAAAAAGGAATGAAAATGGGTGAAAAACCTTTTAAAGATTGAAACCTATTAAATGGGTCTAAAACCTTTATATTTGGTGGTGCTTATTTATTTTATTCACAAGTCTAAATATTATATTAATGCCTTTATTTTGAGAGTCTGCTTATGAAACCTTAACTGTTAAGCGTTCTAAAATACTAACAATTTATATGATACTCTGAAATGATCTTGTTAAATTGCTCACGTGTTTTGTTGACCAGAGGACTGACCCTCTACACCACCTCCTCACCTTTAATTGTAAGTAAAGTTGAAAGTGAAAGTGACAACCCTCATCATTGCGAGGTCACAGCACCGCACATGTTAACCACAACGAAATTGGACCTCTGCATTTAACCCATGCACACAAACACCTTGCAGCAGTGGGCAGCTATTGAGAGCACCCGGGGAGCAGTGACGGGGACAGTACCTTGCTCAAGGGTACCTCAGGGCAACCTACTGGTTTAGGAAATCAAACCCACAATCTTCCGATGTGGGGGCAACTCCATAACCACTAGGCCGCCGCTGCCAGTTAAAGGCAGCTGTAACATTAGCATGGAAAAGAATACTTTTCAAGATCTCCAGCAAGTCCATGTTTTTCCTTTTACAGATAGGATATGTTATCAAAGGTTGAAAGGTATCAAAGAGTGCTGCCTGCTACCTCGGTTGAATTAGACTGATAAAGGTGGACTGTATTTTATTAGACTGGAGCCACTGATTTATTGTATAAGAGTCAAACCTGAGTCTGGAGACCACCATGCAATCTTAAATGGCAGCATTCCCGTCATGTGATTTCAGCGGGTGTAGAAAACAAGAGGGAGTAATGCTAATTGATGCAGCTCATGCAAGCTTTCCTCTCTGTAGTGCTCAGAGGGACTGCTCTGTAGACTGTGATAGCCAAGGTCAGTCTAAGTGCAGTAGGCATGTTTCTTGGGTCTTCGGGGAGGCTTCTGTTGCTTTCTGCTTAAAGTCTTGTCACACCCGTGCTTTGGTAGTGGAGCATAGCTAAAAAGAAGGCTCACTACAGAAGTAGCTGACTGTGTCGTGAAGCCGTCGAGCGGGGTTAAAATTCTAACTCTGTCTGATGAACTGCTTCATACTGTACTAGGAAACAAGGCCGGCATTCTAGAAAAGAGGCTTACTCCTGAGGAATATATTTTCTGCTTGTTTTAATTCTCCTGGAGGCTGAAATGTTCTATCATCTGTGTTCACACATTCTTGATTTCATTTCTGTCTGAAGTTCAAACGAACAACTGTATGATCTGTATGTTTATTCCTCACACTGATATTCATTATGCCTTTAGGTCTTGCGCACTGACTGACAAAAACCAGCTTCTTTTGATTCATTTTTGCTTTCTGAAATGCCTGCACTGCCTTCACACAGATGGCTAGCTTTGCATTTTCATTTCCTGGTGGACTGGAGCAGACTTCGCTCATTTGGTTCCTCCAGCAAGTGAAAATGGCTTTGGCTGCTGCAGTCAGATGAGGACAGGCCGATAAACTCTCTCTTCTGGACAGAAAAAGTGAGGTTTAGAAAGTCAGTTTGGAGTCATTTAGTGGCTTTAGATAAGCAAAACTGAAATGTGCAATTTAGAGTAACTTCTGAATGGCCCTGGAACTCTTGCCAGACTTTGCATAGACTTGCTAGACCTTGTATCCTATTCCTATACAATTTACCTGATTGTATCCCCTGCATTAATATTTCAGCATTCTACCCAAAAATTGAAAAATCTGAGATGATTCAATGTTTGATCAGAAGTTTGTTTGGATTGAAATCCAGTGTTAAAATGATGTAGGGTCAGAAACAGATTCCAGAAATGTTAGAAGAAGATAATAAGAAATGTCCATAAGAAATCCTAAAATTGGTTCATTTTATTTTTACTGAATTCTAAGATGAGATTTTGGCCAGGTTTGTTCATAAGTATAGTTCTGGGAACATTCTTGGTGCATGTTTGAGTGATGAGCTATGATATAAATTTCAGTAAAGCCTTAGAGGATGAATGATTTTACTGGTCCATAATGACCAATGAAGACACATTCTAAACATCTGGCAGTGCCTGATTGTTGTGCAGTTACAGTGAAGATATTATCACCTTCTATCAGAAAAGTAAACGGAAAGTTCTTTGAGCGTTTCTCGACATGAAAATGCATGAGAAAAAATGTGGCATCACAGGTCATGAAATATCACATGGTTTTTAACAGCCAAGCAAGGCTGTTTTAGTGTCAGACTGGGGATCAGGTTGCTAATCGAATGTGCAATGCCCGCTTTCCAGATTCAATGATGACAACTCCTCTTCACCCTTGCTCCCCTTGCTGCTAGAGTGGTATGCCTGCTCAAAACTGATCAATTAAGAAATAATGGAAGCGGTGTCGTTTAGGAGAAAATGAACAGTTTGTAAGTCAGCTGAGAATAATTTCTAGTTTCCGACTGGTGAGAATGGTTTTATGAAGCTTAAGCTTTGAGGCCTTTTGGCTGAGGGTTAAGGAAATGCATGTCAGAATGTTCTTTTCAGTAGATGACACGTGATTGACTGGAAACAATGGCTCTTCACTCAGCCTAGGTATGTGCAATCAGTCTAATTACACTTCAACAAGTGCGCCCACAGACAATTTTAAAATAGAAACAGAATATCATTTAATAACAGTCATATGCAAGACAGTTTTTTTATTTCCTTAGACATATCTCACCTTTTTAGAGACTTACTGAACACAACTACAAAAGGAATGCCACCACCAGTTCTTCATTTCACCCTGTTGTTTTAATCGTGCATCAGACGTGTATGATCAGTCAGGCATGCTTTTATTATAGCAAATTATTTGGAATGTAGGAAAAATCCTGAAGAGCTTCACTTTAAAATGAGAGGAATAAATTCTCAGGAACTTTATTCTATACAATAAGGAATCCCTGAGGGTTTGATTCACCACCAGCAACATTTGCAATCCATTTTTGCATCTAACTTTATTTATATTCAGCTGAGTTATTCCAACTGTACAATACAGTATCACCATAAAATTAGTAGATCCACAAAATCCAGCATTTATATCTTTCTAAAAGAACACAGTTTATTCTGAGGTCTCCCTCTTTTTCAGACTTAATTTTGTTTGTTTGTTTTAACGCTTATCATAATCTGAAGTCAAGTGAAATTGACTATTTGTCATTGTGAAACACAGCACAGTTAAACACAACCTCTGCTTTTCACCCATACATTTACATTTACATTTACGGCATTTAGCAGACGCTCTTATCCAGAGCGACTTCCATGTTCTGATTACAGGGACAGGAGCAACTCAGGGTTAAGGGTCTTGCTCAGGGACCCAGTGGTGGTAGTGCCAGAGGTGGGATTCAAACCTGGAACCTCTTTAGCCATAGGTCCATAGACAAGTACCCTACCACTAGACCACCACCACCATACATACACGTGCAGCTGGGGGCAGCAAATTAAAGTGCCCGGGGAGCAGTGATGGAGAAGGTACCTTGCTCAAAGGCACCTCAAGATTTAGAACCCATGACCTTCTGATCTTGGGGTCTAGTCCATAATCACTAGACCACTGCTGCCACATTTAAAAAGCTTAGTTGTGTGTAGTTGTGAATTTTGAAGAACAAAGCAGTTGGAGCAGCTGTGGAGAATCTCTTGCATTGACTGTGCTTTTGCAACAGTGAAATAGAACTAAAAATAGAGTTGCTCCACTCTCTTACTGTCTATAATGTAAGATCTTGTGTGTGTGTGCGTGTGTGTGTGTGTGTATGTGCGCGTGCGTGTGTGTGTGTGTGCGCGTATGTGTGTGTGCGTGTGTGTGTGTGCGTGTGTGTGTGTGTGTGTGTGTATATACACATGTTCATTTGTGAGAAAAAGAGAGAATGAGTGTGAGAGGAAGATAACACTTGAAAATCTACTGAGTTGTCTGAATTTATTCTGTAGGCTAATTTTAGGTTAGATTTGCTTTGGAAATGCCTTGCCACCAGATCTATTTGGGGTGCATATATAAGCCCTCATTAGACAGTAGATATGAACTTGTAACACTTTAAATGGGACATCTGAGCACCCTTCTTATGACACTGCACAAAAGAGCGCATCAGTACATCAACTATAGCAATAAGGGCACAAAAAATCTATTATTTTTAAAATGTTGTGGCTAAATAAATAATTTCATCTGATATTCATTTTAACATTAAACTCACAATATGAGGGAGGTTTTTTGTTCATTATTGTCTTAAATTTTAATTGGGAAAAATATAATTACGAAATGTAATACTGTTACACAACATTCAGCCTCAAGTCAGAAAATAGGACCACCAGTCTTCTTGGTAAAATAAGACTGGAACTTAATTATGGAAAATAATTGCAAGTCTGAGATGCTTTGCTAGACAAAAAAAGCACCATTAGATTTTTTTTTATTTAATAGTTTAGTCCTAGTTGCAATAACGTGACCTTTTTTGCTGCTGTTAAAATACTTTCAGCAGAGCCGTATACACCATGTAAAGAGCCATTTTAACATTCATGAGTTTCCGTGTTTTTATATAACATCCTTTCTCTCTCTCTCTCTCTCCACATTCACTCACTCTAAAAGAACCATCTGTGGTTTCAGAACTGACAAATCTCAAAGAATACCTGACAAAGGGCTGCTCAGTGAAGTGGATTTTAATTTCGATTACAATTTACACCTTTAGCAATTGTAAAAATAAAACCATCTGAATAAAACAATTATTGGGAAGAAATGCTGATGCTGAGAAGGACCCACATGTTTAAAAAAAATGTTCTGTAAATCCTCAGTTTTTCCAAAGTCAATGAGTAATGAATAGTTAAATCACCATGATCCAGCTGCACATCTATTATCGATTTAGGTGGACTTTGACCACTACTGTTTCCAGTTAATATGAGTCATCTTACAGAGAGAAGCCTGTGCTGCAGGTCCTTTGACCCGTAGAACTTGTTATGCTCGCTGCTGGGTGGTGGTCGAATGGTTGGATACTCACGTATAGACCGAGGGGTTGCAGGTTCAAATCCCACCTCCAGCACTACCACAACTGGGTTTCTGAGCAAAACCCTTAACCCTGATTTGCTCCAGGGAGACTGTCCCACCTGTTAGGAATTGAAAGTCACTCTGGATAAGTGTGTCTGGTAAATGTGACAAACTTTGCCGCATAGAACACTGTGGCTCTGCTCCAACAAAAGGGTGTAGAATTGACAAACTTGAACTAAATGCTAGAATACTACCATTTTTAGTGATGAACCATGTTTTGTTTGTGTCTTCACTCTCAGATAAAAAGTGGGAATATAATTGACATGTCCTGAGATGGATTTTAGAGGGTTTCAGCAATTAGGCCAGGTCCATGGTGCTTCTGTTATCTGTATGTTGTTGATTGCACCAGACTGCTGCCGCTTCTGTGTCTGATTGTCCATCATCTCAGCTCCACTCAGTTCTCACACTAAAGGCCCCGTTCCAACAAACTGCCTCTGCTGCCTGCTTACTGATAAACTGCATTTCTTTCTGCTTTCATTTCCCAATCATGGTTTGGCACTGTAAATATTTCAGATTTCAGAATGTTTTGTGTTTTTATCCATACTGTATTAGCATACCAAAATTGCTACCAGATCAATCAACTCTTGCATGTTTTCTGCTGCATGGTAAGACAAAGAGTGAAGATTCTGCACTCTGGTATAAATTTCAATATAAATGCAGCTTAATGACTTGCTCCATATTCTCAGTGCTGATTTGGCTTATGCCCTCCTCACTATCAAAGCAAATGCATAGCTGAACAGAAAATTAAAATTCGGATTTAGGAGTGACTGAACGTCTCTGCTCAGACATTCTGCAGAGGAGCGGTAAATAGTAAAATGACAAAAAAAGCCAACATTTCAATGAAATGAAAACAAAAACAAAATACAAAAGTAACCTGGAACATTATTTGATTATTACATTTTTAGATTGCAAAAAAAATGCCTTTATAGAATTTAAAAAGAGCGTATTTTGTGTGTTTTTGTGGGTTTGTGAATTTGTGATCAAATAGGGAAAGAAAAGAACATATTGCGTGTTAAATTAAAGCATTCTTTGTAAAGCATCACATCTTGTCCTTATCGGAACTTGCTCCTTATCACAAATCCAGCATTGCTCGTTTCTACTTCTGTCTCCAACCAAACCTGGGCCGTGCCATCAGGGAGTTGCTTATCAATGTTTCTCTGACAGCAGTGCTATTGGACAGACATGAATATAACTGACCTCTACAGTCCTTTATTCTGTCTTTAAAGGCTGAGTACAATGGAATATTTGTGGGTTTACAAAAGACCTGCTAAGTAGATCCAGACTTTTATCCAATTTGTCTTTTTCACAACTAAAAATAGGCACATCAGGAAAAATATACTGTATTGCAAAGGGAATCATTGTCCACAATTTTGGAATCAAAGTATTAAATAAAATCTTTGTCACATCATTATTTTTGAATACGTATGAAATTCTGCAGGGGAGTGCTCTATGAAACAGCGTTCTGGTGAGACATTGGCCGTGATATCTGCTAGTGCTGATAGTTCCACATTTGAAAACTGCTATCAAAACCCCCTAATACGAGATTTATTCTTTACGTAACTTACCAGCACTACACTAAATTTCATTCAGTAAGACTAATTCCCATCCTGTGTAGGGTGTTCTAGATTTCCAAAGATTAGTGCTGGGAGAGGCTCCAGCACCCCTATGATCCTGATTAAGAAAAGCAGCTTCATAACAGGTGTAAGAATGGATGAATTGACAAAAAGTGCTCATTTGTAAAGATACACCATACACAGTTGGTCCGTCATCTTCAATTTCTCTTCATTTACAGCCCATCAGATTCACAAGGTTCAACACAGCAGGCTTTTTAATGTTTTATTATTTTTTTTAAATTCCAGTAAAAGATAGAATGATGACCTGTATTTCACTCCATAATGGTTAAGAATGGTATGAAGGAGGAAGGTATCCGAATGCCTCACTGTAAGTCTTGGATATTTAAAATTTCATGATTCAACCTCCAAAACATCTAATTACTTCTGATCTCTACTTTTTAATGTCTTTTATTATGTGCAAAATTACAAAATATTTCTATGATGATTGAGCAGCAGATTTAACTAGCCATTTTGGTCAGAAATGGCATCTTGTGCCTTTGTTTCTGAATGACTTTTGTTTTGCCAGGCCCTCCCCAGCTCTCCCTGAGCAGAAGAGGCTCTTTTTGACACTGTGGGTGTGTGATGTCGCGGCATAACCACCGTTTCGAGCGGGATTTCCGCCCAGTGTGGGAACGCAGAGAGCGCTGCGGCATCACCAGCAACTGTGTGGTGGCCAACGGCTGTGTTTCCACAGGCGTCTCTGCATCCACTGTTCCCAGCAGTGGCAACAATCGGCCCGGCCTGCTGCCTCTGCCTGTCATTCCCTCGTTGCTGCCCACCCCCGTCTCTGGGGCAACCACCACCTCCAGCACAGAGCTGGCCTGCAAGCGCCTAGCCCCCACCTGCACCACTTCCACTGCTAAGGTATGACTAATTTCACCCATATGTTCAAACTGTATACTGTAGCCCTGCATTACCTGTGCTTTGGAGGATTTATACAAAGCTTTGATGGCTTTCTGCGGATATGTAGAGCAAAGACCGGGCACAGAATATGGGTTATTTTCAGTAGTTTTTTCTCACTAAAAGCATAAATTTTACAAACATGTCATGCATCCCTTAAAAATGACCCTACTAATAAATGCAGATTTGATTTTTGGCCTCTTGGCTGTCTGCTTTTCTTTCAGCACTTAGCCAGCTAATTTGAAAACTTCAAACAAAAAAACTTCCTTTCCTTCAGTCCTGAAGATCAGTGCAAGAATGTTTTAAAAATGTTTTTAAAGTCAGTATAAGAATGTCTTAAGTTAGCTTTGTGTCTTATTTAATTTTCCTGGATTGCTCTTTCAAAGGGAAATGTATATGATTTACTGTCTGCATGATTCTACCGGTTTTTTTTTACATGGGTCCCAGTGTCTACAACACAAATTCAGTTTGATATCTACAATTATTTGTGAATTACTGCTCCTTCTGAAGTTAAGAGTAATGGGATAATGATAGAAATATTGTTAAAAATACATTTTCATTTGGGACTATTTTGTGTTACAATTCATTGAACATCACTTACATACATTTTTGGCCAGAGCCTTATTTTAAAACTATTTTAAAAGATTCTTTAACTGCTATCACGACCACTTTGAACAATTTAAAATAAAAATAAAATACATATTTTTCAGTATTATTTTAACATTTTTAAAAAGGTGTAGTTTAGTCACCATTAATTATTTTCATCATGCATATGATAGGCGTTGAAAACGCACAAGTATTTTTGTTGTAATAATAAATTAAAGAAGAGTGTTCATGTTTTTGGGCAAAGTAGCACAGCTACTCTCCACCTGGGCCTCCCTGCAGAGTCCAGCTTCAGCCCTGATCACGCACACCTGATCTGGCTGATTAAGGCCTTCTGAAGAAACTGGATGATAGCAGATTAGGGTTCAAATTAAACCCTGCAGGAAGGAAGATCTCCGTGAGAAGACTTGGTCACTGCTGATGTGCCATCAGGCATTTTTTTTAAATGTTAAAATGAACAGATGTAAATGCTTGTAGGAAGCATGGCTGGTTTTTTCCACATGAAAAGGCTTTCTAGTTATAGATATTTCTCAGTATTTGGTATTATGTATGGTAACTCTCCCAAAAGGGCTGCTAATGTTGAGCTGAAATACCCACATGGTGTCTGTGTTTTTTTCTTTTGTCTGTACTTGCAAGAGAGAGAGAGAGAGAGAGAGAGAGAGAGAGAGAGAGAGAGAGAGAGAAAATAAAAGCAGGTTTATTTTTGGCCATAGGGGTCAATACCGGATTACAATGAGAGCAATGCAAACAAACAAATACACAATCAGAAAAACAAACAGGAACACATGCAGTGCAACAGAGATGGAGAGAGAGAGAGAGCGAGAGAGAGAGAGAGAGAGAGAGAGAGAGAGCAAAAGAGAGACATATGCTAAAACCAGTGAGCTGCAGCTTCTTTGCAGATCTCTACAAGCACCAAATCCCGGATGGAGTGATCAGTAGCAGAAAGGCGTTTGGGGAGAGTGCTCAGTGTGCAGCTTACTGGGATTAAAAACTTTAGCATCATTATCGTAATCGAGCATCTAAAATGAGATGAGTTCTGGGAAAAAACCCTCCCTATGCAGCCAGTGGAGGAGAGNGAGAGAGAGAGAGAGAGAGAGAGAGAGAGAGAGAGAGAGAGAGAGAGAAAAGATTAAAGCAGTAGCAGATCTTAGGGTCAATTTCTCTGTCATCCATCATGAAAGGCCTGGAGCCACCACCTTTCCCCAGCATATCCCCACACATGATATTTCCCTCAGCATATCTCCACAAGCCATCTCTGATAACGGATGGCAAGGGTGATTATTGATCTGCGTCAAGAAGAAACTCCTCCGTGCTCTTTTAAACAGCAAGCGAGGGGATGGAGATGTAGCTACAGCATATTCCAGGCCTCTAGATTAAGGAAGGTGTGGGATCTAATGCAATATTCCTGCATATTATGCACATTAGATTTTGCCCCGAGGGTTGGAGCTTTAGCATATTTTTGAAGGCAGGTAAAAAAGACGGGGCACCTTTGTAATATGTATTTGCAGTTATAGCAAAGATGTGCTTTGAATAATAAAATAGTCTTTATCTTTGAGCTGTATGCTTTTTAAACCTGTTGATAACATAGCCACTATAATGGGAAGTGTTATATAACATGTTTTTTCAGTTTATGTGTATGCAGGTGTCTAATAATCCATTTATACACAGCAGGTCTTGATTTCCATGTGACATTTGCCAGTTTCTCCTCTTTAAAGCAGATAAACACTGCCTCATATACACAGTATTACTGTATGTTTGCAGCTCAGGTTCTAAAAACATTATGACACGTAACTTCAAGCCTTAATAACATTTTTAAACGGTGGGGAGTCAAATGGCATCATTATGTTAGTTTGAAGGATATTGCAAGATATGATGAAATCTGTATGATGTTTGAAATGTGTGCCGGTGCTGTGATGCCGTTGCCATTGTTAGCTTTAAGGTCAAGATTAAAACATTTCAGTTTGTCTGTAGTTGACCTGGCAGCTTTCAGCTGATGTAATGGGTTACACAATTGACTATGCATTTGCTCAAGGCTTTGGCAAGTTGAGAGGACTTGTTTGTGCCGGATGGACCACCAAGGCGACTAAATAGCACTTCTAAGCCCAAGATAAGGGACACTCATTACCATTTAAGCTAATGTGTGACACAGGTTATGTTAGTGGAAGGTAACTCTACCTCTCACTCTCTCTCAGGCTACTGAGTTTTGACAGCATTTGTAGTCATTTCACATTCACGACAGATTTAGAAAAGAGATCCTGCAAATATGAGCGTGAGAGAACATTAACATAGTCTCACTCTCTCTCCGTCTCTAACTCCACACATAAACACACACACACACACACACGCACTTGCACTCACACACACACACTCGCATACTCCCATTTGATTTTCTCCCTTAATCATCACTTGTCTTGTTTTTTTGGACCAGTTTCAAGATGCCTGAAAGCTTATCAAGTATTTCAGCCTCTATCTGCAGGCTGCCCTCTTTCAGCAGCTCCGCTCTGCCGAACGTTTCATTTTGTCAGCAGAGTGCACTCCCGTTTAGATTGGGTAAAATGGCATTATGCAAAATGTGAAGCCAGAGTATTCCAAAACACAGAGAGCTCCTTGAACTTGGAATTGTTTGTTATCTAGCTCTCGTGTCATACCAGCTCTTAAGAGTTCTTACAACATCAAAGATTTTCAGAATGAGAGAAAATAAGATTACAGTGGGAAATGGAATCAAACAATGAATGAAACAAGGACCGCTGTAGTAGCAACTGACGAATGTGAAAATTTAGTGACTGAGGCTGATTTGAATGAATAAAAAAAGTCTGACAACAAAAAATAATGACATCTAATTTACTATGGTGCAAAATTAAACATTACATTTTAGTTAAACAAAGCTTTAGTACTGCAACAGAATGGTAACTTGTACAATTGTTTCTCATCCTTTTACCTTATGATTCAGCCCCCACACCCTCTTGTTAAGCTTAGGGTTCTGAAAATGGATTGTTTCAGTGAATTAATTAGATTAAATTTGACTCATCTTTTCTGTTTCTTAAATTTAAACAGCAGAAACTCATGATTCCTTAAATAATGCATATCTACTGAGGGAAGAAGGCTTTAATGTGTTAAAAGTTGGACAGCTCACCCTGCACTGCTAAAATACAAGTCACTTTTGTCTCCGTGACATGAATCACACAAGTTTATTTTTCCCTAAATAACACAAAAAAAGATCACCTAATACCATCTTTCTTTTTCAACAGCAATATTCAAACTTTATTATTCAGCCAATACCGGTAGATAGATACTGATAGATACAGTTACTGAGCCATGATTTCTGCTTTAAAGCTTGGAAATTAGTTATTTTTAATTGAAGCACTTCAAAAGAGCCTCTAAAATTTGGCTCATGCTTAAAGAGCTCAGACACTCACTTGCCCACAGGAAAAAAAAAAAAAAACTTAGATAACAGCATGAAATCATGCGGTGTGAGCTGTATCAAGATAGATTTGTTACAGGACTGGTTCAGGAAAATTCCATTTTCTCCTCAGATATCCAATCAGGAGATTACGTGATTTCGGATAACTTAAATCTCTGTTAACCTTTAAATATTGATGCTTTATTGCTAGGATTATTGCAAAAACGGGAAACCTTCAATATCAGCCAGTAGAGCTCGGCAATATGATTATTTTTATAATAGGTTTGATATATTGTGTCCCAATATGCTTTTCTGGGCATAAA
This sequence comes from Hepsetus odoe, assembly GCA_017165825.1. Lineage (NCBI taxonomy): Eukaryota > Metazoa > Chordata > Actinopteri > Characiformes > Hepsetidae > Hepsetus > Hepsetus odoe. The sequence continues at coordinate 19,552,127 of CM029374.1, read as the reverse complement.
CTGGAAATTGTCAGCACCCACTAGATGTTTCATTGTAAAAAGAAGTGTATTCAGGGCTGTTAAATTAGATTTTGTACAGCTCAGTGTATATAACAGTTTGTAAAATCCATTGTAGCCATTTACAGTTTTAACTCTACTGGTTATATATATATATATTTTTTTAATATCATAACATATTGTGTATAAGAACAATATCTTGAATTGCCAGGATATTATATTTGTACCATATTCTGATATTACTGTTTAGCAGATATATCAGTTGGGCCCAATACTATAGCCAAGTCCTTGTATCTGATTAAAAAGCCTTAGATCTCACCAAGGTCTAAAATGGGTTTTCTGATGTAGCAAAACATTCATTCAGAAGAACATATTTGCTCCACCAGAGGTTTTTCACATTGATTTTTACTGTGGACAGAGACTAGGAGCCACGAGTTCTGCTTTTGAACATTAAGCAATTGAGTTTTTCTGGAATGAAGGAGCCAAGCAGCCATGATTTCAAGAGAACACTGGTCCCGGCCACCCTTACAGCCACAGATAGGGGGATGTCCACACTCATCCAGCTCACACAGGTTGTTCTTCAGGAGCCAGAATAAATGCCAAGAAGGAAAGAAACCACTTTCCCAATACCTTGCCTGCCCTGACAAATGATGGATCAACATTCCTTCTTAGTTTGTAAGTGCAGGCACAGGCCTATGGCAGGGCTAAGGAGGTGGCTTCACTGTTGACAGGAAAGACAGGAATAGCAAATAAGAAGCATGACAGCATGTATGCTGTACCAAGGCTTTCTGCAAAGGAGGATGGTGATCCAGGGCAGCGCCGGGCGGATTAGAAGAGTGGAGGACAGCCATCTACTCAAACGGAGACAGCTTATTTGACTGAAGGAGGGAGATCTATGTGCATACACACTGGGATGAGGTTTAGTAGGCACAAGCTGTGATTGTTTGTTTAGTGTGAAAACAGTATCGTATACACTGTGTTTCTGAAAATACTGAAGAATTGATGTATGTTTTAAACGAAGTGCGCGCAGGAAGTACATCTGAGGCATCTGAGGAACATTTCTATGTGCATGGATAATGGGACCAAAACACTGGGGAGAGCGTAACGCTAACAATGCTGTGGCTGCATCTGTAGCAGTACCTTTGGCAAGTCAACAAGAAGCTTCAAAGAGGAATGCTTCTTTCTACAGAAACTTGCTGAGGCCAAATTGTTCACAATGGCAGTCAGGGGAAGTGTTTGATGCTGCTACATAAAAATCGTACAGAAGATTAGAATTAGATTTATTTTTTCATTAAATCTAACTACACATGGTGTACGAGGACGGTTTGGCCTGAAAATGTATTTTGAATGTGTTTTGAACAATATTTTTGATGACTTATTTTCAGGGTGTTGTCGGGGAAAATATTTTCTAACAACCACTTGTTGGATTTACCAATACTTTACCTTAAAAACGATACTCATGTTGATCCACATTTTTGGGCAGTAAAGTGCAATACCTGCATTTTTGGGCATACCAAGCCTTGGTTCCACCTCCGTAAAGAAAATATGATTCTGTATGTTTCTCTGCAGCTCACCACTTCACAACAAACCACCCAGTGGGACCCAGTGATGGTAGTGCTTGAGGTGGGATTTGAACCTGGGACCTCTTGAGCCATAGGTCCACAGGCAAATACCCTACCACTAGACCACCGCCACCGCCTGATAATGCAAACACTTTGGAATGTGAAGCTCAACATGCTGTGACAACTTTTTTTATGAATGCTACAGGATCAATAGGACATACACTATTGTGGATTTATTATGAATGTATTTTCACTCATTGACTTTTATTTTCAGAAACATTTAATGTCACTACACACTGAATGTGTAAATGGGGTAAATTTTGCAGTGAGTGAGGGTGTAATAAACTGGCAGCTCAGTGTAGGAAAGGCGGTTTTAGAAATGTATTATCTGAATAACTTTGACAAATATCATATTAAGGATCAGATTTCTGGGGAATTTAGATTCTGCTCATTATTCTGACTGAAGGCAGCAGTCAATAAAGAAAATAAAAGCATCTTAGTGTAGACAGTATGCCTTGTGGCACAGTTAAAACATTTGTGCTGGGGTGCTTTTAAGTGTAAGGAAATGAGTTTGGTTATTTGTTGAGTTGGATGTAATGCAAGGGAATCTTTATTTCGATGGCCACTAGAGATAACCAATTAAGAGGAGATGCATAGTTCTTTTGTCGGAGGGATGGTGCGGATGGGTTGCAATTCCCTTAATCATCAGCATAGCTCATTAACCTACTTGATTGTAATGCTTTAGTCTGATGTCCACAGCCTCACTGGGAATCTGTTTGTCATCATTTTAAAACTCTAGTGCATTAGCTTGCCTGTGTATAAGGCCTAACGCTGATCCACTCCAAACATTAACAGAATGGAACAGTATCACAGTTTGCCCGAACACTGCTTTGGTTATTGTCCTATTTTCGAACTACAAAATCAAATTTATCATATTGAACTGTAACGGTGGCGGGGTACCGCCAGTGGGGAGCCAGGAGTTCGGAACTTAGTTTTATTATTCACAGTTACAAAAAACAAGAAGCAAGGACTGCAGTTCTAATCAAAACCCAAGTGCCAAGGAACTGCAGTCTATAATCAAGATACCAAGTTACAAAAGCCAGAACCACCATTGCATGTAGGCTTAGCCTAACTAATGAGCCGTGCTCTGTTCTGACTCATCGGGGCTTAAATAGTCAGCCCCAATGAGGCACACCTGTGCCTTCTTGAGCTCAGGTGTGCTCAGTCAGAACAGAGCGCCCTCTAGCGTGCCCAACACACCTCACACGTGCCAGAAACACCACATATGTGACATGAACATAGCAAATCATTTTTCACATGTTTGAATACTCACACATGCTTAATCCACATGTTTAAACATGATTAGTTTGATAATGAGAGAAAATCAGTTGTAATTATTTATGCATTATCGGAACACAGCTCTGTTCCTTTACATTACGTTCCATTGTCATTAGAAGTGGATCAAAAGAAAGCTTTTAAATGAGTTAGAATGTAATGTAATCATATAATTTTCTTACTCAAAGACATTTTTGAGTACTTCCATTTTTCACGCAATGTAAAGGGACAATATCCTTTTCCTGTGAAGTTACTATTTAGACGCTTTTTTACTAGCAGAAGCATTCTTTGAGAACCATTTCACACGACACAATATTTGTCATTTTCATTTTGTTTTTCCTGCAGATGCTGGAGGCTGCACTAAAAGCAAGTCAGTCAGTGAATTTCATGTCCATTTCTGCTATTATTCCATTTTATGTCTCCCAGTGTACCCTTTTAAAAACTACAGGAGGTCACTTTCAATAATCTAACCACCTACGTTCTCACAAGTGGAAAAGACTTGCTTTTGCCTGGGGATAGAATAGAAAAGCTGTTCGAAATGCTCTACCTAATATTCTTATGTAATTGTTACATGAGTGCATGGATGTACATATTGAAATTGCAAATAGCAGCGTTTGTTTATTGTAGGGATGTTTTGCGCTGTTTTATTTCATTGTGAAACAGGAGGGAAATTATAACTCTAACTCTGAATCGCAGGATTATTTGGATTTAATAAGAAATGACAAAACACACTTCAGTTGATGACTCCGTTCACAATTCTTCTTTCAGCATGGAGATATGCACTTTAATATCAGTTTCATCAGTAAAAGAGAGGCTATTCCTCAGTTGGGGGGATCGCTTATGTATTTCTATGCAGGCATATACTTTTATTCAAAAAGCTGTTATTCACACTATTTTTCTTTCCCACTTTCCTGCAAACTTTTAGAATGTAAAGACACGCTCTGTTCATAATTTGATTCACTCCATCATAATAAGTTCACAATTCAATATTCTCACAATATTGAGAATGAAACTGAATGGATTAAAATAATAGCGCAGTAAGGTGTTTACATGTGTGTGTGTGGGGGGGGGATGTATGTCATAAATGTGCTGGACTGGGTTGCTGAATACTGATTGATTACAGTAAACAATGCAGTTACATCATTGTCTTCATAATTGCAAATCTGCAATGTCACAATACTTAGAAGCAGTTTTTAAAATTAAAGCCGACAGCAGCCTGCTGTGTTATGAAGTCTTTTTCAGGCTGTGTGCAATTTTAATTGCAGAACCATATCTTGTATTTTTGCCCCACTGTCAGAGGTTACATTTAGAAACTAGCTCTACTACCATGGTGTGCTAATGTGTGGAATGCATTTTAAGGATGCAGTAATGGGATGAGTTATTTTAAGTGTTGTTTAGGGCTTTAGGCAGTGTTTGATAGCAATATTCTAGAGGTTTCTTGTGTTGAGGCCATGTATGCCATGGCTATTGATTTGATTTCTTATGCTGCTTGTCTTGTCAAGCAGAAGGTTCTAAGCACTCAGAAAACTTTTCCATGTAGGGCTGGAGGGCAGGTAAAACAAACTTTTAGTGAAAATATTACCTCATCTTTTGGGGTATCAATATAAAATGAGAGTATATATTCAGTATAGAGTCTTTCTTTCTTTCCTCTTTTAACACATTGCAGTTTTTAGTAGAGTTTTTATTTGTGTTTTTAGATGAGCAGATACTCCATGGATAGAAAAACTAAAATCTTATAAAAAACTCACTTTACATTATTTTTTAACATTTAACAAATAAGCTTCAATGTAAACAATATTATTAGTCTTATTTATAAGATCTTTTTTATCATCCCTTACATTTTATTAACTTTCATCAGTCTCAATGTGCTCTTAAACAGTACTGGAAATAAAAAGTGGAAGAAGAGAGTCAGTCCTTTTTGCTGAAATGCTGAAAACTCAGCATTTAACTTTTTTTAGGTGTTTACACTTGCATGTAAATCTGAAGAGTAAAAGCTTTTCAGTATTATTATTATTATTATCATCATCATCATCATCATCATCATTATTATTATTATTATTATTATATAATGATAACAACAACAACAACAACAACAACAACAACAATAATAATAATAATAATATTGTTGTTGTTTTGCTTGTTTTTTGCACTGGATCTTGGTTAAAGATGTCAGGGAATGAAAAACAAATACACCAGGCAGAACAATAAAAACTTACTAAACTTCATAAACCAAGGTTGGATAATCTGTAATTAAACAGTGATGAATAATTATTTTTATCTGTGTATATGTAATATTTTTGCATCACTTTCCAGTCAAAGTTCATTAAAATGCCTTGCTACTGGATATGACACAGGCTCAAACAGCACTGTGAATATTCATCTGTTCGTTATTCGGACTAGCAGTTTTGTTATCTAGTGTGATCAGCAGCTTCTGGCCCCTGTTTATGCTTCCTAATGGCAAAAGGGTTCACGTGAATAACAATGAACTTTAGACCTTAGATCAGTTCAAAACTCAAATTCAACCAGATTAGCAATCGGTATGTGATCTGAGAATTAGTTTACAATTACTTGTATAAAAGCTTTGCAAATTAAAGGGAGAGTTAGTATTCCTTTGTGTAGTGAGGACCAAAACTGGTACCAGTGCAACAGTCTTAACTCTTGCTGGTAAGAAAGTTTACAAAGTGAGTGTTCATAGAGGCACCTTTTAAAGCACAATACCTAGGAATTTGGGTGTTGTCCAGCTTTTATTGTAAGCTTTTATTTCTTTGTGCAACTAGGGATGCACAAGCCAGTGTATTTCTTCATGCTGGTCCCAAGCTTGGATAAAGGGAGCGGGTTACATGATGAAGGACATTCGTTGTAAAACTCTTACCAAATCAATATGCGGACAATCAAACAGGTTTCCATACCAGATTGGTCAAGGCCTGCTTTAACAGTGACCGCCACCAGTGCTGTTAGCCTACAGGGTGCTGGTGGAAATTGGGCTACTTAAAGAGGAATGCTGAAGGTCAGGCGGTTGTAGATTTAGCAAAAAGGATGAAAATGGCTGTAGTTAATACTTATTTTAAGAAGAGGGAAGAGCACAGGGTGACGTATAAGAGCGGAGGAAGATACACACAGGTAGATTATATCCTTTGCAGGAGGGTCAGTCTGGAGATTAGAGACTGCAAAGTAGTGACAGGGGAGGGTGTAGCTAAACAGCATAGGATGGTGGTCTGTAGGATGACCTTGGAGGTCAAAAAGAGGAGGAAAGTGAGGGTAGAGTTGAAGAGCTACTGGGTTGCTGGGAAACTGTTGGAAGTGGTAAGCCAGACAGCTAGAAAGGTACTTGGTGTGGCATCTGGAAAGAAGGAGGACAAGGAAACCTGGTTGTGGAACTGAGAAGTCCAGGAGTGTATACAGAAGAAGAGGCAAGTGAAGAAGCAGTGGGATAGTCAGAGAGTTGAAGAAAGTAGACAGGTGTAAAAGGAGATGCGCCGGGCAAAGCAAGCTGTGGCAAAGGCTAAAGATAAGGTGGACGGTGAATTGTATGAGAGGTTGGACAGTAAGGAGGGAGAAAAGGGCCTATATCGATTGGCCATATCGATTAAGGATAGAAATGGAAACGTACTCACGACTGAGCAAAACATGTTGAGCAGATGGAAGGAGTACTTTGAGCAGCTGATGAATGAAGCGAATGAGAGAGAGAAGATTGGATGAAGCAAGGATAGTGAACCAGGAAGTGCAGCAAATAAGCAAGGATGAAGAACAGAAAAGCTGTTTAGGAGTTTAGAGTTTAGGAGAGATGGCAGTGAGGTTTCTGACCAGATTGTTTCACAGAATCTTGGAAAGTGAGAGGATGCCTGAGGAGTAGAGACAAAGTGTTCTGCTACCGATCTTTTAAAGAATAAGGGTGATACACAGAGCTGTAGTAACTATAGAGGAATAAAGTTGATCAGCATGAAGTTATGGGAAAGAGTAGAGGAAGGTATGTTGAGTAGGTGATGATAAGTGAACAGCAGTATAGCTTCATGCCAAGAAAGAGCACTACAGATGCAATGTTTGCTCTGAGGATGTTGATGGAGAAGTACAGAGAGGGCCAGAAGGGCTTTTGCAGACTTGGAGAATATGACAGGGTGCCTAGAGAGGAGTTCTGGTTTTGTGTCAGGAAGCCAGGTGTTGAAGAGAAGTATGTGAGAGTAGTTCAGGATATGTATGAGGGCAGTGTGACAGTGATGAGATCTGCAGTAGTAGTGACAGATGTGTTTAAGGTAGAGGTTGGATTACATCAAGGAACAGCGCTGAGCCCATTTTTGTTTTCAGTGGTAATGGACAGGTTGACAGACGAGGTTAGACTGGAGTCTCCGTGAACAAAGATGTTTGCTGATGATATTGTGATCTTTAGCAAGAGTAGGGAGCAGCTGGAGGTGTCAGAGTTAAAGATTTCATTGGGTGTGACAAGGATGGACAGGATTAGAAATGAATATATTAGAGGGACAGCTTAGACATTTTGGAGACAAAGATAGAGAAGCAAGGTTGCATTGGTTTGGACATGTCCAGAGGAGAGATGAGGATTATATTGGATTGCCAGGAAAGAGGAAAATAGGAAGACCAAAGAGGAGGTTTATGGACGTGGTGAGAGAGGACATGCAGGTGGTCGGAAGAAGATGCATAAGACAGGAAGAAATGGAAACAGATGATCTGCTGTGATGACTCCTAATGATTTCTTTGTGTCAATAGAAATAAAATTTTAGCATGCATTGGAGTGATTTTTCCTTAGCACTTTGGTATTACTTACTGATTCTATCTTCTGTGACATTGCTGAGCAGTTTAAAATTTAAGCCAGAGATTTTGCATGTATAGGATTCAGTATGCAGCATGTTTCTCAGCCTTCAAATTGAGGAATAAAGAGAATGTTTTCCCTAATGGTGCCATTGTTGTAGAGAAGGAATTATATCAATTCAAATATGGAACTATTTATTTTGTTTTGATTCAGTTTGTCAGTAACATAGAAAGATTTATTTGAAGTAGTTCAGATGTACTTAGGAGGAAAACGCATTACATATTGATACTTACTGTTATTCCTCCCAATTTTGTGTTATTGACTTTTTTTTGCTATGATATGAATTCTGAAAACAAGCTTTTCACAACTGAACAGTAAACAGTTCAGAAAAATAATTTTATGTTGACTTTTGCAGAGTTTATGACTCCCTAGCAAATATTTTTTCAAGCTGTTCTTTGGCATAGCATAATTTTTAAAGAACAAAAGCTTTTCATTACAAGACCTTCTTTCAAGGAGTTCAGATTGAGCATTATTAGTTACTTTCCAGATTATTGCTTTAGTACATTTGATTTTTTACCAACCCATCTTTAATGTGGTCAGACTTCCAAAAATGTTCAGTCTGCTTAATGTCTGGTTTTGAAACTTTTTTTTTTGCTATTGAAATTAAAGACTCAAGATTCAAGTTTGCTCCTATTATGTTAATTTTAATGTTTTTAGAACAAACTCATAAAAAAAATTAATAAAATATAAAAAGAATAGAAAAAATTAATGTATCTTGACATTTGCAGATGATTATTGATTCTTCAGCAATAATATTTACTAGCAGTTATCTGGCAAAACTATGAACTAAGATGGTTAATTGCTTAATTGAATTACAGCACAGTCTGGTAAATTCCCTGCTCATGAACGCCTGGTTTAACACATTTACCAGGTTTAATCAGGGGAACCAGCAAACTGTACTGAACACCATCTCTCCAGGACCAGAGTTAGTATTTCTGCTCTGTGAGTTTCTTGATGGAAAGCAATTACACAAAAAGGTAATTAATATGGTGCCTGAAGTCTGGGGTTCACAATAGCTTTGTGATAAGGTTTTGGACTTAAATGTACTTTTTAAAAATGCATTGCAGTCAGAAAGGTTAATGCAGGGTGTTGTAAGGCAAAATAGTACCCAAAGACAAGATTTTTTTCTGATGTTTCTTATTTTTTGTTCCGAAATCTCATTAAAACTCTCATTAAGGAGTATTCTACATACAGTCTGTTTTCAGTGTGAAAAATCCCTTTACATAACTGAAACAACTTTCTTCATATTACGTCGGCACTCTGATTTACAGTCAATGTGAGGCAGATAAGAATTAATTAGTAAAAATGTTCTCTATATAGATCTCACTTTCTTTCACCAAGTCAAATTGCTGGGGGCTGACCTTGGTTTTTCCTACATTATTGATGGCACTAATCTAGAACAGCAGCATAATTAAAAGAGCAGAGTGGAATGGAATATTAACAAAGCAAAATGATGTGCAAATGTCTGACATGTGGGGTGTAATTGGGGATGTAGATGATAATTAAAGCTTCGGGTGTTTTGTTTAGCCCGATTACTGTGCTTTATTTGAACCAGGTCTCAGTGCATGCAGTGGTAGAGAACCAATCTGCAGGTCCTGCTTTGACTCCCAGTGTCAGATGGGGACAGACACCCATTAACCAGTCCACACCTTGGGACACAGATGAACCCCCAACCAAACAAATGAGAGAAAAAGAAAACACAGGTAAAGAATTACATTTTATAAAAATGGATATGAATTGGATTTTTATTTTGATATACTCTTGTCATATAAGCTTGACAAAATTAACAACAGCATGAATTTGCAATTGATTAAAAAAGGAGATATAAGATTTTGTTTATGCAGTGAGACAATGTAATTGTTATTGCATATTTATTTAATGTGAGCTAACTAATGATATGCATTTTATTTTGTTCGAATCCTGTGTTGACCCTGTATGAACTGCACTTCCAGCTTTCTATTTTAAATTTCTAAACTTGTCATTTATCAGCTTAACTGACAAATATCCATATCTTCTGCTTGTTCTCAGGTCCAGTCTGGTCTCCTGCAGTAGCCACGGTCAGCCAGGCAAGTCTACTGGCTCACACCTACGGCATGCCCCAACCACCAGCCTACAGCCATGGAGTGACTGTCCAGGCGCCCATCATTGGGGCAACTCCTGCTCTTCAGACTCCTGTACCTCCTCCTCATTCACTTCTGCCCCCTCACTACCAGCTTCCTCAGCCCCCCTCACAGCCACTCACCAGCATGGTGCTCAACGTGCAGAACCAGCCACTGGGCCTTAGCGGCCTGCCCCCTATTGCTATGTCACCCATGCCTGGAGTATGCCAGGTCACTCAGCCTGTCCATACGGTTCTGGGCAATGGTCACCTGGCTCACCCCATGGCACAACCATCCACCACACTAGCCAGCAAAAACCTCCCACTAACTAATGGACAAGCAGCCACGCAGCCTCCTCCCGCCACTGCCCCCACCACTCAGGAGACCAGCAATGGTCTACAGATGCTCCGAACTGTTGGCATGGGAAAGTATGAGTTCACAGACCCTTATCATCCAAAAGGTAAAGCACCCAAAAGTTCTACTCAGACTTAAATTGAATTGTAAATTTTATTTTTTTTTTCTTGTGATAGTGCTGAAGTAATAACAGAGAAAAACTTACTATCTGAGCTGGTTCAGCTGATCATCTTGAACACATTTATTACTTTCCTGACTATCACCCTCAATAAAAACTCTTATTCATCTCTTTCTTCAAGTGGATGCATATATTGGGGGTTATTTTTCTTTCTGACTCCTTTTTTATCCAACTAATACAATTATAACTTCATGAAAGCTTGGATTCTCTGCCATTCTGCAGCATGCTCAACAAACATGAGTGTTTGATGAATGAGTTTAGTTGTCATAGTAGTGAATGATCGATAATACTTTTTCTCATTCAGTGAAAGTTTTGACTGATGCTAATATAAAAGAGACCATTTAGACCATTTCAGTCTACCGTAACTAATTCCCCAATACTAAAGCACATGCTTGTGGTGCAGTTTGAGGTGAAATAAAGAAGGGAAGCAAGATCTTTTCTTTCCATCCTTCTTTCTGGAAACTTAGAGACTGTGTATTCAACTTTAGCCTCCTTTAATTAAATGGATAGCATTTGAGTCCTGGAATCAAAGTGTGTGACAGACTTATATGTGCTTTTGGCTCACGGTGAAGTCTTTTAGATATTCTGCTGAGCTACAGGCAAAAAATCCGTTCGGCTGCCTTTCTTTTTAAATTGCATGTCATGTTGCATCGCTAGAAATATTAGTCTTCTATAAAAGGAGCATTGTTAACAAGCAGAAGCAGCTATGCTGTCCACTTATCTGCTTGTAATTGAGAACGGAATGTCTATCCAATATCATCAAGTCCATTCATGAGATCTCCAGGGTTACTAAGTCCCTTAAGTGTAGAAAAAATAATTACTACTGCAGACCAACAGAATTAAAATGGTCATTCTTAATAAACCTTGCAATCAGCTATCAGGCATGCGAAATGCATTTTGAAATCAGAGACTGGAGAACTGCAGATGATTAGTGGCTAACAGTGATACAATTCAGATATTAACTCCATAAACAGTACCATTAAGTGGTAAACCCATTTGGCAATTTGCTTTACTCAACCTTGCTTGCTGTGATTAAATGAAGTGAGCGGATAGCTCATTAATTTGGCCGATTGTCCATACTCCCCCTCAGTGTAGAGTGCGGCCTTCATTAATAACATTCAATCCCTGCTCATAATAGAGCATGCGTTAGTGCGAGCCAGTCCTACCTCTGACAGTTCCAGTCTGGAGTGAATTATCATAGCCGTGTATTTATAGCGGCACTCTCCAAACAGTAGCTGCCTGCTCGGGGCTGGCAGAGGCAATAGTGGCAGCCATTAGGATTCAGTTCTCCGCCCCTGCTCTCTTCAGAGAACAAGAGAGACATCAGTCAGCCCCTGGCCCGCTCCCACCGCACGAGCAGTGATTAGTGCTCCTGCCAGCAGCGAATCATACACATCTCAGGAGATTAGCATCTAAAAACTGGATTCATTCACATTTCTTTTTTTTAATCAGCTTTAGAATGCTCTGCTTTTTTTCTCAGAGCAGCAGCAAGTAAATTTTATTCAAATTTTTGTCAAATTGTAGGGAGGAACACATACACAGAGGTGCTTTAAACTTATGAATGTTTTTCACACTTAAAAATGGTTCTTTAAAGGTCCTTTGGTCAAAAATCATTATTCTACAGCGTTCCTCCTAAGAGACCTTTTATTTGTGAAATGTGGATTTTGTAGGAGTTAAAGGGCCAGTAGCCAGGAAAATCACATTGCACTTTTTTTAAGTTTGTCACATACTCTCTGTTCTCTGTGATCTGACCTGTCTCTGTGACTGCTCTTGTTATAACTGTGTTTACTGCCATTTAGTACAGGTTTACCCATTATTGTATTTCTGAGATCTTCATCATGTCTCATCATGTGTTTATTCGAGGCTTTTTTGGTTGTTTATGTCATCTACAATTACCTACATCCTGATACAAGCCTTCCCTTCTTTACTGTAGTATCAAAACAAACTTCTCAAAGAATATATGGTACACAATATACCGTTTGTCTTCAAATTGTCCATTTATGGTAGTAAAATATATGCCCATAGGGTTCATACAGAAAAGTAAACATTAAAATGTAAGGCAGGATATGTGTTCCTTAAGATTCACTCTTTGTGAGGCATACACTAAATAGCTGTGCCAAACATCTATTCTGAAGAGGCACAAGGCAGGCTGCTGAAGGCACTAGTGGTGCTAATGCCGTTTCTTCTGCACCATTTCAAACCAACAGTCGGCTTGTAATTCAGTGGACTAATTTGAATTACCCTTCCTTCTTCATTCTGCCATTTCTTTTAGGTCAAAGTCAATTTCAAGGAGTGTGTAGCAGCACAGATGGCCATGATTTGACATTGAATTTACTTTGAGGTGCAGCATATATTAAATGCACACTCTTAAGTGACTCCATGCTCTCATTAATTTAAAAGGGCCTGTTCTCTAGAAAAGCTTTTAAAACCTTAATGATATATTTATTTTAGATTTATTTGAGGCTAAGGTATGAGCAGGGGCAGGGAAAGGAAGCCAGATGACCTTGCTTTTAACCATTTAAAATTCTGCCAGAGTTTCCCCCCCCAAAAATATTTATGTTCATAAAGAAAGTGCTGAAACTGCATAATTTCAAAGGATTCAAATGAAGCGAAAATTCACTGAGAAAAAGAAATGTAAGGCCAATGAGCATCAAAGCCATCTTTGTTTCTTAGCTTGTAGTCTTCATATCTGCAGACACTATTTTCTGGTTAATTGGGGTGAGAAGAGAGAACAGAATAGGCTCATTCAGGGGGCTCTGAGGTTCTTTGTGCACAGTTCGCATGCATTTATTCTGACTATATCCTTGCATGTGTCCTACAAGTTAGAGTGCTCTTGAGTACGTTTCATCTCATACCTGTACTGCCATTGTTATCAGTTGAGAATGCCTTTGTGCTGGAAGGAGACATTTCACAAGCTTCAGTGTTCACTTTAGTTATACTACGAGTAGGGACCGCTCTCTTTAGATTGCCGTTGTGTTTGACACATTTGACTCACTTTGTTTTTCATAGTACGTCCTTAAAAATAGATGTGCCAAAAGGATTCTTTGGTGTAATGCCATTGGAGAACTAGTTTTGATTTTCTGAAGAAAAATGTGAAAAGTGACAATTTTCTTTGTCACTTCACTTTTAGCTGTTTCCCACACCTATTCTGGATAATAATAATTTCCCTTGTGGAGAACATAATAATCATAGGATACATAGTATCATAAGAATCATTGTTTATCACCAAACTACAAAGTTATCACTCATATGAGTTACTTTGAAGATGAATTCTTATTAACTCCATTGATTAGCTGATTTGATTGATTTTTATTATGCTTTTATAGCAGCCCTTGCTCTCAAATGTGATAACGTATTATAATGTAATTTGTGATTATATATTTGCATGTGATAACCCCTTTTCTATCTGGAGTCTTGAGTTATCTGATCAAAAATGAACAGCTTTAAACAGAAATGTGGAACACATTAAAGTCAACACCTTGAACTATTTTCCTCAAACTATTCATGTATAGTTTTTACAATGAGGCAGATCACTTCATTCTGGTGAAAAATATACTGCCATTACATCACACTTGGCCTGCAACAATGTTTAGGTAGGTGGTACATACCACATCTGCATGAATAACAGGAGATTCCCAGCAGAACTTTACCCAGAGCATCAAATAGCCTCAGCCGACTAGCCTTTTTCCAGGTGTAAGTCATGCACTAGGTCGTTCACGCTATGTGGAAGAAAATGTGATTCCTCAGACTTGGCCACCTTCTTCCACTGCTTCATTGTACCCACATAATCAGTGGCAGACAGGAGTTATTATTAACACCCTGCACTCTGCAGCTACGCAACATATATATCCAAACTCTTATATACTGCATGTATCCTAGTTCGCCTTAACGTTTTATGTGATTTTATGCTTCAGTAGCTCTTTGTGGGACTGAACCAGAAGGGCTTGCTCTCACTCCACATGTGTGATCTTTGGGTCTCAAAGACCTTGTTGCCAGTTCACTGCTTGTATTTCTATGGGCCTCTATCAGTAGGTACTAACCACTACATACCGAACCCATCACAAGACCTGCCGTGTGAACTGTTCATCCAGCCCTCACAGTTTGGCCCCTTGTCAGACTCACTCAGATCTTTACACTAGCCTATTTTTTCTGCTTTGCACACATTCATCATTCTTTCAGAACTGACTGAGTCCTATTGTCTAATATATCCCATATATTGACAAAGGCAATTAGAACAAGACAATCAATTTTATTTACTTCACCTTTCAGTGTTGTGATGTGTTTGATTGGTGACTAAAGAAATATATATATATATATATATATATATATATATATATATTATATATATATATATATATATATATATATATATATATATATATATATACATATTTTATTGATCTTCACCTTTTCCCAGTTAGTGCAAATTTTATGTGCACCTTTTGTTTTGATAGGGTTACATTTCAGAATTTTGGTTCAGTCATAAAAATGTATTCTTAATACTGTAAAAAGAAGCCTGGGCTATTTAACGATTGGTCAACCTCCAGAGAACACTGACCCACTTAAATAGAAAATAATTAGCTGCCATGCTATTCACACACCCCAGTTGAATTGACACAGAACATTTTCTGTGGATAAACACACGTGTCCTTTTCCTTGTTAGCCTGAGAAGACGCCAGGGAAACAGCTTTAAACACTTCATCCCTAAGCCTAATAATACAGAGGACATAGCGCTTGGGCTAATTATTCAGATTATTTTAAAATAAGGGACAGCTTACACCTCAGCTTATGCCTTACTTTTACCTCAGTTTAGTACATTTAGATTAAACTTTAAAACAATAACACTAAATAAAGAAATTCTGAAGATGACTGCTATGACATTATGTTCAAATGGCCCATTCTTTGCTATGTGTTGTGGCTCTTTGACATACTGAAGAGCAGTATTCTATATTAGTATGCAGCACAAATCACATATTGTTATTGCACCACACTTATTATATATGGATTCTTGCATGTTTCTTGCTGTCATGCTGTTGCAGAGGCTTTGGACTATGCAAAGCATTTCACCGACAAATAGTAAACAACCCTAGAAATGTACATTATTTTCAGGCCATTAACACACAGTTGTTTCAGTGCTTTGTAAGTTTTTGGAGCGGAAAGAAACTGGCCCCAAGCATTAGCATAGATGGATGGAAAGAATATCACTATATTTTTATGGAATAAATATCAATACAGCAAAGACCCTTCTAACAGGATTATTCAGTGTTTATGTATCCAGTGAGACCTGCATTAGTTCATAATGATGATTATGATAATGATAATCATGACTGATCAATAAATTATGATAATGATAATCATAATTGAGATATTTTCTGTGAAAATCAAAACATTTACTGCATTTAGCAGACGCTCTTGTCCAGAGCAACCATGTTCTAATTACAGGGACAGTCCCCCTGGAGCAACTCAGGGTTAAGGACTTGCTCAGGGACCCAGTGGTGGTAGTGCCGGAGGTGGGATTGGAACCTGGAACCTCTTGAGCCATTGGTCCATAGGCCAGTACCCTACCACTAGACCAACTGCATTATTCACTGTAATAATGGGCAAAAGCTTACACTGATCACTTTTTTTCATCAGTTTTTTACTATAAAGTTTATATAAGTTTAATAAAGTGAAAGTGACTACCCTTGTCAATGTGAAACACAGCACAGCACAGCACAGCATAACGAAGTTCAACCTTGAACAGTTAATTGAACAGTTAATGACCAAAACTTAGGTCAAAACTTAGGCTTGTCCTAATTAGGGTCGCAGGGGGGGTGCTGGAGTCCATCCCAGCTCACACAGAGTGAAGGACGGGGACACACCCTGGACAGGTCCCCAGCCTATCGCAGGGAGAGCATTCTTTTAGTAATTAGAAAATCAATTCATTGTTATTCATTTTGTTTTATAAATACAATCATAACACCAGCATTTTATATCCATAGCTAACAGCTAGACTGTGACCAAGAAGACAGTAATGGATTTATATATTTGACAGCAGAGATGGTGTCTGATTGAGTACGGATCACTACCCATACATGGTCAAAATTTAGCCAAAGATATAAACTGTAAGTGAGAAACCACTAGAAATCTTTAAGAGCAGAAAAACAAGGTTTAATTTTATTTAAAAAGTACATAACTGTAGCTTTGATACAATTTCAGATGGACAGATGAGACAAAGATTAAACTGAAGTAGAGCATCTTCTCTGATCCAACCAAATGCATAAAAGCTTAGCAGATCACACTTCACCTTGCAGAAGACCAGTGAACCGAAAGGTGCTATTAAAGCAATTAAATCGTTTTTCATGGGTAAAAAGTGAAATGTGAAATGTTGTTCACTAGCTAAGTCGGTCATGTGACCTGAACACTCACGCTGTGCCTGCTTTTTCATACTGACGATGGACTCAAAACAAACATCTCAGAATAAGCAGAAATGAGAAAACTTGCAAGACCTGGCAGGGCATTAGCGTAGTTGATATTGAGCATCTGTGGAGATTGCAGACTTCAGGCAATCACTGAGCACAGTTTTTCTCTGTGTTAATTTGTCAAACTACTTAATTAAATGTAAATGATGTAAATAACATTATAAATACTTTCAAATTAAAGCTGACACCCTGCATTTCAACTTCGTAATCACTGCATCATTTGAAACCCACTCTGCTGGGTTAAAGACCTCACTCTCAAAAATGTCACTGTCCTGACAGTTATGTACTTGTACACAACAATCTAACAGTAGCAGACACCTACAAGTAAACCAACTAGTAGAGCTCATTAATAGAAAGATACAGACATGTTAACAGCAATGCAGTGTAGGTTTTAAAAGTAGCACTATAAAATACCACTGCATGCTTAAAAAGTGTTTGTGATTGGTTGGAGATCTGGTAATGATTAAAGTCCTAAACAGAGTCCATACTCATCTGCATGGTTCACAGTCATCTTTGTCACTGTCAGCCTTTTTCTTGTCAGTTTCATTGTTTTATAAATGCTATATTATTATTATGTATGTAGCATATTTACATGCATGTTTACAAAACACAACTATTAATACAACGATTTTAACCATTCATAACAATTTTAAAAAAATAAATCTCATTGTAAAATGGTACAAAGTAAAACAAATATATTTAATACTCATGATATAAATTAATTACTTTACATAGTTTTCTGATGGTCTCATAGTGTTCCAATACTAAAATATTGGAATTGATTCATTTTTTCAATACAAATTGTAGCTTTTGCTATTTTCTTCTTTGGTGTATGCTCACTTGTCTCCCTGTATTTATATAACTGTAGTGTAAGGGTTTACTGAGGAAAGCATTTCAGATCAGTAAGCACCTTTTACCTTTTGATCAATCACACCTTTGTCTTCTGGATTACCCACTTGAAGCAATCCAGTCTCATTTGTAGACATGAACCTTTCTAATGAGATTGTTGACCTTTTATTCTTCAACCTGTGCAATCTTTCCCCCATATACATGATGATATTCCTCGGTTTTTCATCTTTTCCAGCTCTCTAGACATATGAATGATTCTCTTTCCCCAGAATAAATGGTAATTGACCACGCACGTTTGACGCAAAGTATTTCAAGTCTTACAATAAGAAAACTTGCTATTTGTGTTCTTTTTCTTGTTCTACAGAAATGTTGAAAGAATTGAACCAACAACGGCGGGCAAAAGAATTTACAGACCTGAAAATTATTGTTGAAGGCAAAGAATTTGAAGTCCATCAAAATGTTCTAGCTTCCTGCAGCTTGTATTTCAAGGACATGATTAAAAGGTTTGCCTCTCTCCTGTTGTTGATCCACTCTGTTCTTTTCTTAGGACACATTTGTGTGGCTTTCTTTACCCTCCCCTTCTCTTGCAGGTGTGAAGACAGAGGTTCCTATCACAGGGCCAGTAGCCATTCCTTCTGTCCCTCAAATGAATGTATTTCATTGTTGAAAAAGGTCAACACTTATCCTGCCCTTTCATCTCCATGGACTAAATGAGCAAATTTACATTTTAATGGGCAAAAAAAGTTCCATGACTGGGGATTTTCTTTTAAAAATGTATTGTAAATGTCAGAACAAAATGGAAAAGATTTTGAGCAATGTGCCAGGCATATCAGATTAGCACTTCACTCTGCCTCTCCAATTCAAGAGTTTAGAGGAATAATACTAGCTATCCTGATTCACTGCTTACCTGCTGTGTTTTGGTGCATATCTCTGTGGGAACTTGCATACTGATAATTCATAGATCCACACAGAGCCTTTGGTAAAGGTAAACACAACTTCAGTTTTCTCCTTATGTTTTCTGAAGTCTTCTTTGGCTTTTGTTCTGGGCATTAGGAGAGAAAACTCTGAATGTCTTGACCTTCTCACAGCTTTATGAAACTCGGCGTGTGTACCTCATCCGTGGATCGCAGGCAATCTGGATTTTTTCAGAACTGTTTCTTAGCTCTATGGGAATTGTGTGGTAGATTATGTGTATAAGCAAAAACTTAATACATAATATGTCCAAAAAGGATTCTGACACCCCCTCTTATCTTACTGCTTTAAAATAACTGCATTCCTTATGAAATGTATTTATTTTATTTCATTTTAGTTTATTCTAGAGATGCCACAAAGGAGTCTAAAGTGACTGTACCAATACCAAGCACTGGTTACAGAGATAAAATGCCCTCCAGCACTGGCCTGAGGAGCAGTAGAACTGATCTCTCATGAGTGATGGAGTTAAATTCTGTACCTATGGAATGCATCAGAACAGCATTTGTGATTCCAGCTAATAATTCAATAGCAGTATCTGCCCTCAGTAATGCTCTGAATGCAATCAAATTCGCACAGTAATGTTCCAGTATCTAATTTAAAAGCCTTTTCATAAGAGGTAGGGTTGTTATTGCAGCAAAAGATGAAAAATTCCCATAGGCATGTTAGTCTATTATTTATTATTTGTCTCTTTCAATGTTAAAAGCCATGTCTTCAGTGGTATTGTAAGTTGATGGAATGATTGGATGAAGGATGTCGCCTTGTGCCCCGCAAAAGTTCCAGACAGGCATGCACAATAAAAAAAAAAAAACATGTCACCCAGACTGGAGAGACTGAGAAAACCTTTTTTGAGCGCTGTGATACAGAGATGCCTTGACTGATATTAGCTTTTTAACATGAAAAGCTTAAAGGATGTCGAGTGTAAAAATGTCACTTTGTGATCTTTATGATATGTGACAAATGCCATATGTGGCAAAAAAATTTATGTACTGAAAAATATTTAAGGAAGGTGGAAGAATGAAAAGATTCCAAGATTAAGTAAAAGCAGGATGTGCCCTAAAAATGTATGACAGCTTTCAGGCAACAGAAAAACTGCAGCCGTTGAATTTTCTGATACTCTTTTTACATTGTTTTAGAAAACAAAAAACACTGATGTTTTTCTGATCATCAGTAGTGAACACACCATAAATCGAAATGACCATTTAAACATTTTATCTTATTCTCAATCTTTACCATGTCCTTTTAAAGTAGTAGTTTAGTCATTGGTTCCAAGGTTAAAAAGCAAGTCAATTTCTGTTATATCACACTATTAACAAGGATTACATTCTGAGCAAGTCCAATCTCTATAATGCTCTTATTACACATCATACAAGATGCAGTGAAGCCTCAAGGACAAATTTAAAGTGGAACTTTGGCCCTTTAGATTGTGAATTTGGTCTGGGCCTTGCTATCCGATCTTGTGAGCAGCAGCTATGAAAATTGCATTAGGAGCAATAACAGTGAGTGTAGATTTGACTCTGTTCTCAGTGGAGCACAAAATGTGCTGATACACTTCTCAAAGCTATTTGAGTTCCACTGCTGCTGGAAAGGTGGAATAGGATGAGGTTTAGCCTCAGAGCATAGTTTTCATAGTCCATTCCAGAATAGAATGAGCACTTAAAGGACGACGATTGTTAAAGGCAAAGGTTGCTGTATATTCTCTCAGCAGACAATGACAGTACATCAGTGTCATGCTCTTTCTTTGTACCACTTAATGACAGTTTATGTAAGTTTACAGCAGTTCTGTGATGGTGTTATATCCCATTATGTCTGAAAACTGGCTGTTATTGCTCCTTACTTGCTAGATGATGTCCAGAGGTTGATTTTTTTTAGTTTAATTTGTAATGGTAGGCCATTGCTCTCTTTTTTCAAACATTGTAACAAATTAAAAGTCAGCCCACCTAAAAATGATAAGGCAGCTTATCTAACATTTTTAACTCAACATGTGAACACTAGAGTTCGCCCAGTTCAACACATACAACAGTTAAGGCTTCACTTACTTTTTTAGTTCTTCTCAGTTTGGTAAACAACAGAAAATTTGTTTTTCTTACAACCTGTGACAGGGCTCCCAGTGGTGGCAGAGCTGGGGTACAAACTCATGATATCCTGATGCTGGATTGAACATTTTGGTAGTTCCACCCTTTCTGAAGTAACTCAGTAGTTTGAACCGCAGAATTGTTACAGCCATCCAAAAATTGGTGTTTAGAGGAGAAAGGTCTTGGTGGGATGGTGTTAATGAAAGAGTGCCTGCTAATGGGGAAATTGAGCAAACAATAAATTCTGTATTGTTAACCTAAGTGAGAAGAATTAAAAATGTGAATTAAGCACTATTCAAAGGAGTATCTCTAACAAAGTATCTGATTAGCAATGAAGCCACTACAAGACAAGCAACTTTCAAGTGGGCTGTATCTTCAAGAAATCTAGATGTTTGCATTATGTAGAAAAGTAGTAGTCAACGA
Organism: Hepsetus odoe; assembly: GCA_017165825.1. Lineage (NCBI taxonomy): Eukaryota > Metazoa > Chordata > Actinopteri > Characiformes > Hepsetidae > Hepsetus > Hepsetus odoe. Next base: position 19,531,003 of record CM029374.1, on the reverse strand, counting down.
TGCTGCGAATATAAAATAATTCTTTAGCTGCTGTTATAATCAGCATGTGGGATTTCATTCCTTTGATTGACCTAATTTAGTCTCCTCCTGCTAACGCTTTGCATAGAAAGGATAGAGAAGAAGTTCAACACCTCAGAACAATGACATGACTGAGATCCTTCCAAAACATCCTCAGTTTCATGTTAAAAGTGAAGTGTTAAAATGGATATGTTCACAAGAAGGTTACATACAGCAGTCAGTTTAAGTAATAGCAGTCCCCCCCCCCAAACACACAGAGACGTCTGACTGAAAAACCCTATACTTCTCAGGGGAGGGAAGAAAAAAAATTGATGTGGCTGTTCTCGACAGAAATAAAACCACCAAGTAGCACCTAGAAATGAGCAAATTGCCCAAAGACCCCATGTACATGTAATCCAATTCAAACAGAGCTTTAGGAGAACCTTTGACCAATCTTAAGAAGTTTGATTTGAGTGAAATCTAGTGTCCGCAAGTTCAGTTAACTCAAGTTCAGAAAAGCCATGAAATAAGTTACCTTCCACTTTTGAGCTGAGCTGACTTTTCATTTTTCACAGTGAGTAAAGCCTTTGCAGAACTAACAGCAAATCTAAACCAATCACCCACTGATCACTGAGGACATCTCATTGTGTATTCGCAAGAAAACATTGACCTGCCATTTTAGATCTGACAAAGTCTTCTACTGAGCAGAAGCCAGACACTAGACACCGTTTCTGCCTGATTATGTGCTTGTTCCCACTCAAGTCATGTATTTCCAAGGATTGACTTAACAATTTTGATCTTTTTGAAGATGTTCTGTGTCAAGCATATCAAATCTGAGCAAAATATTGATCTTCTTGAATGATGCATGCATTGAGCTGTAATCTCGATTTGGTATCGGAGGACCTGCAGGTCTTTGATAAGCATATCAGGCATTGCTTTGAAAAGTGAGCTGGTCATTCATTGTCCACTCGTCCATCATTTATTGCATCTAAATGGAGCATGTTTATCTAATCATCTGTAAAGAGCACCTGCTGTTTTCCTCCTGCTCAGAGAAAAGCTGTATTAAAAAGCAAATCACCTGTTTAGCAAATCATCCGTTTAGCAGATCTGCATTCAGATACAATATGCAGATATCATTTATTTTAGTGTTTTGCTTTTTCGTGATGAAGATGTATGAGAGGCAGCCCTGCATTAAAATTCCCTGTCTCTCCAGAGATCCTGTACTATTTTTTTTGTTGGTGGTGATGGTGGTGTGCTTTTTTAATGAATATTTACCCTGTGCCTCTGGCAGTCCATCCATCATGAGTTCTGGCTTGAGTCTTACTGTAAGGGAATAATCAGAGTATATGAGGAGAATTCTTAGGTTGTTCTGTGAGAGGGAATGTTGTTACCCACACACTCTCAAGCATAATTGGTGTCTATGCATGTTGCCTGTCGTTCCTGCCAGAAAAATACATAAAGCACATATACTTTATTTATACAGATACTGTGTGGTAGCATGTTTGCCAGCGTAGGAATGAAAATGTCAAGCAAAAATAAGCAAAGTATGCATGTATTGTCTGGCTTTCTGCCAGGTTAAATGACCTCTTTTTCAATTAAACAAGCACTCAGATGGTAACCAGCTACACATGGTTTTAATTTCATTTGTGAAAAATTGTTTGGGATTACCATTCAGGCTCCTCACCTGACTGCCATTGCTGTACTTTGTACATTTCATAATGATTATGCTTATAGTCAGTGCAGGAGAGGAACGGTACACCTTTGGATCCATATATATTTTTCTAATGTTTGGCAATTGAGAGCAAAATTATACTTTGTGCTACTTCAAAGAAGAAAACTGTCTTCCAAAGATGCATTGTTTATAGGGCAATTCATTCAGAATCCACTAAGCAAATGACTAAATGCACAAAGGAGTCTGCTGACTTTACTAATTTGATTTTTTTCCGTTCTTTCTTTCTCTCACCTGCTTCACACCACTCAGTCGTCCCATTTCCTTTTAAACTATTTCTACTCCTGCACTTACCACTGGTGACTATGAACTGCATTTTGTTTTGTTTTTTTTCCCTTTTTTTTTTCTTTGCAGGAGTAACATTCTTGATTTTCCAGCCACTGCCAGAGATTTACCCCTCACTTCATACTGTACCTTTGGCTTTTTCCCCTTAGTCAGACCAATGTGATGATTAATACACCAGTTCATACGCAGGCCACGCTCCACTTTGTTTTTGGCAGCAGCTGAAAACTTTTGAGACTTAAGCCCAGGTCCCAGTCATGGAATGGTCTCTTCACACATGAAGGATGGCTGCTGGCTCCCTGTGGAAGGACTGACTCTCTACCCCTTTCCTTCCCCGCTCTCATCATTCTGAATCTGTGTCTATCCTCATACAAGATTTTTCTGTCTGTCCATCCATGCTCCTATTTGTGCAATCAAAGTAAATGCATTTGTTAACCATGCATGGAAATGTGATTCCTGAAATGTGACCACAGTCAATTGCACATCATTTATTTTCAACATACAAGCATCTACACAAGTTTGTGGGCCAATGCAAGCATTTGCATTGATTTGTTTTTTTTTACACAAAGGGTGCCAAATCGGTTCTTTGGAACAATGGCATGAATCTTTTTTCTCAATTAAGGCTTTTTATAGGAATGCTTCACAGTTTGTATGATTGCAATCATGGACAATTTATAATGATACCCATTTGTTGGACAAAGGTGCCACGTAGGGTCCTTTGTGCTGTACCACACAGGAACCAATTTAGTCCCTTCAACAAAAAATTTGGTTAAAAAAAAAAAAAAACGTGTTTGCATGTGCTGAACCTTTAAAAGGTAGAAAGAACCTTCACATGATGGCCAAAAAGTGTTTTGTCAAAAACCTTGCATCATGTGATGTCTCTTTAACATTTTTAAAGGTTCTTCACATGCACACATCTCATTTATAAAACTGGCTCTTTATTTTTACTCCTTTAAAGTAACACATTTTTAAAGGTTCTTAAGAGATCTATGGCAGTGCTCCTATAACCCATTTTGGCACTTTGATTTCTGAAAGTGTATGTGTTCTTCGAAGAAAGAATATGGGAAGTGAGAGAAGCAGAAAAAACATTGCAGTGATTTTCATGTCATTGCTAGGTTTGTCACTGGCCAGGAGGCATTATAGCTTTTGTTAGCCACATGGACTTTCATTAGTGTGTCACCATTGTGAGCTTTTTTGTTTCAAAAGGTTGTTTTGGAGGAGCTGTGTCTCACAGATAATGGAATGTGGTAGTTTTAGCCCTTTACCTAGAGTCCCTGAACACTTTTCCCTAAACAGTAGATATCAGGCTTGCTTGCAGTGCATTTGTCTGCCACTCAGCTCTAATGAGATGTACTAGTACCTATGGGTCTTTACTAAATGAGCTGCTGCTTGATTAGCCTAGCCTGCATTTCCTATTTAAAGACATTAAATATATATAAAATGCATAATGACCCAGGTTTTCCACTAGGTTTTTTTAAGCTGTGGCAAATTTCTCAGAGACAAGCTCACACTTTTTACAGCAAGTTCTCATAATTTATATTTCCAGTTAATGTCTTTTTTTATATGTCTACAGGTTTTAACCATTGCTCTATTAACTCCACTGTAATGCTGCCTCAATGCTGTCTCTCAGGTTGGCTGGAGAGAACAGAAATGGTGAAAAAATGAAGATGACCATGAACAACATCTGCGTTGAGGTTCTGGAGCTGCTGCTAGAGTTTGTCTACACTGGATCCCTCATCATCGACTCAGCCAATGCCAAAACTCTGCTGGAAGCGGCCAACAAGTTCCAGTTCAACACCTTTTGCAAAGTCTGCGTGTCTTTCCTGGGTAAGCAAACAGTAGCCAATGCATCATGATGTCTTCTTATTCAATGAGTTACCCTTGAAAATCAAGATTTATTACTGTCATTTTGCTATACAATTCAAATCTAGTTAAATAATTAGTTGCACAATGAATTCCACTTATTTTCTGGACATATTTGAGTGTGGACTTTTTTTCTTGTCAAAATATTAACATAAAAAATAGGCAAGAATTATGGAAACACAATAAGACATGGTAGATTAGTTCACCAAACATGAGAGCGGTAATTGGCCAATTCATTATTTTTACTTTGGCAGATTTGTGTTGCAATTTCATGATGCAAACAGCATGAGGCAGGTGAGTGCACTGGCTGCACTTATACCTTAATGTCGTAGCTTAATTATGCATGACTCTTTGTACTAAATAGCCAGTTGCTTTTACTTTAGATGCATTATTTTATTTGACTCTTGTTATTTAAATATAAATATGATTTATTTTAAACAGGATATAAAATACTAATTAGGCCCAATGAGCAAATAATCATATTTATTTTTGCACTCCAGCTAATAAAATGTATCACAATTCTGCTAGTGTGTTCCACATGTTAATTAAAAAAAAAAAAAAAAAAAAAAAAAACAGCCACAAAAATATCACTCGTCTACCAAGGAAACTGGAACTGGCCATAATAATCAATGATTAGTAAATCCAATGTCTTCCTTTAGCCAATTAAGGCTGTATGTTTTTCTATTATAATGAAACTATAATAAATACTTACACTTACACACAAATACAAAATCAGATAAAAGTTGTCCATCTTTCCTTGCAACATTTCCCCACATCTTTCAATGAGTGAAAGAGAAATATTTCATCTCAGATTACACCATGTTAAGCTTTTAGAAAAAAAAAACTTCACTGAAGTTTCACTTCACCCCAGATGTTTATTGCATGTTTTAAACATTGCTTTTTTAGTTTAAAACTATAGGCCAATGTTGCTGAAAGCACTGCAGTTCAGTAGTCACCCAAACAGCCCAAAAGCTTTTTTTCTTTCAGCTTTTTCACACCATATCCAGATTTCCAAGAATTCATTATGAATTTAATTCAATATTCAGCCAACTATTATAAATCATTTTACTACAAAATTAATATTTTGTAGTTGTGGGACGAACTGAAATATGATCCCGCAAACAGGCTTTCAGGGTTTTAGAAGCTAAAAGCATTTGAAGGTTCTGAAATAGTATTGCATTTTCTTTCATGCAACATAGAATTTTTACTTCTCTGCTTACATTGGCAAAAAAGACCTCAGTCTAAGTCTGTGATATAGTGTTAATGAAGAGAGTGATTTCTAAAACATAGATTTTTCCAGCCCAGTAAAGAATGGTCTGTCAGGGATCAAAGCAAGCAGCAGAGCTTTCAGAACACATTAATTTATAATTTCCTAACATGACTTGATGTAATATCTAGCGGGTTTTCTGCTTCATAAATGAAGCTGTGAAGTTGTATATGTCCTTGTATGTCTGTCATTTAAGGCACTTTAAAAAATTCTAATGGATGTTCTGAATGAATCAGTGAATTGAATCTTCATTAGCCATTGCTGCTGTCCTCCGAGATTGCATTTCTGTCTTCATGCAACACGCTCTTGACTGCTGATTGACAGGCGTGCACTGTGCTGTCTGGTGTGGACTGAGGCGAGTTATCAGTACACTGGTTCATCAGTGTGGCTATTAAAGCTGCTTTAACACTGGCTGGAAGTGGATCTCCAGGCTTTGCTAATATAATCCCACTGGGTCTGCTCATATTAAATTTCGCAGAAGTAATTGCTAGTAACATGACCGCTTGTTGATATGAAATATGCTAGGAAGATGTCGCCTCTTGGAGACAAACAGTACAGTTCGGAACCATACATATTTTACCGCCGGTTCCTGTCAAACAGCATTGGCAGCTGTGGCAAACATATCAGTAGACTGGATTCTGTCTGCGGCACTTTTTACGCCTCACTGCGACACTGAAATATTGAAAGTGTTGTTCCCTTTGAATGCATAATGCCTAGTGTGGATTTTTTCTTCACCACGCATACATCTCATCTTAGCAGTTATTTAATGCCTCTGCTGTCCTTGTTTTAAAAAATGCCCTTTTTCAACCAGGGGTCATCAGAAAGTGGGGGAACAGTGTATGTTACTTTGTCTTGCTAATGTTCGAAATCTCAAAAAGTCTGTGGACTGATAGACACTTTGACAGCTCAAGTTTGTTTTTTTTTTCCCTTTCCTCCAGTGCCTCTGTCATTGTTTCCCACTGGAATATGGGACTTAATAATCCATGAATGCCACAATTGGTATGAAATGACATTCGCTCCTGTAGGAATTCACTGCAGAAGTGCAGCAATGTGCCTACTTCAGTATATATTCAAGTTCAAAATGAAAAAGCACAGTGTAAAAATAACTGCATTAGCTGGTGTGCTACATAGAAAATATGTTTCATGTACAGGGAAAATGTACTTTAAAAAAGTATACTTTCTTTTTAGGGTATGAAACTTTATAGATGCCCAGCAGGCATTGTAAGTTGGAAGTTGTCATGTGTTGGTTTTTGGTTGGATTACTTCTTTTGCTACTATATAAACACTTTAAATAGTAATGAATCCACTTTGAATAATGCAGAAACATGGGAGGGACATGTGAGATGTTTTGGAGGGTGGTAACTAAAACAGCAAACTTGATTTGCCGTTATCTATCACATTGGCTTGGTAACATGATTATAATTCTGATTAAACTCACACATGCCTTCATAAAATGCCTCTTTAGTCTTGCAAGACACATAATGTGTGTCTGGGCTTTAGCATCTTTCTCTTGCACATATTTATTCACAGCAGTCCAAACAGGCATTATTAATGGGGTGGGAACATTGGTTGTCTGATTTGCATATTGTGACATGGCTTCGTACTCTGGGACTAAGCTGCTTCATGTGCACCAATGACAGGATTAAACCAGAGAGTGTACTGCTGACACTGAACTCTCTGACCAAAGTCAGTTATTAAATCAAAGCTATTGTTTCAGTCTGTGGTACCTTTCAACTTTAGTATGTAATTACTATTTAATGAAAAGGAAAAAAGTCAGGATTTCTGCTTTTTAATTTGCCTTTCTACTTCAGTTATATTATTTTGTTGCTGTCACTTATATTCTGAGGTGTAGAAACACAATCAAGCATATAAAACATCTAGTCTTTATTTCATTATCCAACTAACTTCGCTTCTTGGCCTTTTGGCTAAGATCTAGTGTAGTATATGTTCTTATCAGTTTAATATCTGATACGTCCTCTATATGAGTGCTGCATATTAAATTGATTTTTAGAACAGGGAGACGGTAAAGGAGCTTGCTCCGTCCGCTCCCTACATTCGGGGCAGCGGTGGTCTAGTGGTTAGGGAGTTGCCCCGCATCGGAAGATCGTGGGTTCGATTCCCTCACCAGTAGGTTACCCTGAGGTGCCCTTGAGCAAGGTATCGTCCCCGTCACTGCTCCCTGGGCACTTTCAATAGCTGCCCACTGCTGCATGGTGTTTGCATGGGTTAAATGCGGCGGTCCAATTTCGTTGTGGTGTGCTGTTCTGTGACCTCGCAATTACAAGGGTTTTCACTAATGCCACTATTTACCATTATTTAAAGCTTGCAGAATAGAATAAACAGAAAAAAATCACACAAGCTTTTCGTGAATTAATGTTAAGAGACTCTTTGTGCTTGAGTGTATCATCAACAGTGCATTAAGAAAGCGATGGTTAAATTGTGGAGGAAGATCCTCAGAAGTGACATTCTAATAAGAAGAGGGTGCATGATTCACAGTTATGGCTCAGACATTTGTTCCATTTTCACTATTTAATTTTCTTGTTATCTAATAATAGCAGTAACCTGAAAACTTCTCTTCTGTCAGCACAAAGAGATTTCAATTTACACCTCTGAAGTGCTGGCGTTGGACTGCCTGTGTTTGCTTTCTTTTCAGGACCTTTGCATATATGCGTTGCCTGCAGCGAGCAGTCCGGGGGGCTGTGTATGTCATGGCTGGGCTGCAGGCGGAGCAGGTTAAAGAGCCATTGTGTTGACCTTTTGTGCTGTGGAAAAGGTCCGTGCCTGTCTGTGCTAATCAAAGGGCCGGGTGAGCCGCCTGCACCCATGTCCGATCGATTCCCCTTCTCAGTTCTTTTTCCCGCCAGCTGCTTGAGATATTACATTCGTCTGCTCCACAGCTACACACCCGCAGAAATTTAATCCAGCAAACACCATCCCCAAAGCCGTGTATCATAAATGTTTTTCCAGTTTTTTCCCCAACCTTAGATAGTTCAAATGCTCGTTTGTGTACATGTGTGTGTGCTTGTCTGAATTCATGAACATCTGTGTGCTGATCTCACACAGAGAAACAGCTGACGGCCAGTAACTGCCTGGGGGTGCTGGCCATGGCAGAGGCCATGCAGTGCACGGAGCTCCACAACATGGCCAAAGCCTTTGCCCTCCAAAACTTCCCCGAGGTGGCCAGTCAAGAGGAAATACTCAACATCTCGAAAGATGACTTAATCAGCTACCTGGCCAATGACAGCCTCAATACTAAGGCTGAAGAGCTGGTATATGAGACAGTCATCAAGTGGATCAAGAAGGACCCCTGCAAGCGGGTACAGGTAAGAGACACAGCCTCATACGTTTAGTACTCTTTGAATTAGAATTGGAAACGCATTTTAGTCCAAGTGTGGATACATATTCAAGTATTTAATCTTGGCAGAGTTGGAACATACACAAATGGACAATGTAAGTGAACAAACAATGGAATTAATACAAAAAAACAGCAACAAAGGCAAGTCCGAATACACATTATTCACAATATTTTTAACACAGGGCATATATAGGCAAGGTGCAAATGTAAAGGGTAGAAAAATTGACTATTTGGAATAAAGCCACTAGATGCACAATCTTTGGTTCTGTTGAGCAGTTTTGTTCTCAAACTGGGAGTTGTGCCCCTTTGGGCACTAAGGAGCTACAGAAAAAGTTCAGAAGTTGAGTCAGAAGTTTTGTTTCTTTTTACGTTTATTGAATCTGCTTTTGCCAAATATTATTCCATTTTAATATATTTGCCAAGAAATCACCAATAATTGACAAAAACACTCGTTTAACAAGTTACCTGCAATGTCATAGAATAGGTCCATGTCTCTCCTATGAGAAGGTCAGTGATAGCTAAGGAGAACGTGTTTTGGTATCTCCAAAGCTGGTTAGTTTGAGAAATGTGGCCCAATGTGATCAATTAAAAAGGCAAGAATAACAGGATTTTTTATTTTATGAGCGCATTTTTAGAGTGTGCTAGTATAATATCCCTAATTTAGAAAAAATACTTTTATAATGACTGTCAAGATGATTCATATTCTTATTAAGTAAAGCTTTAAATATGAGATAATTTATACCAACGGATCACATGAGAAAGATGTGCTGGTGTAGTGTGTGAAAGGCTGACATGCCAAATCTCAGTGCTGTCATCGGTTGGTAAGATTTTTTATGACTCTTTTCAGATTCCTCCACTGTCCTCCCACCCATCTCCCACTTCACTTTGCTCATCTCAAGTTCCCAGTTGTCTTTCTTCTTCCTCTTCTTTTCAGAGTGTTCTCCTTCCTACTCCAAATGCAAGCCAGTTGCCTGCCTGTAGATTTTTTTTGTCCTATTGCAATATCTAGGAAATAATGAAACCATTAAACACAGCAAACCTATTTGATTTTCTGATTAAATGTTACGGTTGAATTTAATGCATTATAAGGGAAAGACTGATCATGATTGGCCAAAGGTAAGTTTGGGTTGGTTACATGAAAAGTGAGAGAAATTCATGAATAATTATGAAGAGAAATTCATAATTAGCAGGTGATGAGATAAATATGCATAAATACTTCTTGCCTGATTTTGGTGTTTGAAATCTTACACAGATTAATATGTAAGGTTATATGCTGTTGAAAAATGGTTCTTTAAAATTGTGTAATAACATTTCTATTTCTATTTCTATTATATATATTTATTTTCATGAATCTCAGTCCAGCCAGAAATCAGAAGTGCACAGTTCAATCACTAATCATTCCCTGAGCATGTATTAGGGTCACATAGACTGCTGGAAATTACAGATTTTTTTTTTCTTCTTGTGATGTCAAAATCTGTGAATGATTCCAGAAAAAATCTCTAGTAATATGGGTGATGAAATATTCAGGGTGCCATGCCTGTGGGATTTGAATAGATTAGTGCAAAGCAATGCGTTTAGTGTACTTTACATGCTTCTATTTCTGCAGCAGTAAGTCCTGGAATAGCTCGTTGATTACATGGTATAATCTTTGAGTGAGAAGAGGGGAGTGACTGAGGAAACGGAATGAATCAGAGTAAATCTGGGCATTAAACAGTGAGGGCCGATCAAGGCCCAGCTGGCCATCAACTTTATGTCCTAGTAATCAGTAAGTCATGCTCCAGATAAGCTGATGGAGCTGGTGATGGAGCTGCTTCAGCAAAAAAGGTCCACCGCATTAGATTCTGGTTAAAGGCACAGAGTGCTATCAGCCTTATCCATACCTTTGATCTCAGAAATAGGCTCACTAGTAACTTTTCAAAAAGCTGAAATCATTTCTTTTTTGTTTTGTTTTTTTTTTTGTTTCTTTCTAGGAATGATGAGATATGAGAACTATAAATTCTAATGCACAAAAGTGCATGTAAATGCATTAAAATGCATTTTTTTCTCTAGTGCTGTACAATTTAGCTGTTTCCAGTTCCATTCAACAACTAGGAATCTCCCAAAGTAATAACACTTTTTGCAGGGGATGCTAACCTCCAATACTGTAATGTCAGCTAACAGATGCTGACTAGTGTTGCAGTAATTCATTGGAGAGGGAAGGCCAGCTTGCTAACCCAGAGAGAACAAGGCCATCCCTTGTCATCATTTGAAATCAAATAACAATCTTCTGATCAAGACATTTCCTTTATTCTGAGTCTAGCAACAAATGTCTAGCTGACATGTGTCTAGCGATCAATATTTTTTACATTCCAATCAGCTTATTAAACAAACAAATCATTCAATGAATGAAAACAATTCATATTATTGTAGAAAAAGCTATTCCGGTAAATTTGGACTTGTCCTTCTATTTCAGGCAAAATAAAAATGAGTATGCTCCAGAGGAGTAGATGTCCTTCAAAACATTAATGCACTGTATTCACCAGAACTGACGAGGAACCCTACTTGATAGTGTCCATGATAATGGGTCAGTAGTAACCTAGACTCTTTACAGTCACAGACTCCTACTGGAACAGTGTTTTGTTAGATTAGCTCTGCAGACCAAAGATCAGAACTGTGAAACATGGTGGAGGAAGTATAACAGCTGCATTGCACACAGCACTTTTAAAACTTGCATAACAATCATTTTGGGAAAAAAGAATTCTGCAAAGTTGCCACAGTATCTGTTTATAGAAGAGTGCCAGTCTTTGGTCCAAACCTCAAAAAAGATCTGGCATGCATGGATCCAAGTATGCAAAACATAGGTATAAAGCAACAGTTATAAAGAATATTGTTTGTATACTTTATTAGAGTTTAGCTTCTTTATGTGGTCAGTAAAGGCCTTAAAGAGCTGTTTACAATAATAAGAAAACCTTCATTCATCATATAACTGAAAAAAAGATCATTTAAAGGAGCTATTTATGCAGAGTCCAAAAGATTCATACATTTTTTCTCAGAACTATAATGAGAAATGTATAAATCATACGTAATGTCAAAGCTTTTTAAATACTTGCAATTTTACCCTTTTTTCCTTGAATCATTATTCTGCAGAACCCAATGTGAGTTGAATTATAATAACAGGATATTACTGGAAGCATTAAGTGTGTGCATGACCTGCATTTGCTCTTGAATGGAGGACATATAACAATGAATTGAACAAACTGTTTAAACTTTACTGATCAATGCTGTAAAACTAGATCAGATGGCTTGAAAAGGAAGCAACTGAGATTGATGCAGTGACCTGATGTTTATTTGGCCTAAGATGGCCTCTGCTGAGCAACAGTCTGGAGAAGAAATCAATCTGAATTCAGATGAAAATGAGCTCCGATACTTCACTTTTCCCTCGTGAGACTCAGCCTATGAAATCAGAAATCCAGCACAGCACTCAGGCAGAACTCAAAGTAAAAGACTCCTGTTTATTCACACTATCTCTTATCCTTCTTCTCCACCTTACTCCAGTTTTGTTTTTGGATTTTTTTCTACTCCTTCTTCTTTCACTCTTAATATCAGAAAGTATCCCTGTTGTTTGGCACACTAGAAAAATCCTCAGAAGTTCTCTCTGTGTTATTTCTCGGGTGCTTTATTTGAGTTTGCCGAACACTTAGATTGTTGTACTGTGAATTGTGGAATGCATTGCAATACGATTTTGCAAACTATGGGCTTTTTACAAAGATTTATATTGGTGTAGTTTGTAGGTTTCTGGGGATATGTTGTTACAGTGCCAGTGCACTTAGAAAATGATAATACAAACTTTATATGCAGTTTATGCTTTTTTCTGCCTGCTAAATAGAAATATTGTTGTATTTACATATTTTTGTCTATCATCTGGCACTTGGGGAGCAGTGATGGGGATGGTACCTTGCTAAAGAGTACCTTAGGCCCACCTACTGGTCAGGAATTTGAACCCACTACTTTCCGATCATGGGGCCTAGTCGCTAACCACTAGGCGACCACCTAGTAAAATATAATATATACACATTGAATTTACTGACAAGTCCTTCCTGAATCATTATATTAAATGTTAATATTAGATTTTGATTTGATTTGCACCACATGTACTAAGGAAGCTAAGACTTGGTAAAGAAATAAAGCTGTGGCTTGGATACTTATCTTAAAATTCTGCAACATGGTCCAGTTTCTTTTATTTTGTGCAGAAGATTTGTCTGAAGACTTTCACATGGACAGTTCTCTGACTCAGAGATGTAGGCATGATTTTATACCTTTTTGGTTCAAATGAAACTTGATGGTGAATTATAAATGACAGGCCCAACTTGAAGCTGCTCTAACATGCTGTCGGCCACGCGTATATCTTAATAATTGTCTTTTTTACTTCCTGACTGATGGCAGGCAGTGGCAGGGAATGAGGTTAGAGCTCTGGTAAAATACATAAAGGGCTTCCAAACTTGATGGCTTTTCAGTCATAGAGCAGTGGCAGCCACTTAGCAGCTTTGCCATTGCATACACTTTTCAGAGTCATGCTTATGGGTTATTGGAATGGTCCCCTCTTCGTCCATTGCCACACTATTGATTTGGCTCTATACCCTCTTCTCTGTGTTGCCTCCTCCTCTCTTGAGACACTCAACATTGCCCCCCCCCCCACCCCCACCCCATTCTTAGTGTGGTTTACGATGAGATGCAATCAAGGAGTGCAGCAATCGAGCCCAGTTTAGCGGGTCATTTTTCACAGTGAAGCGCAGGCTGCTGCTGCAGCTGTTTAATATGAATCCTCCATATCTGAGCTAGCAGGCATTAGAGTGCTGACATTGCCCAGTGTGATGGTGCTGTCTTTTCTGCTGTGCTTGAATACACATCTCCATTTATTCCATAGAGAGGAAAGTGTTCTTGGGACATGTTTAATCTGTCTTCTTTTCAGCACACCTGTGCACCCCATCAATCAAACTGGATGAGCTCTAGTACCTAACTCCTCACATCCTGTACACTTCTAAAATACACCCACCCATCCCATCAGTTTGTGTTTGAATGTGTGTGTGTGGGTTTCAATGTGTGTCTTTGGGGTTTTTTTGTGTGTGTGTTTTGTTAGATTTTTTACTTGTTTCTGTGTACATTTCCTGTCAAACGCGTGTCACTTTGAGCATGAATGTGTACTTGTGTAATTGTGTAAACACACATACATGTTTTTAATCCTAGGTTTTATAAAGAAACAGTAACTGAGCAGTCCGATATTCTTGTAGAGGTTGTGTTTGACCAGCACCCAATTTTTACATAAAATTATTCATGCATGTGTGCAATTGTGTTTTTATGCACAATTAATTGTCTGTCCATGTGTGTTGTCATGCATATGTGTCTGTGCTTTTGCGTTCTTGTGCCTGTGGTTGTGTGAGTGCATGCGTGTTTGCGTCCGTGTGTGTATGTGTGTCTTGTTTGATTTTGTATGGTCTTTTTTTTCTTCCTCCTTTCTTTTTGGTAAGCTTGCCCTGCGGCAGAAGAAAACATATATACGGAGAGCTGAGTGAATTTTCACTTTCCATTACATTCACTTCTCAGATTTGTTTACCGAGTGAACACGGCTCCATGATTTATGGCTTAGATAGATAAATTTTATATCTACAAGCTGTGGAATAAGCATCTCAAATTTGATTCTGGCTTGTTGTGTCTTGCCCTGGGGATTAAAATTTGTTATTTGACTTGAAGATAATAATGGGAACATAGCGAGCATGCATGGCCATGAAAAAAATAGAGCAGATTATTGTACTGTCAGAAGACTGTCTCTGAAATAAAATACATGAAATTCACCCTCAACCCTCCTGCAACACACCTTGGTGATGGTTGTTTAAATTGTGTATAACATGGCTATAGGTACAGATAATCTATTTGTTAAGGCAGGCTCATCACATATACGTGCGGGCCCAATCACAAGTGTACATGCATATAAAGAGGAAGATGAAGAGAGTCTAATAATAATCATTTGCGCAATGTGCATGTCCACTGAATGTCCAATTTATTTTTAAATTCATTTTGTAAAATTTTTAAATTTCATTTTTTAAAGGTAGAAATCCACCAAATTCAGTGAAAACACTAATGCAAATTTCACTAAAGGAGGATTTGATCAGAGGGTATCAGCTTCTGGCTTTTTAGCTTACTCTTGTCTTAAACCACAGAATTTCTTTATACGTTTTTTGGGTTGGGGTTGTTTTGATATATTGCATCCCCTGAATAGAGGACAGTAAAAGACAAAGTTCAGGCAAAGTTTTTTTCTTTTTCTTCTCATTGCATTCTATAGCTCTTATAATGCAGATCTATTTTGGATTTGTGGTAAACGATCCAAACAGGGTTTCCTTTTGGTTTAATATGTTTTACAAGAGTACTACTGTGATCTACCAACCTTTGGACCTTCAAAGTGGTTGGTGAAATATATAGTGTCAGCTCACTGCCATACTGTTGAAACAGTTGAGGGTTCGACTGTTATTGCAGGTTGCTTAGCACTTAAACAAATGGTTCTTTAAAGAGTATTTCCATTTCCATTGCCATACTGGAGTGCAAAATGCCTGCTAAGTGTGTTGCCATATTGAAGAGAAAACTGCCAGGTGACTTTTCAGAAGTGTTCTATTGAAATCTTATTGTAAACACATTTAAAAGGCACTCAGCAGTCAACACATCACTAGCCAATTTGCATAGTCTTGCAATATCTCCCAAAGACTTCTCCTTATCTTCTACATAAGCAAGAAGGTGCTTTTCTACTTAGAGTATCAGTGTAGTCGACCTTGTAATTTATGCTTGAGCTTCATTTAGCTCAGTTCAGATAATCATCAAACAGTGAAAGCAATCCAGTGAATCATAGCCCACATTCAGCTTCTGACCCCGAATAAGGCTGTTTTTTTTTTTGCAGCAGCAGCAGCATGAAACCTCCACACCTCCATGGCATGTTCAGCACTGTAGTCCAGCTCTCTCATGCTGTGACACTGTTCCAGAGAGGTTCAGCCAAAGCAGGAGCAGAGCTGCATTCTGATTCTTAGATAGAAATATAGTCGATAAGCCTTGATTGCTTCGGCAGAGGAGAGAATTGTTATAATCCAGAGGGATTTCTCGTCAGGTACAGCCACCTACAGATTAAGTTAAAAATCCATTTTGTTTTTAAATCCATTTTTTCCCAGCTCTAAGATCCCCTACCCTCCGAGACAGGCCAGTGAAAGCTAGTTTTAAGACCTTTCTTGCTATGCCAGATAGATAAACTATCTGAATATGATGGTGCAAATTTACACGGATAGTTTCTCACCTGGGAATACATGGAAATGCCACCAGCACTCCCACGTACCTGACCTTTATGGTTCCTAAATTAGACCAGTCTTTGGCATGTCTGAATGAGAATATGTGTTGAAGACCAATTTCTATGTCAGAGTTATTTCTGTGCTACGCCTGTAGCAGGCCTATATTGTGTCTTATAATGTGCTCGCTGCATTTTCTTTTGAAATCTGCCACTGGTGAGAGTGGGAGGAAGAAAGAAAGGGGAAAAAAACATTTAAAAGCCACACCAGCTGTTGCCCATGTCTCATTGTGTTTACAAGTTTCCCCTGATGTGGACGAAGGCCTCAATGGAGATATAGCAGGAACAAGAAGCTATTCAGTGACAGAATTCTTCACCATGGCAACCCCCCCTCCTTCCCAGAGCAGTAAAAAGGTTTTGGAAACGCTCACCTGTACACCAAGCTGTTCTGCCTGCTTATTATCACCCGACTGCTGCCATAAAAAAGATGCCAGGCCGCACTGGCATTTTTGATTACTGGGTAATTGGTGCTGAAGTTTATTATATGGGTTTAATGGCAAGCAAAGGCCCACTGTGGGCTCTTTATCCATTGTCCTGTTACTCTGAGCAATCGACTTCAAAGACATAATCTATTTATAAAGATTCTGATGTATAGCCACTGGCAAAAAAAAAAGCTATGTTTGTTTCTGTTGATTCCTTACTATGATATGAAAATGATGCTATGTGCTATGAGTCTGTTTTTGATTGTCTTGGGTTTCTGTATTGTATCTTTTGCAGCATGTGTCGGAGCTGCTGGCTGTAGTTCGCCTTCCATTTATCCACCCCAGCTATCTTCTAAACGTCGTAGACAATGAGGAGCTCATCAAGTCCTCAGAGCCTTGCAGAGACCTAGTTAATGAGGCCAAGCGGTACCACATGTTGCCCCATGCCCGACAAGAGATGCAGACACCCCGAACTCGGCCGCGGCTCTCTGCAGGTACACGCTCCAGCTCATTTCACAACAACATCACACGCCATCAATGTGTGAACTGTGTAATTACGCTAGACACCATCTGTCATGATCTTTTGTCAGTCTTCTAGTTATTCCTTTTTGGTTTATGTAGGATATAATGTAACTCTCCCATGCATTTGCTGTTTATGGTGTAAAGAAAGTTTCGCTTTTTTAAATCCCTATTCTGGATGCTTCAGTCCGCTGCTTCTGATATCCCAGTAGCAGTGTTGGGTTTGCAGAGCAGACGGATCCACTTCATATCCTGCAACAACACCTCCATGCTAATGCAGTTAAACACATTTCCTGGAGTCCAGCCACAGTAGTGTCACATCTTTGCCAAAGAGAGTGTCAACAGTGGGTGTCACAGCACCTGCGCCGCATATTACTGAGCTTTAGCCACTCTGCAAATTTCACTGATGTTTACCTAAGAAAAGCTCTGCTGTGTGAAACCGTTAGCTCAAGGATTTCCATTTTGAAAGTCCCAGTCCACAGCTGCTCGTGGAGCCATAATCTTTCCATTACTTAAAGGTAAATCTACTGATATCCCTTCAGACCACCTTTCAATGGTCATATGCAACAGAATATATTTTTACTTTTTACCTTTACCCAGTCAAAGTGTGTGAACCAAAGCCATGAATTACTTTCATGATGGATGTGAAACAAATGATGTTTGACAGCACAAAATCAAATTAAATTGGCCTCATACTACAGGTATTGCCACCAGTTATTCCTCCTTAGCCTCTTCTCAGAGGTTCTGCCATAAGAATACATGGAATGTTAAGCAATAGTTTGATCAAAAAACATTTTCCAGTGCAGATCTTTGTACAGTTTCTTTAATTAGTTATGAACTGAAACCATGGAGCTAAAGTAGCAAAAGCCTGCAAATAAGCATTGCTTAAATCAAACATTTGATTTCAAGTTGTCAGATATCTCCAATAGACTTGTCTCTGTACAACATTGTCCTTTTATAAAAGATTCAGGCTTCAGGATACTTCAAATCCTGGTTTTAGCCATTTAGCCAACATTTGGCTTTGTGGAGGATATCATATCCATGTCATACATGTCAGAGACAGCATAAACAAGGCTATGTGAGATTACATAAGATACATAAGCCTCATAGCTCCATTTCAGAATTTATAAAGATGCATCCAAATGTGTTTACACACTAAACTTTGCTGATCACCTACGTTTAGTGTGAAGGTAAAAGTGTGTAGATATTTTTCATCCACTTTTTTCATCACTTCATCACAGGAGGAGCTTGGCATGGATGGGTCTTAAATGTTCCTTTTATGTGTGTTTTTTATTAAAACACACATATAGGCTCACTGCTGCTTCGTTCTCTTTAAACTGCTGTCTAATCCACTCCAATCAGCAAAGGAACGGCAGCTAGGCCAGGCCCCCTGCTGCCTGTCTCTAATACCTGTCTCGTTGCATTTCTCAACAGGAGAAACCTAGCCACAGTATGAGTTTTTTACACAGCAGGGGTCAGGAGCCTGGGGAAAGGGCATGGATCTCAGCCCCTTGCTGGATTAGCAAAATGCGATTGAATGTTGGGCCAGATTAGCCCTGTTTCTTTTTTATATGCTGTAGTCGCAATGTAAAGCTGCTGCATTGAGCTGCTGCAAGAGATGACTAGATATACATGAAACTACAGCAAAAAATTGTGTTAGTTCTATATCCAATAAAGGCTGAAGTAAAAGTAGCCTAGCAAAAAAATAACAACAAAAATAATTTAAATAGTATTCGAAGAGTAGTGATAAAGGCAGCATCCATCCGCTCAGAAAGTAAAGGTCCTGCTTGATTTGGTACTTTCCTTTTCATTTTGAGTTTAAGATGAGTTTAAAGTATATATATATATATATATATATATACAGTACTGTACAGTTTTAGGCAGGTGTGGAAAAAATGCTGTAAACAAAGAATGCTTTCAGAAATGGAAGTGTTAATCATTTATTTTCAATCAATCAACAAAATGCAGTGAATGAACAAAAGAGAAATCTAAATCAAATCAATATTTGGTGTGACCACCCTTTGCCTTCAAAACAGCATCAATTCTTCTAGGTACACTTGCACACAGTTTTTGAAGGAACTCGGCCGGTAGGTTGTTCCAAACATGACTGTGTTTCAATCTATGTATGACATTGATGATCATCAGCACCTGTTTGGTAAAATTGGTTGATCATACCCCGACTATAATCCTACAAAATCCCCGACTTTGTGCAAGTGTACCTAGAAGAACTGATGCTGGTTTGAAGGCTGGTAGGTTGTTCCAAACATCTTGGAGAACTAACCACAGATCTTCTGTGGATGTAGGCTTCCTCACATCCTTTTGTCTCTTCATGTAATCCAGACACACTGGATGATGTTGAGATCAGGGCTCTGTGGGGGCCAGAAGAACTGATGCTGGTTTGAAGGCAAAAGGTAGTAACACCAAATATTGATTTGATTTAGATTTTTCTTTTGTTTGCTCACTTTGCATTTTGTAAATTGATAAAAATAAACAATCATTATTGATATTTCTGAAAGCATTCTGTGTTTACAGCATTTATCCACGCCTAAAACTTTTGCACAGTACTGTATCTTTATATATATAAGTAAAGTATAAAACTTACAAAAGCTCAATAAAACAGGTGCTGTTACCATCAGAGCAGAATGACGTGTAAATGATTTATAATGGAACCTTTGTGTACTCAATGTGAATTTCTTTCTTCAAAAATACTTGAGAAGTAGTAAGTATTGTGCACTGAAAATAGAAGAAAGGAGCATTCATTTTTCTGATTAATTGTAGTTGAGTTACTAGTTATTACTCATCCCTGATTGGAAGACTTTGTTCCAATGTATGAATTGTGCAAAAATTTTACTTTTTATCTTTTAAATTCTCATAATGGTAAACATTTAACTGTGGTAGCAGTTGACTTGATGTAAAATATTTTATTCCTGTGAAAATTATGCATACATTTCAATCTGGAAATTTGACTGCATTTCTTTTTTTAGTCTAGCTGATGCTAGGGAGGAAGCCTGGCTCCCTGGCAAAGCTGTCACACAGAGTTTGATTGATGGGATGGCAGTTTCCCAGTGGTACTGAGGTGTCAGGAATGGACTGCAGTTGCAGATGTGGGGCCAGAGATTCTCTGCCCTCAAGGCAGTGGGCACCGCTAGGCCAGAGGGGGTCCATAAGCAGCCGGGTCAAGCAGTACACACAGTAGCAGAGCTGATCCATGCCATGCGCTTGGAGACAGATGCACTGTGCAAGCAGATGGCCATGCCACTCACGCAAATTATTTGCTGCGCTGGAAGGGCTTGCTGTTCGCCTATATCGCCTGTGCAGAAATCCAACATCTTGAGATACACAAACCTTTACAAATAGAATCACTTCAGCATGTGCTTCTTACTGAAATATTAATGAGGGGGATAGTAAAGCAACAGCTCTGAGGATCTTCCAAAGGTCATCTTTTTTTGAATATTGCAAATCTGGGCTGAATTCTCATATATTTGAGCTTTTTTACTGTAAGTAGTGAACATTGACGTTTCATTTTCTCCCACAGCACAGGACTGATCCTCTTTGCCCCAGCCTTCTGCTTTTGGAGGAGGAATGTATGTCATGAATTTTAATCCCAACACTAGGAGATAAAAATCTTGTTGGCCAGTCAAACAAACTGACTGAGCCTGAAGCCCACAGACAAGGATCTGTTTTTCCTCCTACAAAAGTGAATCCTCTACTTTATCATTGCCTAAATAAATACATTTGTTGACAAAGCTTTGTCTGCACAGACCAGGGGAATAGGTTGGCACATCGTCATGTCATTACTGCATTTCTCTAAACTCGGGTTCTTCTTGTCAGGAGGGGAAACTTTCTGCTATTCCAGACTATGCGACTGTCTGTGCCTTACAATCTGTATTAAATTTTTAGATTAAGTTTTCCCTCATGTGTTTTATAAGACATTTCTTTGATTGTGTTTGGTGTTTGCCTTCTTTTTGCTTGTTTGTTCTTCCCAACTGTCAACAAATGAGAGATGAAAAAGCTCAAGCTTTTGTGAAAGCCAGATGATCCAATTGGCTTGGAGTGTTTATGCCCTCTCGAGGAAATGTTTGAAAATATATTAATAATTGACCAAGATATGATTTCTAGAAATGCCGTATAGATGATCAACCTTTTAAATGTCGTAAAATTTACTTTTGTCTTATTCTCAGCCTGCTCAAGGCCTCTCAAAATATCAGTGTATAAAAAGCCACTTCTGTGATTTTTTTTAAAAATTTTTTTTAACTTTTTAGTATTTTTCAATTCTTATTTTTTATTGTGCCCGTCCCTGCAGGGGTTGCCGAGGTGATAGTGCTGGTGGGGGGCAGGCAGGTCATCGGGATGAACCAGCGCTCTTTGACAGCCGTCACTTGCTTCAACCCCCAGAACAACAAGTGGTACCCCCTGGCCAGCCTACCTTTCTATGACCGCGAGTTCTTCTCTGTCATTTCAGCAGGAGATAATATCTACCTGTCAGGTAATCAAACTGTCTGCGTGTCACTTGCAGGTTTAGAAGCCTCCCACAGGTGTGGGCTTTTATATTTAGCACAGGTTGGCGGGATGTCAGGGGTGCAATGTTTCTGCTTCTGCTTTTTCACAATTTTCCTCGCAGAGCTTTGTGTCATTTTGAGACACCTGCACATTTTGCTTAATGAGTTTTTTTGATAAAAATGGTTGCATTACCATCTTTACCCAGAAGTCTCAGTTAACACTGGTGATGACAAAAGCCTGTTGTAATTTATGTGAGTACTCTTATGTCTTATATGAGCTTACCAACGGGGGGGGCAGCTTCGTGGTTAGGGAATAGGTCCCAGGATTGGAAGGTTGTGGGTTCGAGTCCCAGACCAGTAGGTTGCCCTGACATACACTTGAGCAAAGTACCATCCCCATCACTGCTCCCTGGGTTCTGGATATAGCTGCCCCCTGGGTTCTGGATATAGCTGCCCCCTGCTGCACTTTGTGTACAGGCTGAATGCAGAGAGTGCAGTGCTTTGTTTCACAATGACAAATAGTCACTTTCACTTACATAAGAATACAAAGTATATTAAAAATATCTAAACAGTGGAATGTTTTTAAGCTTGTGTTGCCATGCTTTTGTAGATACAGAAGAACACATTTGTGGACAAAGCATGGATATGATAAAATTCCTAAATAAAGTAAAATGGTATATTATTGAGGGGTGCTTTTATGGTGCTTATGTCTCTTCAGTAAAGTTGTATTGGAGCAGGTGTGTTGGGGCAGACAGCCTGCTTTCAGAGCAGGGTGTCTTGGAGGAGGGTGTAAATGGAGACTTGAGCAGTCATTTGTGTTTGGGCTTTGCGCCTTTTTCAGGTGGAATGGAGTCAGGAGTCACGCTGGCAGATGTGTGGTGCTACATGTCCCTGTTGGATAATTGGAATCTGGTGTCTCGAATGACAGTCCCCCGCTGCCGGCACAACAGCGTGGTGTATGATGGCAAGCTGTACACCATTGGAGGACTTGGGGTTGCAGGGAACCTGGATAATGTAGAAAGGTACGTTGGCCGGACATGTGCATCCACCCCCACAGAAACACACACAGTGCTTGCATCTAAATTAAACATTTCACCAGAAGCCATTATGCATTCCAGACAAGAGTATGGTCAGCTTTTTCAGTGCAGGGAGCCAATCTGATAATTAGATCTCTGCTTGGGCATTGTGGGAGTATTTCTGTGGCAGGTGACTATGGACCAAATGCATTACACAGATCATATCAGGTTTCATTTTGAATACCAATGCTGAGATTTTTCCTATAATGAACTAGAGATGGATCTCACAATTTACCCATTTGCTTCAATTAGCACCACATTCTTATAGTAAAACAACAGTATATGAAAGCTTTATGGACATTTGAATGTCCATGACATTTAAACATCCCAAGTCAGAATGGTTATTTTCTTAAGAAAATCAAGAACATGTATTATGTAGGAAACTATTTTAAACAATAAGCATTCTAATACATTTTTTAATTATCTACTTTTTACATTTAACAAATTGAATAAACACTAGGTGCCATAATCTTTGCACAAATAACATTTTAGATCTTTAGGTTTTCATTTTTCCTCAGAATGTCCAATCCAGGTAACAGACAGTAACTATGCTGAAGAGTGTTCTTTGTCTCTACTCTGTATCTTTTCTTTATATCTAATTTGGGTTTATGTATCTGTTCATTTAAATATCACTTTAATTTCACTGTAGCTTGACCCAGACATGAAAAATTATATATTTCATGTTTTCATGCTCATGTCTATACTTGTGTATTACACTTTTTCTGCTGAAGGGATTGATATGATAAAATAAATCTTTATTCCTTATTATATCTTTTCAGTTAATAAAAAACAATGTGCTGATGCTTCAGACCTTTGAATTATATTTGCATCTCACATGTATTCTCTTCTCCAAAAAAGGAAGATGCTAAAACTGACTGGCCTTGTGTGTAATCCTAACCAGACTCGTATATTGCCCACTCCACTGAGTGTCTAGCCTCCTGTGGATTTGCTTGAGTCACTAGTTAATTGACAGAGCATTGGGGGAATCATTGTTTACTGAGCAGTGGCTGGTTTGCTATTCAAGGCTGGTTTAAAAAAAGTCAAGCATCTTTGACTGACTCCTAATTTGTGGCCTACCATCCATCTTGCCTTCAGTTTCGTGCTCCTAACCATGAAATCTTCTCCGTTCAGAATTATGTCCTCAGTCAGTGTCTTTCTCAAGGCTGCTATTGGCCACTCATAGGAGGGGCTTCTTTTCTAATCAATCATAGGGCAATGCGCTCTCTCTCTCTCTCTCTCTCTCTCTCTCTCTCTCTCTCTCTCTCTCTCTCTCGCTCTCGCTCTCTCTCTCACTCTCTCTCTCTCACTATCTCCCCCTGTTTGATATTTCTTTCTAAGCATATTAGTGTAATGATCCAGTTATTCTTATATATATATATATGATGGCAAATAGTCATATTAGTACACATGTTCCTGGTGTACTTGAAGCACTGTTTTTGTACTTGAGATAAATGTATGATCAGTAAAAATATTCTAAAGCAAAGCAAAAAAAAATGGCGAAACGACTCATCATAAGGCATAGTTTGCATCCATCTAGTGCTTCGCTCATCACAGTGGCTGAGAGTGCGTCCGGTGCAAGACTTCTAACCTTTTACCATTTGGAAATACCACACCCCTAGTGGCAAGCCTAGCAGAAGGAGGGGGAGAATTGTGATCATGCCAAGGATGTTCCCTGCTCAAGTGTTATTACCAGCACTTACAATTTAATTGGTCTTTGATGATGGATTCTGGTCACAAAGTCACACTCCCGCTTGTACCTAACAGCCATACAGCCTTGCCTGCTCAGAAAGGAAGCCAAGTCTGGATGGGAGAGTTAATTCTCTCTAATTCTATTCCAATCATAATTCAAAACCAGTCTCAGTACTCCATAAGGTAGCACTTAATTCTGTGACACTCTATAAGGTGACCTATGCATCATCCACAATTCCTCCTTAGCAGCTGTTGTGAGCTTTACATAAAAATCCTATTTAACCAGATGAGACATGGTTGTGCACATCAAAAAAGCTTCATTTAGACTGTTGTATATTTTACATTATTTTAACTCTGCATGCATTTGAAATGGCAAACTCTTAGAATGGTGTATGTTTTCATTGTTATTTAATAGACATTAACATCTAACCTGCTATGCTACAAGACCTACAACAACATTGTCCAGATTGCAACATAACATTCTAGACCTGAACTAATATTATGCAAAGACTCTTAGCTAGGAGCAGAGCAGTTTCATATTGGTTTGATTGGACCTTTGGCCAGCAATCTGTAAACTTGTCCAATCTCACAACAGTATAGCCTAGCTAGCTCTGTGTCCACCACTTATTCAACCAAGTGATACATTCCAGGTCATCTCGCTAGATGTTCTTCAGCAGTGAAAACGAGAGCCAAACAAATCAGTCATGTCTTAATGTTCCTTATATCAATCTTTTAAAAAATGGCAGCTGGGTAGTAGGCTATTACAACAACTGAACAACAGAAAATGATGTTTAAATAGTAAAATGTTGTATTGTCTGTTTCATATCCTGGTTGTATGTCATTGGATTTTTTTGCTTATGTATTTTCACAATTTTCCCTTCAGTCCTTGGGATTTGAAATTCTCTGTCATTTGGTTTTGTTTCCATATTAAAGAAATTGATTTTATGTTTAAATCAAATGGTAATTTTCACTTTTTACTTCATTTCATGTCAAAAGCATGTTGGTAAAATCAGTGGTCAGTAAGCTCTAGAAGGCAGAACCCCCTACCCCTAAAAAAAGCATTCTTTATTTGAGTAATGTTCTAGGGTTAAACAACTTAATTACAACAAAATAATTACTCCATCGCCAAAATAATGAGCAGAATATGGGATTATCAGTATAAATGATAGTGACAGAGCTAGATTCTGTGTTTTCAAATATAAGCTCTGAAATAACCTGACTGTTATCTGCTTGAATTCTCCCCATGTGTCCTTATAGAAAAAAACTCACATTATTCCAGTGTTTCACACTTGATTTTTCTTTAGAAATTATTGAGTTCCCACACAACACTGAGTTCAAGGCTTTGCGGTTGTTTTTGAATCCCGAGATTCCCCTGTGTGCGTTTCCCGGAGAAATAAAGAGGGAGTGCTGGTTGTTCCCGAGCTGCCCTACAAATGAATCATTAAGCACATCTCTTGGATTTTGGCTCCTGGTGGTAGCCAAAGCTAGCACTCATTGTGGCACACTGAGAAAGAGCACCCAACTGCGCTAGCTCAACACACCATGGGATTAAAAGAGTGGATAATTTTCCCTCATCTCTCCCTCTCTCTCACTGTCTCTCCCAGCTCTCCAGCACGCTCCCAGCAGCTTCTTTCAGACATTTGCTCGAGCTTTTGTTTTTGGCCCGCTACATCAAATCCAAACGGCAAAGGCAACCCAAAACATTTTTGACAGTTTCCATAATTGAAACTCTCTGTCCGCACTTGGTGTTCAAATAAGCTTCTCTGGCCTCCACTACTTTCTCGCTCTCAGTGGACTCTGCAATGTTGGTTAGAGCACAGCTGGCGTTTAATAGCAGCTTTCACTGCCTTCTGCTCTGCAGGGCATCTGCTTCACCCAGCTTCAATAAGCTCTTGCCTCTAGGTGAGAACCTCAAACAATAAACCTAAAATAATAAATTAAATGCACCTTTGAAAGCACTGTATTTACTGAAGGATATACTCTGGGTTTGATGATTGTGTTGCAACAGGAATCTCAAGTGACTGAATTATATACATGCATGACTGTAAAGCCTTTTGAAACTGGTACACAAGGAGACAAAGAGTGCAGTATGTTAAAATTCTCCATTTATATTCAATATATATACATATATATTTTTTATATATTTTTTTACATTTTAGTTACCTTTAGAAGATTTGATGACTGGTATTTATTAAGAAAAGCAACAAAGTAATACTTTACATTGCGGTTCATTGGAATATGAATAACTATATCCATACAATTCAAACTTGCGCTTGTTCAGGAAAGAGCTTTAAGTCATTCTTGTGTTTTTCCTCTGTTTTAACTGCAAGGACTTTGTCTGAGGATGCAATTACTTCTGTGTCCTCCACCAAGGGTATTATGGATTAAGTCTTCTTCAAATTTATTATAATATGTTGTTGATTTTCCATAATGCAAATGTTTCTGACTGCCTTTGCTCAGTAACCTTAACTAAATGTCATTGAAAGATACCCTTGACCTTTTAAGAAACTGCCCATCTTGGCTTGAGCCAGAATCAGAAACAGTTTGTTCTTAAAAAGTAAAGCAAATAGATATAGTATATAGTAGTTGATTAACAGTGTTCCAGATAATTGTCTCATTACGTGTATTTCCTGATAATATCCAGTTACATGCAAGGCAAAAATAGCATGCAACTTTCATTAATAGGCCAAGGTATTATCTTTAGAGAGAAAAATGTGTATCATAGCACTCTCACTAGACGCCAGTGGATCAATCAGTCTCAGGTGCTTTGGGAGGTGTCTGGGCTCACAGCTAGAGCATGTATCAGATGAAGGAGGCTGATTAAATGACTGTCTTGAATGTATTTGGTGGAAAAATATAATGGATTCAGATGGGAAGCTATCGATCAGCCATTCCCACGAGCAGATGGATGGACTGTAGAGAAGTGGAGATGGCTGATCGCAGGGAGAATGGACATAACCTTGATGCGGGAAGCCGTCCGAGCCAGTGTGCAGTCAGGACTACCATATTTATAGATCAGGTTCTGGCTGGCTGGTTGCGTGTGTGTATGTGTGTGTATTAGTGTGTTTGTTTATGAGCGTGTGTGTTTGTGTGTGAGGATGTGAGTGTATGTGTCTGTGTTTGTGTGGTTTTGCCTGCGTAACTCCATTGTGAGCCATTCTGCTACCGATGGATGGACAGAGCCGTGCCCAAATAATGATGCCAAAGACACCTTGGGTCAGAAGGCCACACTGCTCACAAACACAACAAAAAAAAAACACAAATATCCAAGCATAATCTATATGTATCCAATTAGGCCCAGGACGTGATTTACGATTATCTGAGCAGGTCAGACATCTTCCTCTTCCTCCTCTTTCTCCTGTTCTCCCATGCCTGGCTGGATTTCAAGGTGCCCTCCTTTCTCCTAGACAAATAAAGTCTCTCTCTCTCTCTCTCTCTCTCTCTCTCACCCTCGCCTTCTCTTTCCACATGCACTACCCAGCAAATGTGTTTGTTTATTGGAGGTATTTTACAGCAACCTTGACCTAATTTGTGTTTCCGCCTGTGCCACTGTTAACATGAAGGTGGTCTACAGTTTGCGTAGATGACTAATAACATGAGCACTATGCTCAGACATGATTAGTCACTATGCTTAGACATGATGAGCTGTGTCGTTGCCTTCATTCCACCTGTTCCTTCTTGCTTTTTTCTGAAGTTGCAGATGGCCATGTTATAAAGTAGATATGCTCACAGCTGCACATGCACTGTAAAAGGTGGGACACAGATAGTTTTTCAAAACAATTTTCATTTTTTATTTATGATAATGTAAGAGATTACTAGCTACTAGCTACTTTGTTTTTTAAAGAAAAACATTTATTGGATATTACATATTTGGGACGACCTTGGATAGAAGGCCAAAGCCCTCAAACGTTAACTTTTCAAGTGTTTGAACTACTTTTGGGCCGAAAGATTTTCAATGGGTTTTAAACAATTGCTTCATATTTCAGGCCAAACCTGCTCTTCATACCAAATAATACAATTTGATTAACATGAAGCTAAGAGATATAAATATACCCAAGCCTGGCAATGAGCATTGCTCAGTTACATAACTGCCATTAGCTGGTATATTAGTGGTTATTATTCTAGTTCCACATTGCAATGAACAGAATGTGAACTTGTCTTTTTGTTAGTTGAAGGAAATATTTGTTGAAAACAGAAAGCAGAAAAAAGACAACATATTGATCTCAGAAATAACCAGACTTGGAGCTGTAGCAATTTTAAAGGGCAGCCATGAGTAATGTTTGTTTATTTGAGCTCAAACCGTGCCTGTCTTCAGTTGGAGGCTGCTTACTTGTTCCGGCTAGAAAACGAGACAGCTAACGTGCTAAACTAGGCTTTGGTGCTTAAATAAGTGAAAACCAATAAAAATAGACACTTTAATCCAAATGTATGACATGTAACTATCAGCTAAAAAAATCATGACTGGGGCAGACTTCTTTTTTTTTACTTAATTGAAAATAAAACATTGTCTGAACATTTCTCTGAAAGATGTTTGTGTCCATTACGGGCAGCAGTGGCCTAGTGGTTAGGGAGTTGTCCCCAGGATCAGTAGGTCATGGTTTCGAATCCCAGACCAGTAGGTTGCCCTGAGGTTCCCTTGAGCAAGGTATTGTCCCTGTCACAGCTCCCCGGGTGCTTTCAGTAGCTGCTGCACGGTGTGTGTGGGTAAAATGCAGAGGTGTAATTTGGTTGTGGTTCGCTGTGTACTCACAGTGACAAGAATAGTCACTTTCACAATTATCATAAGACATGCTTTAATATAGATATGTTTCAGAATGTCCTTTTGAAGGCTGACAGCTGAAGCACATTTGACCTTTGTTTGTTTAGCTGCAGTGTGGTCACACACTCTGAGTAGCTTGTCCTGTAGCTCTGGGCTCTAAACTCATCCATGCCGTTCAGGGCAGGATCTTCTGACAGCACACAAGCAATTTACTCCTGTTGACGAAAGCAAAAGCTGTTGGTTTGCTATTTGTGTATAGTGAGTCTGTAAGATTGTTTGTTTTTGTCTCAGGGAAAGAGGAGAGGTTTAATTCACTTAGCGTACAATTAGACTCTCCCATTTTGTAATTAAAACTCAATGTAGATTAGAAGACATTCTTTCTAAAATGTCTTTGACTTCTTCTCCTCTGAGTAATTTCTCCAGGGGGTCGGCATGGATGGGTGGTTTAAGAGGCTTTTATGGACACTGAGATATTATTAAAACCATTGGCACAAAATAGAGGGTCAAGAAACCTTAGATAAAGATATGCTGCGGTGGGTGTCACGGGTTTGGCCAACCTGAACTGCGAGGAGTGTTGATGAGATGACAGCCCGACGTGCCAGTCAGCTCGCTGAAGAGTTGCCAGCTCACCAGATATTTTATGCAGTATCTGACCCTTCCAAAGTTGCCTTAGCCCTTTCGTTCCGACCCCCCACCCCAGCTGTCTTTGGCTGGCAGGCATGTGTAGCCTTCTTTAACTGCTTGTTTGATGTCTTACACTGCCTTGTAAAGGAGAGCGGGGACGTGTTTCCCGCGAGACAGGGAAACAGTAGGCAAAGTCAGGACAGGTGTCACTCACGAATATTCACACTGAGATTTGCAGCATTGCAATAGCCATGCAGTGTTAGAGCCACATTACTCGTAAAGCTCTCTAGTGCACTGATCACAGTTACTCCTGTCTACACATGATACAGCTTGCTTAGCAAGATTAGCTGCATTTTTTTTTCTCTTGTGCAGGATTTGATTATGCTTGGAGGAAAATTTCCTCTCAGCAATGAAATTTTAACTTAAGCAAAGTCAGCCATATTGCTGGGTCAAAAAGTGTATCCCGGAGGCTTAATAAGAGAACTAGGGCTTCAAAAATGCAAACATTTTGATAGTCGATTATTCTTGTGAACATATGGACAAATAATTGATTATTAATCCAAAATGAGGCTTGTGAATGTCAATTTAATGTGGCCTGCGTGTTTATTTTTTGTAGAAAATTATCCAGTATAACGGTTATGTGAGTGTGGTATATATTGTAACTCACTTTTGCAACTATAATTGCAACTTGTTATTTTATTTGTTTATTGTTTTGAAATTTCAACTGTCAGTGCCTTGTTCATTCCATCAGATGGATTTTGTTGTTTTCTGAAAACTTGTTCGGCGGTGGTCTAGTGGTAGGGTACTTGCCTCTGGATCAAGAGGTCCCTGGTTCAAATCCCACCTCTAGCACTACCACCAGTGGGTTCCTGAGCAAGACCCTTAACCCTGAGTTGCTCCAGGGGGACTGGATAAGAGCGTCTGCTAAATGCCGTAAATGTAATGTAAATGTTTTGTTCCCTCAAGAATGTTTTCCAAAAAAATTGTTGCAACCTTAAGTGTGACCTAAGTGACCTAAGCTTCGGTCATCAACTGTTCCATCTTGCTCTTGAAAGGTGAGATGATTTATTTAAGAACATTTGCAGGATTTTTGCAAGTAGTTAATTAAAGATGAAATATTTCTGATAGGGTAATTATTTTATTTTTATTTGTCATTTTAAAAGGAATAACTTTGAATGCAGCAAACAAGTATTATATATATTCTACATTTTGCATCTGGGAGGATGTTCCAGACGTGGTTAGTTAGCCAAAAATTTATTGAACGATTTATCTATAAATTTTAGATATAATAATTTTAGACATTTTAGAAGTAATATAGAATTATAGAAATGTTCAATTAGCGCATATGGCTTAGAACATTCCAGTGACTAGCGTTTCTGATGTAACATGATGAACACTGGATCATTCTGAGCTCCGGTTCTTACAGTGGGAGCTGTATGTCCCAAAAATAGTTTGCTTTTTAAGTCCCCTGGGAAGTAGGGAAAGTTAACAATACTGTTTACTGACTTTTTTTCTGCTTCAAAATCTGCACTTGATGTTTTCTTCTTAGCCGGTCGTGGGGAAATCTGTACTTGATTGAGAGGCTTAGTCCTACTAAACACGCTGTTTGTGATATACTTCATTGTACTCCCAAACTTTAGTCAATAATGTGTTTTGTTCCTTTTTCTTTGCTCCTCCCTCACATGAGTATGATCCTAAAGACAGAGTGCTTTCCCTTTTCAGGTTTTGTTATTTATAGACGGTATATACTGATATTTAAACTCAAACTTTTTTTATTGTCTGTAACATAAAATAATTGGTAAATTTTTTAAACTTATTTCAAAGTGCCACACAAAGATCACAGTCATGTATCGTTGCTCTGTAGCAACTGTCTGTATTTCTAATCACTTATAATGTCAAGGCTTTAAAAAAAAAAAAAAAAACCTCCAAGCCCTTATTTTACATAATTAGTTCCTTCCTGCATGGCACTGTAAAAGTCTCGCTTAAAAAAAAATCCGCAGAAGTCAACTGATAACACACTCCCTCTGTGTAATTAATGGCCTCAGCCATGAGCTGCTGAGCTGACAATGAAGCCGCGCTGTTCTGAATGAGCACCAAGGGGGAGGCTGAAACATTGCATTTGTGAGCCATCTGCTTCCATTTCAGCATTCGCTCTGTTTGTCATATGTAGGAGATTCACTGTTTGCAGCCAACGCTCCCTGTTCCAATGCATGACTTTTTGTCATTTTTTGAATCACTTAATTAATTTGAGTCACTGTACAGCTGGGGTTAGTTCTGCAGGTTCACAATGCTACATTTATTTTCCCAGGATGGCAGAGATCAGCCTGGAACTAACCTGCAAAACTCTCATATATCTCCCTAAATGTGCTATAGATAAAGTGGGCTCATCTGCAGACTTTTTTCAGCTTAAAACAGGGCTTTCTGTTCACCTATTAAGACCGATAATGGTCTGAGTGAGTGAGCTCGGCTCAGTCGCGCTCCCTGCTCAATTTTCACCCTTCTAACAGGCAATCTCCTCCTGATACTCCCCATAGGCCCTCCTCCAGGATTGAGAGCAGGATCTTGGTTTGGAATCTGGGTTGCGCAGCCCTTCAATCAGAGCCATGCCTTGTATCGGATTGCACGGTCTGCACATAACATCCGCTCTGACCTGTGGGTTTGTGCCATTGGATTAGATAAGGAGGGATCCAGAGTGAAATTTAATGATGTTACCTTGCAGGCTCAGACACCAGCAGTGTCTATCCGCTGTATTTTTGGCATTTAAATGACCTTAAAAATGGTTGCAGGTGCATTCGCTTTTGCCTACAGCCAGAGAGGGTGGAACTGAATACTATGGAGACACAGCATTGTCTGATTGCCAGGCTCAGACGTCACCCCTGATGCATTTTCTTAGCTGTTTACATGCAAGTAATGAAAGCAAATAAAGGTAGCATTGCATAGTGTATTGCATTGCAAGTGCATTGACCTGTAAAGCTGGTGGAGAGAAATATCCCCACACAGTGTGAAGCTAGTATGATCTGACAGGGAAAAGATAATGGTAAAATAAAATATAAGGGAAAAATACATATAAATCACCTTTAGTTGTGTAAGGTCCTTCTTGTGGGACATGTACCCCTCTGATAAGACAGCTTTTAAAATAGCTATAATAAATGTATTTCTTGACAATCTAACTCTCTTTCATATTGTGTTTAGTAGCTTATGATTGATTTGCTTTTCACAATTTTGCTGCACATCCTTAAAAACCTGTTGAAAGCGTTGCATAAGTACCATGATGTGAAATTAGTGGATGGAAATACTTGTGTTTGACATTAACCTATTTTAATCTGAAGGTGAAAAATAAGTATTTCTTAAATATTGAACAATAAATATACAGCACCGCTCTAGGCTGTCCAAGGTCTATCTTGTGGAACATCTAGTTCTAGGCTTGCATATTTTTTCCATGAGTTAAATATTAGAAAATATTGCTTTCTTTGTTATCTAATTCCCTTTTATATGGAGTTAAATGTGATACATTTAAAAAAATATATTAGCTTTGCGTGGCCCTTAAATTGGCAGAGACATTGAGTTAATGAAATATTCCTGTATTTTAGATACGACACTATCACAAATCAGTGGGAGACGGTATGCCCCTTGCCCAAGCCTGTTCACTCAGCAGCAGCCACAGTCTGTGGAGGGAAGATCTATGTGTTTGGAGGGGTGAATGAGGCTGGCCGCTCGGCTGGAGTGCTCCAGTCATATGTGCCTCAGACAAATGCCTGGAGCTTCATAGAATCCCCAATGATAGGTAAGACACTGCTGTTTTAACTGACTTCTGCTTGCCTCTAAGCTATACTAGATGAGTATAAACTACAGCAATTTGCTTAAAGGAGTACTCCAGGAGTTCAGTCTAGCCTCTGTCACATCTGTAGCACTGGGTTAGGTGTCATGCACAATACATTTTCAATGTCTTTCCCTGTACTTAGAAAAAACTAGAAGGCCAGTTGACTCAAAACTCACTTATAATAGAACCCAATGGGCGCTTGCTTTAGCACCAGTCCAGTAATTTATAAAAAAATTATTTGTTTTAATCAGTTGGTTTTTACTTCTATTATTGAATGTGAGTACTACAGAGAGGTTACTGATATTGGAATAATTATGTGACAGAGGGAGCATATAAAAGACAAAAATAAAGGAATATTCCTTTAATAATTTGTTAATGTATTTAAGCAGAGAAAAATCCTACATTTTTGAAGAAAAGTAGTAGAGCACTTTGAAAGGTTTAACGTAATATTACAGTGCAAATGATATGTTGTCAAAATCTAATTAAAAAAAGAATTCCACACCATTTGAAAACAGCTATTTCCCATTATTATTGTTTATGCATTCCTTGACAAATGCACCAATAAAAATGCTCTAAAAGGCTTCTATAAATCTTATTAAGCTAGTGATGCAGCAAAATATACAGAATGTATATTACTATGCAAGGTTCAGCTAGGGACTAGCTCTATATTCTGTTGGGTAACATTCCTTTAAGGAATTTCTGGCGATTCTATCCCCTCTATGTTCAATAAATAAATAGATTTTCAATGTGTTAAAAGCGCTGACTGAGCGCAGGAGGTGGGTGTGTGGTGACCTAGACATGAGTAAAGCTCTGGGGAAAGTGGCGTCTTCCATCTGTAAGTTGTGGCAAAATCAGCTTTTAGAGACAGGTAACTAGGTGCAACCCTGAGGACGTGTTTGATCAGGGAAAAAAAAGAAAGGTTACCATTTCCCCATCAAAGGAAAAATAGCTATGGAGTTATAAAAAGAAACATCCAGCAAAACTCAAGGCACCCTCTAACCATCTTTATAAACCTATAAGGAAGTGAAATACATTAATCTTTCCTTTTTCTGTCAGGCTGTTTTATAGAGATAAAATGTGTTTCACAGAGAACAAAGTGTCCAAAGTGTTTGCAAGAATAACCACCAGACTCTACATCAACTTTCAAAAAATCATAGATAAACTTGTGAGCAAGCAAAATGCTACAAAACCAGTTGATTGAGGTCAAACCAAGGCTGACTTATATCAGACAAGGAAGTTTTCATTGAATGTGTAGCTTTGGCTCCATTTTTTTCTCTCCTATTGCATGAGTTTCCAGTTAAGGGACTCCTCTGATGCACTACGGGAGTGAGTAAATAATTCAGGCTAGAAGAATACACAGATTTTTGCACTTTATAGCACATTTTCTGGCCCCTTTGCTTGGATTCACACAGTGGAATTACATAATTCAGCTTATGGAAAAACAGCTGTTTCCATTTATAGATGTGAAAATGTTGTTTCTACTCTGAACAGCATCAGATGCATTTACACCATGCACGTCCTCCTCTTTTTGGACCATTATTTTGTAGGCGGAAATGTGTTAGGTTCCTTGTGATCTTAAAAAGTCCGCTCCAGTTACTCCAGATAAATGACTCCAATAAAGTACATTAAAGAAATTAATACTATCCATGTCAACCCATCCAGTTAAGTTTACAGTACAGGCCTTTAATAGCCTAAAGTTTGGTGTATGACCGATGAAGCAGAGATATGTAACTAATATGGATGTAATCTTGCTTCTTAAACCTGGACTGATCTTGTGGATCATTTCATTGATTTTATTGTCTCTAAGCGTTATTCTAATCACTCTGAAATTGATAACTTATAATTGATCAATAGAACATTCTAGCAAATGTGTTATGAAAAATATTATAGTTATGGTTTGGCCACAAGCATTAGCCACAAAATAGCTTGAGTTTCCTGTTGCTTTATGCAATTTTGCAAGGCAAGGGAACTGTGCTGTACATCTACTGTAACAGGACTACCTTAACTCATTTTGGTCAATTATAGATGCTTTTAACACATACATGCAGTAGATGATTGGTTGGGGAATAAGCAGGAATGACATTCCTCTTTTAAGCTAAATGACCAAAATGCACTCCCCCAACCCCATTATAGAACTGTGTTTCTGCCCATTGGGCATTTAATTGATCTGAATTATATGTATGAAATTGGTGTATATGTAGAGTATTATTATTATTAACTATTCCTTTTCAAAGTGAGATAAGTAAAGTGACATTCAGCCAAAATGACACATACTTAGTATAAAATCAACTAACTGTGTGTTGTCCCTGAGCATATGACTAAATGTGTTGAAATTTCTACAACATTAATTTTGAATGCATCTTTTCTATTGTGCAGAGAGGTACTTAGTAACCACTGTTACTTAGCAACCACTAGTCAGCATAATGATACAGGTATGGTAAAAAAAGAAGAAAAAAAACAGCTGCTAGCTGTAATATGATGAAATTAAAATTAAAATTACTTGCAATAACCTTGACTTCACATTTTTGCTTGTTGTCCTAAAACTAAACATTTAAAAGGTCAGTAAATGGCAGGTGGGTTTAAGTTCAATTGTGTTTCTGGTTCTGAGTGCATGTTCTGGTGTTACACCTTATGGAGGACAGGCTCCAATAGAGCGGTAGTGTGGAAAAGCAGACATGCTCTGCTGATTACTGCTAAAGCACTCATTCATCCGCAAAGGGCTCTAGTAATGTCAAGTGGTGCAGGTATGCTTGAGCAGACAAATAATCAAGTGTCTGAGGCCCCGTGCCAGGGTGTGTGTTAGAACTGCCTCTTCATTACACCACTTACACTTATAAATGCCTGCTACTTGGTCCGAGTGCATTTATTTAGACATATTTTGGGCTACAGCATGTTTTGGCCAAAATGTTCTGTGCAGGGTTACAGCCATGTCATCCATGACAATCCCCTGTTTATGAACCAGCTGGGGGCTTTGATCCAGAAATATAGCAGTGACTCACAAAAAACTGATATTAACTTTTCCTAAACTTTTCTCTCTACTCTTTTCTGTTGAGTTGAACAGTGCCTAGGCCCTGCCAAGAACAGTTTGGATCTATGTGCATAATGTGAAGATGTGTTATAGATATTATTTTCTTTTAAGTCCAATCCACTGAGGCCCCATCTCCTAACTTACATGACTGAAGGGATCTGCTGCTTTCTTTCTGTCAGATACACCATCTCAACTTCAGATGTCTATTGGAGTCAGTGTAATAGCTGAGGAGGACCTGCTCAATATTTGGCAGATAGTTTTGATATTGCAGCTGATCGATGGATGTTTTAAAGGTATAATAACAAAAGCTGCCTGTTTAATTCTAAAGAATAAAAAGTAGTTGAAAATGAATCAATGGAAAAGGAATTGTTTTTGGTAAAGATCAAACAAAAAATGTAATTCAGGGAATATGAGCTCAGATTGTAATCAGTGAAGATTTGCTCATCAGCTGCACTGATTCCAAGTTGTAAATAAGTAAATATCTTTTGTAAATAGCTACATAGTGTATGCAACCTAAATGTAATTACTTAGTGAGTTCATATATAACTTTATATTCCATTTTTGTGTTTCCATTATTTTAAGAAAACAATACACTGCGAAAGTGTTTTTACAAGACAAGCTTGTACATACAACACAATGTTTTCATATTCTTCAAATTCTTATAATAAAATCTACTTACAAACTATAGTCTATAGTCAATCTATAGAAAAATATGTCTTCATTGTCCATTTCTGTCTCAATTCCTGTTTAAAGCTATTATAAAGGATACCATGTGTCAGTTATCACAAGCCATAAGTGCAACATATGACACGTCTTTCAAAAGATGATTTGGCTGATCATTAATCATCATATGGCCAAGAATGCGGAATTTCAGTAAGAATTTAAAAGCAGTAAGGAATACAGTGGAGACTTGAGCGCACCAGCACGCTTTGAACTCTGCTTCGGCTCAGCAGCAGCTTGTCTCATGGCCAGTGGGTCTCGCTGAAGGCGGGGGAGTTAGTGATGTGTTTAATGTTGAGTGTACTCTCTCAGTCGTCTCTGCTGCGTGTGTCGCTGGGGAATGGCTCTGCCACGGCAGCCGCAGAATGACCAGCTGCACCACCCACCAGTCAGCTCATTGTGTCGGACAGGCAGGAAGTCGCTGTGGGAGGCGATCACGCAGCGTGTCCTAATGTTATGTGTTTAACATGTAAATAAACTCACTGTGGAGAGAGTAGCCTCCGGGATAGCTTGTGCATCAGACAGTGGAGAAATGACACCAGCGCACAGCGGGATTTGTGGGTGTCGGAAAAACTTTGTTTATGTGTAAAAGGCAGAGGAAGGGATAAGCTTCATCCGTTTACAGGCTATGTGTATTGGAAGGAGAGATATAGAGACAGATAGATATAGATAGACAGAGAAAGAGACAGAGAGACATCTATAGGAGCCCCTTTTACCAGCTGAACCCCCCTGCTGAGGATGGCAGATTGACACTTCAGTGCACAGCAGGGGGTACAGAGCATGTTGCATGTGCACACACACACACACACACACACACACACACACCCTCATGTAGTTCTTTGAAATCATTTCTTGATGACAGACTCCCCAAATATGTGTGGTCAAGCAGAGAGCAATGTGTCAAAGGGAGATTAAATCAAGAGGCTTAGGCACAACTCCTGGGCCTCATGCCAAACGCACTGCTAATGCTGAATTGTGGCGCACTGGAACAGTGCACACATTTCAGAAACAGAGCCAGAGCCTTTATTTACTCTATCCCACATGGCTTGGAACCTATTATTCCACCCTTTCTGTTGAATGAAAATAGAAACCCTGAAGGAATAATGTGATGAAATTATTATCTTTTATAATCAACCACACTTTTCAGGCAGTAGAGAGTAGTGATTTCAGAAAAGCATGTATTTGCCTATATTAGTCTACAGCAGTTTAACACCAGCCACTCAAGCTGATGATAAAGAGAGCACTTCCACTCAGACTATTTTTTTTATCAGTCAGTTACATAACTCACATATCAGTCTTAAAGTCGTATAAAAAATAAATTAAAAAAATGGATTGTTTCTTTCTGAGGGGTATAGAGATGTTGGGTGGGGCAGCTGGATATGACCTCCCACTGTTGCACAGTGTGTATGGGTTAAATACAAAGGATGCACTTCATTGTGGTGGTGACATGACAGTCACTTTAACTTTCACTCATGTTGGGAAATGGTAATGTTAAAATAAATTATACCTGTTTTTGGTACTTTGTAGACTTTCACTTTAAAGCCACATATGTGCTTACTGTTGCATCGCTAATGCAATTAAAATAAACTTTACGTGACTGCAATTTTTCTCATTGTTTAATTACTTACAAATTTTAATTTGTCCAGACATACAACTCTCTGCAAACAGTGACAGATCCAAAAGATGGGACAACATATGGAGACATATACATCATTTACAAAAACATTTTTTTTTATTTCATGTACAGTTTGAGCACCTCCAATCAAGTTGCAAAATTACTTCTGCATATAACTGAAAGTTCAAGCCATGACTGTGCGTTTTTGTAACATGGATAGTGCTTTATGTTTGTGTTGCCATTCTTAAGCGCAAACAGATGTATCCTGCTTTTTTCACAATATCCATAATATCAGTTCTCTTCAGGAGCCCCCACTTCAGATGTGAGAGAGCACGAAATTTAATTAACTATACACAAGTTTTATTTCAGCGGAAGGGGTTGAAATCGCAGCTGTTGTGAAGAGCATGATTGAATTCAATTATTTTTCCCAGTCTCATCAATTATTCATGTGTTCTCTCCTGCTTATTTACTCAAACCCAAAGAAGAAGTGAATTGCACTCAAACCTGCATAATTTGGAGGGAGCCATTGTATCGATAATCGATACAAAGGGGCAGCTTGTTGACCGCCAACTTTTTTCCACTGACACGATAGCTTTTCATTTCTGTTTATATGATGAGCGTAATGAGGAGGGGAACAAAGCAGGAAACGAGTTACTTATGATGAATGTGCTGTCGAAACCTAGAGGCCCTGCCATTTCAATCTGCACTCATTAAATTGAGCTTTTATTAGCACGGTGCTAATCCGGGGAATAAACTGACTGAGTGGTGCTCTCTGTAATGGCGTTTTATGCACAACTCCGGGTATAAGCATTGAATTGGGCCTAAGGGCTTGTAGCACTTCTTCTGTGAGGTAGAATTCTATGTAATTCTATTACTCTGGGCTTGTGTGTTGTATACAGATAACAAGTATGCTCCGGCTGTGACACTTAATGGCTTTATCTTCATCCTGGGGGGAGCGTACGCCAGAGCCACAACCATATATGACCCAGAGAAGGGCAACATCAAAGCCGGGCCCAACATGAACCACTCCAGGCAGTTCTGCAGGTAAGAGGATTGAGATTGACCGAGAGCGAGTATCACTAGCTGGTGATTCATTTCTATTTTTAAACATTAATGTCTGTAACATTCACGCCGGTTCTGAGAGAAAGTGACCACAGGTAGAGTCCAGCCTCGTGGTGGAGAACACATTTTAAACCATTGCTGCTGAAAAGGTTTTAAGGTCAGTTTAGAGTTTGGTTATCTTGTTCTAAACCATGCCATAAGATGATATGATGAAGATGACTTATGATAGCTTTCCAAAAAAGAATGTTTCCAGAAAAGTAACTTTACAAAAAAAGGCAAAGTCTTAAATACTTTAATAGTAAGTCAACATACAGAGTTTTTATTCCCTTTAAGGCATTTTTGTTGGATAATGAATGTTTATCATCAAGTTTCCCACAATTTTCCCACAATTGTAGTGTTCAAATGATAGCGAAAAATAAAAAAGGGAAAAGATGGTGATCAAAAAGATGGTAAGCAATTATATTTAATATTAAACCACAAGATATTGTAATGTAGAAAAAAAAAAAACTGGCGAGTCATTGGCCAGATTTGATGGCCTAGATTTTGTGGCAATGACTGTGAGGATGTTTTCCAGATTTTCTGATTTAAAAACATGATTGTGTGCAGTCAAGTGTAAATACTGTACTGTGCAAAAGTTTTAGGCAGGTGTGGAAAAAATGCTGTAAACAAAGAATGCTTTCAGAAATGGAAGTGTTCATCATTTATTTTCATCAATCAACAAAATGCAGTGAATGAACAAAAGAGAAATCTAAATCAAATCAATATTTGGTGTGACCACCCTTTGCCTTCAAAACAGCATCAATTCTTCTAGGTACACTTGCACACAGTTTTTGAAGGAACTCGGCTGGTAGGTTGTTCCAAACATCTTGGAGAACTAACCACAGATCTTCTGTGGATGTAGGCTTCCTCACATCCTTCTGTCTCTTCATGTAATCCAGACACACTGGATGATGTTGAGATCAGGGCTCTGTGGGGGCCAGAAGAACTGATGCTGGTTTGAAGGCAAAAGGTAGCAACACCAAATATTGATCTGATTTACATTTTTCTTTTGTTCACTCACTTTGCATTTTGTAAATTGATAAAAATGAACAATCATTATTTATATTTCTTTGTTTACAGCATTTATCCACACCTGCCTAAAACTTTTGCACAGTACTGTGTATATATATATATATATAATGTCAACAGCATCAGAAATGTATCATTGCACATGCCAAACAAGTTATTCCTAGAAGAAATGAATGTTTATTTAGGTTTATTTTGTCTTTGGTCCGTTTGGAGTATATCTGTGTTCTATATTGCATTCATACTTCAAATGAACTCCAGCGTAGTTTGTTTGGAAGTGAGCTGAGACTACTGACTTGTACAGCTTATTAGGTCCTCATCAGGGTTTGCACAGCCTTGTTCTCACTTACTGTGCAGAAACAGGCTAAGAGAGAAATCACACCAGGGGTAGTTTGTAACAAACTTTACTGCGGATCGATCAGTGCCAAGGGCCTCCTCTCTTGTCTCGAAAACAGGAAAGGAGAATTCTGAATCCCAAAAATAGAGCTAAAAGCAGCAGAGCCTTTTCTTTGCCTCTGATTGTCATTTCAAACATATAAGAGGCTTTTTGGTGAACCTGTAAAAAAACTTCTCATCTTGGAAAGGCTTTGAAAGATTTTAGCACTAAGGTGGTCTCTGGCACAAAGAAAAAGATTTTTTTTATATAAGACTACTGGTTACATTTTATATAAGTCTACTGGTAACATGTTAGAAGGATGTCCAAAGTAAACAAAAGCTGGTCTAAACACTAATGCGATAAGTTGCTTTAGTTAAATGAAAAAAAAGAGAAGGGAAAAGCTTTGCACTCATAAGAATTCATTTCTAGTCCCCTGGGTTAAGCTTTGGGCTGCATCTGTCTCCTCTGCTGATTGGTATTCACAGCAGAGAGAGTAATTAGCTCAGTGGCAGATGAAGCGTGGATGAGCCTCAGAACAATTGCTTGTGCACCACATCTTCAAAACATTGCTGTGTGTGTGTTTATGTGTGTATGTCTGTGTGTGTAAGCCTGTGCGCATTTGCATGTGTGCCTCTACACTTCTGCTGTGTGTTCGCGATACAAGTACTGTATGTTTCTCAGAAACGGTACGTCAGTTCCAGTCACAGCGCTAAGAGTTTCTGCATTAGCATTTTGAAACATGCTGAGGGTGTGAAATTAACACCGCAAAAAGCAAGAGATTAGGAAGTGAAATGATTTTTTCTTCCTGCAGCAGTGTTTCTGCATAGCTCTTTCATAGGAAGGCTAATATAAAAGATGATGCAAATCGGATTTAAAGTTGTGCTGATCATATAAGATCATCATGGCCCCTATAGGGATTTGGGGGTTCCATTCTTGTCCAGGAGAACCAGGGCCTAGCACAGTTTAATCATTTTTGTCCTTTGTTTTCTGCTTGCTCCATGCAGTGCGGTGGTCTTGGACGGGAAGATCTACGCTACTGGAGG
Source organism: Hepsetus odoe (assembly GCA_017165825.1). Classification (NCBI taxonomy): domain Eukaryota; kingdom Metazoa; phylum Chordata; class Actinopteri; order Characiformes; family Hepsetidae; genus Hepsetus; species Hepsetus odoe. Next base: position 19,488,836 of record CM029374.1, on the reverse strand, counting down.
CATTGTCAGCAGTGAGGGTCCAGCACTAGGGAACATGGAGGCCTTTGACCCTTGTGCCAAAGCTTGGACACTGCAGCAGAGCATGCCATGTCCCCTCTTCAGACATGGCTGTGTGGTCATCAAGAAGTACATTCAGAGTGGCTGACACAGGAGAACACTTGGCCCAAAAGGACACTGCTTCCTTCTTCACATACTTTACCTGTCTGCACATGCTCACTCACTTGCTCTTGCCGTCTCTCTCTCTCTCTCGCTCTCTCTCTCTCTCTCTCTCGCTCTCTCTCTCTCTCTCTTTCAGTCTCTCTTTCTTTCTCTCACTCTTACTGTCTCACACTCTGTCTTATTCTGTTTTCTGTCACATTCTTCTTTTCTTCCTGCTCTCACCCTTATGGAATGTAGAAGCTAATCTTTGCCATTTGGCGCAACAGGCTCAGTGCCTTTGCAAGGCGCCTTTGTGTAACATATCCCCCTCACGCTGCTGCCACTGGAGTTTTTGAGTGGCACTAGCCTTAATGCTCCATCATCACGTCCAGTCACTCTCACATCTGTGCTCTCTCTCGCTCTCTCTCTCTCTCGCTTTCTAATAGGTCATCTTCACAAGTGATAGTATCAACTTAGAGATTGATTTTAATTCATTTTAAGCATGGCAGACAAGTTCACTTAAAATCTATTGAAGGATGTTACAATATGTGCCAAAATCTGAAATTTGACCTGTTAATTTCTAGAAATGTTTTACTTATTTGACCTTTATATAACTTCCTTCAGGCATGATTGAAACAGCGGAGGAGTGTTATAATGCCCCTGTAACACTTTTATTAAGCTTTATCAAGCTATAAATTGATTAGTTGGCTACATGTTGCTACTTGATGAAGTTATAACTAGAGCAAATTTATTCTTTAAGCAAGCCTGTTATGTATAATTAAAAAAATTATTTGGGAAATGCTTAATTCACTTCACTTAATTCAATGCTTAATGATGTTTCTTAATAAAGTAATTGTCAATATAAAGTTATTTATCAGCTATTGGCTCGATAAAAGTGAAATAAATGCCCCTGAAATTCTGGATTTAGCCTATTGCTTAATAATGTAGCAATAACCAGCCATCAATTTGGCATCTACTGGCTTAATAAGGCTTAGTAAGAGCATTATATCAGGGTATGTCAAATTTACCAAATAATTTAGCTGTGGTTTAATTTACACTGGTAAAATTGAATTACTGTAATGATGCTATCACTTGCAGTTTATCTCTTATATATTATATATAAATAGAACAGGATTAAGGCTGTCACCATTGACACACAATCAATAATAATAATAATAATATATTAAATATATAAATAATAATATATAAAACATTTAAAACAACACCCTGTTTCAGTTTACTTCATAGTTCACTCCATGGCACTTGCAACAACAAGTACAATTGTATTCATGAGATTCTGTTGTTCTGTTTATCTTTTTATAATTCCTATTGCCATTAGTGAAGCAATTACTAAGCCATTACACTGAGAATTTACATTTTAATAAAAGTATTTCTGCATTTCTGCAAAATTTTGCATTAAATGAAGAAATATGACAGCCTTAATTAAGATATATAATATATGATATATGTGAGATTAATGATAATATAGTTCATAATTAATTGAGATTTGCTTATTTTTTACTGTTCATAAATGCTTTCTTGTGGAAATGCTGCAGGTTTTTATTATCCGCATAACCATTTCCGTGATTATTTTTTCTTTGCTGTTTGTAAAAAAGGAATCAGTTCAGCTCCAACATGAATTTAGCTTGAACTTACATTTGGATAACGAGGGAGAAAAAGTTCATATTGTTTGCTCAGCACTGAAACTTGAGTTGCAGAATCACTTTTGATAGCATTTACTTTTACCATACCGATGATTAGAAATAACATAAGGAGCATATTTGTGTCATATGAAAAAACATTGCTTTTCCAGGACTTGGACTTGAAACAATACTACTATTGTTGGAGATACACACTGATCTCATTGACTCTGCCCAACCTAATGACTTCAGATGCCAGTAGCTGGACTAGAAGGAGATGGGACCTCAGACAACTAAACTGAGCTTCAGACTGCACTGGTCTGGCCACTGGAGTGTCACACTGGACTCTTGCACATTTCTCTTGCACTCTGCCAAAGCACAATTGATTTGAGGCTTGAAGTTAAAACATGTTGGTTTTGCCTTTGTTTCCTGTTTGCCAAGCCCACTAACTGAGGGCAGGCAGGATAGTATTGGAATAGAATGAGATTTTCTGTGATTTAAGGCAAAATAAAAAAATATATTGTTTATTTTAGGAACTTAAAGTGATGACAGTTGTTTCTAGAAAAATGTATATGTTAATGAAATGTTATGTACCAAAAATGAGCAATTGATCATTGCCATAGAGCTGTTATTGTTTAAATTAATGAAAGTACCTGATCATTAATTAGAACAATAATAAGTATGCAAAATACAAAGTTGATTCCTATGTCTTTTTTCAGTGTTATCTGTTTGATGTATTTAATACATCTGTTGGAGTCTAATTAAGGTATATTTTCAGTTATAGGGCCTATTTCAGTAACTGTTGTGACTAATTTGTTAAATTAAATGCAAGCACCAGCTGTTCTTTACATTAGGTGAACATGTATAAAGGAAACAGGCTTGTGAGCAGGATGTGAATGTAAGTCCTTTATTGAATAAAAGAAAACCGACAAAGCACAAAGCATAAATCGAGAAACAGATGAGGTGAGACAAACATGGGTGTATTTAAAGAGACCAGAGAGAGAAACTAGTAGCAACATGAGGGATTATAAGGGGAGATCTACCACAGAAAACCTGGGCGGGTGAGGAGAAAAGAACGAAACATAGCCAGGCAGGAGTTGGACTACGACAGGGATAGAACAATAGTGATAAAAAGCACATATGAATGTAGCATATAAAGAGCGTAGAAGGAAATAAGAAGCAAATTCACTCCCAAGTCTCTTTAGCGGTTAATATATGAAAATCAAAACTACAAAGATCATTTAAAATACACTGTCTTTGTGATATTACACACAAAGGTCATTTACAACTTCATTTAGGGCAAAAATAGCCATAAACCACAAATGCATTGTAAAAGAGCACCAGAAAAAAAATGACAAGATTTTATTTTTCTCCCTTAAATTTTGAAAAATGCAGTTCTGCATGTGACAGCTTCATAAAGTGGTTAAGGTAAGTCATCAGATAGGAATGTTAGCGTGGAAGCATGATGAAGAAATGGGTACCAAAAAATTTAAACATTTTGCAGCAGTGGAAGAATATTTCTATCGAACTGTATTTTAGTTAAGCTCAGTAATGTATAACAAAAGCAAGGTTAGAGACTGTACTTGGTACAATAGCATCGTTTCAGCTGGCAGACATTGCAGATATTTGATGGTGCCATATCCCCTTTCTGCTTCAAGCTGAACGAAGGATCATGCAGAGATCTGCTGTTGGTATTATGCCAAGTTGCAAAGTCCAGCTTTACCGCATTCTCCAAACTCCCCCACGCCAAGCCCCCGGCAATATTTTGTGATGTGGAACAGTTCATTTCCACAGCGCTGGTTTATCAGCCTCCCTTTATAACCCGCTGGTTCTGGCCGATGCCTCAGCCTGAGTGTGTAAAAGGCCATTTTAAAGGGAAGCAAGGTTGGCAGGGCCTGAGAGCAGCTCTTGCACCTGTCGGCTTCCATCTCCAACCTTCTGCCTGCAGCTTCTCCCTCAGCTACAGTATCAGCCCCACCATCAATCAAAAAGGGATCAGTTATCAAACCCCCATTGGCATTTAAGTAAACTAAGCTGGCGCTCCTGGATCTTATGTCTTATGGTTGTGCTAGCTGCACTGCTTTGATGACATACCCCATTTGTGTGGCTCTTTATCTAAAAGATTTGCTTCTGTTCCCTTCACTCCTCTGCCAACATCACTGGCTGCTCGTTATGGCTCATTGTGTTTTCCACAGATGATGTCAGACTGTAGAGGGACACTTGGGCTGTCAAGTAATTGTTTGGCTCATTTTTTTCCCCTTCTAGCTTTCTTTGTTCTCAGCATTCCCTACTAAAAACGCTTGTGTTCCAGGGCAGAGCATGGCATTTTCTAGCATTTTCTGTATGTGACAAAGTGACGTTTTCCTTGCACAGCTACATATCATAGTGCTGTCACATGGACAAATGGAAAAGCAACCACAACATGAATAACCTTCTCTTTTTTATTGTGGCCTTAAATGTCACAGTTCCAGCTGAAGTCTGTGGTACGCTGTGTGAGATGCCATCATTGTGCTTGAATGTCAAGGGGTCTGCGCTGAAAATGTGATGCATTGAATTCACTTGATTCAAACTTGTTCATGAATAAAATACATTACGCCAAAAAACTTTTGTCTTTCAGATGTGCTACTTTTAGCATCATTTATGTTGATATATTTCATTCACATTCAGTGATCTGAATCAAGTAATTTCAATGCATTTTCTGCATGGGTGTTTGGCCATTGAATTTTATTCAGCCTGAATGACACAGACTGAAATGACTGGGAAATTGTTCTTGGTAACAGGTGCTTTGAAGATAGCATTAGTAACTTGGGAATCTGTGCTCAGTGTTCATGATATATTGAACAATAGCCTAGTGTGAGCTTTGAGCTTTGAATGTGTTTTTAGCACTGTCGCTACACAAAGACACAGCTTTCTTGGAAAGCACAGCTTAGAGCCCAAGGACACAGGCCAGCCCTGAGGCTCCAGCCCTCACATTGCTAAATTATTGACATTTTGAATCTCATAAACTAAATCTTCAATCTGGTCTGATTTATTAACAGTTTAGTTAGAGCTAGCTGATATATGGTGCTGATATATTTTCCAAAGATGTGCATTGCTGGATGCTGTATAGTTTAAAATACAAAGACATCAAGAGAAGAAAACTGTTCAGTCAACAATAAGCTCAGGTATTAGTTTAGCTTTGGATACCAACGTTGATTAACTTTATTCCTTTACATTTAAATATCATCTGACATTGTGATAATATGACGCACTTGGAAAATACAGCACTATTAAATTTAATTAGCACCCTCCTGCACTAGTTTCAATAATGGCTCGTGTTTGTTTGCCTGCTCCAAAAAATTACACTGTTGAATGTTGTATTTGCCCTGCGAAAACATTTAGTCATATCTTTGCATGTGATTAAGGCTGGTGATAAAGCAAACACACATTGCCTCTTTTGTTCTATTCTTACATTAACCTTCCTCATTAAAACCCATTTCCTGTCTGAGGGACAAAGCATCTGTCTAAATTTGCCACACCATGGATGTTTGTTTAAGATGAAAGACAGCGAGTGATACGTTGATGGATCTTTCGTCTTCTGATAAACGGAATGTGTTTTCCTCCAAACAGCAGCAGTGCTCAAAGTGACTGCTAATCCTCTAATGTCATTCTCTAAATAAGCATCTCTCTTCACACACACACGCACACACACACACATACATACACAATAATGGCCTGAAAAAAAGCCCTCATCTAGACAGTCGTGCCTAGGTGAAAATGGTCCAGCTTGGCGCTTTAGGTGGAGCAAATTACCCCTCACTGGATTTGGTTGTCAGTGTGTTTCTGAAAAGATGGCGCCTCAGTGTCAGCCTTTTCATGCTTGAAAATTATGTTTTTCTTTTGTGTTTTTTCCATCTGGACGACATCCTTTCATTTTATATCCATTTGGGCGAGCAGCTTAGCAGTAATTAAGGGGTAAATAAGAATGCTACTGTTTGATGTGTCATTGGTTCTTTAGTGTAGGAAAAGGACATTGTGGAGTCAGTCTATGACCTTCATCAAAAAAAAACAGAGTTCTGGAGTTAAGAAAATGGAATGACCAAGGAGCAGGGGTAATTATTCTCCCATTCAAATGGGGTTTTTTTTCAATGCTTTGAGGTTTTGCATGCATTTGTTTTTTTTGTTTTGTTTTGTTTTTTATCATTTAGTTTTTTATCATTACCTCATATTTTTCATGCAAGTTTGTTTTAAAATTGCAATCAGTCAATCAACAGTTGCTTTAGTCAATATACCATTTTTGCTCCAGTGAAAAAAAGGTCTTTATGAACATTTTGTTCAACATCATGGCTCCACATGATCATATTACATATAAAACATTAAACCTAATGCGCATCATTACAACAATTTTGTTCCTGGTAATTTTATATAATTTGCACTAATTGCATTTCATGGCAGTTTTTTTATTTATATTGTATTTTTTTACAACTGTTGTAAAAGAAATCTCCAGAGGTGACAGAGTAGTTTTTCTTCCTAAAACTGGAAGAAAAAACATTGGGAGGAACTAGAACTAGAACTAGAAAACACCAGATAATCAAGAAGAAAAAGAAGTGACGTTACAAAAAAGATGTCAAATAATATAAACAGTAAACAGATTTTAAGCACTAATGGCCAATACAGTCTGTGTTTAGTAGAAAAGAGATTCAATAGAGTCTGTATTTCAGAGTTCATTAAGAAGATTTGAGTTAATTGTAGCAGTTCTGTGTGTGGGAGTTAGTGTAGAATGTAAGATTTGTAGAAAATCTTAGCATCTCTTAGCAACTCTGCCACCTCTGCTGCCTGTCTTTTCGCCAGCGCCACTGTTTCCAACCTGTATAGCATAACTGGTCTCACTACTGTCCTATAAACCTTTCCGTTCACTCTTGCTGGTACCCATCTGTCACAGATCACTCCTGCCATTCATCTCCATCCATTCTAACCTGCCTGAACTCTCTTCTTCACCTAATTTCTATACTCCTGTTTATTCTGAACTATTGATCCCAAGTATATTGAATGCCTGCACCTTTGTCACCTCTACTATCTGTATCCTAACCACTCCCTTAACCTCCCTTTCATTCACACTCATGTATTCTGTCTTTTTCCTACTCACATTCCTTTCTCTCCTTTCTAGACCATATCTCCATCTCTCAAGTTCTTCTCAAGCTGCTCCCTATGCTTACTACAGATCATAATATCATCAGCAAACATCATCATCCACAGCGACTCCTGTTTAACCTTGTCCGTCAACCTATCCATTACCATTGCAAACAAGAACTGGTTCAGCACTGATCCTTGATGTAATCCTACTTCTACGTTAAATGCATCTGTCACTCCTACTGCAGACCTTACCATGGTCACACTACCCTCAAATATATTCTGAATCACTCTGACATACTTCTCTGCCAATCTGCTCAAGTCCACAAAAGCACAATGCAACTCCTTCTGGCCTTCTCTTTGCTTCTCCATCAACACCCTCAGAGCAAACATTGCATCTGTAAAACAATGCTTCTGCTCACTAATGTTCATGCTGTGGCTGATCAGCTTTGTCCCTCTATAGTTACTACAGTTCTGCACATCACCCTTATTCCTGAAAATCAGCACCAGTACACTTTGTCCACTCCTCAGGCATCGTCTCACTTTCCAAGATTGGGTTCAACAATCTTGTCAAAAACTCAACTGCCATTCCTACTAAACACCTCCAAGTTTCCGATGGGGAAACGTATTACTACAAGCATGAGTAGACAAGTAGGCTTTCAAACTTAAAGAGAATATGTCTTAGACCCGGACTTAGACCCTTCTGGCTAGAAGACTATTTCAGGGATGATGTGCAATTAATTGTGTCAATGGAAGCCAACCATCGGTAATTCTTTTTAGTACAGACTGGGTCTTAATCTGGGTTTGGAAAGTAGTCCTGCAGATGACTAATATTTTTAAATGATAAAAATAAAATTAAAATGAAAAAAGTACTGGTTTGAATAAAACACTGACAATATGATAATCCATTCTCTCCCTATGATTTGGCTTAAATAAAGGATCCTTCATGCTTTTCTGGCCAGATTGAAGTAAGCCCCAAGCTCCATCCCAATACTGTTCCCTCATAATATCACACAGAACTCAGGAATAGCCTTTGTGACAATTGTTGAACACAGATGGTGGTCGGAAATAGAGTGGAGCTAAGCTTGCTTCTGACCAACAGGGTAAGCCAATGCACATCTTTGGTCTTCTTCTGGTCATTGCAAAGGGATAGATGGTGCTGCACAAAATAAGTCAATGTGCTAGTGCCTCCTGCTTCCTGTCAGATTCTGTGGTATTGCCTCATAAAAACCAACCAAACCAGCTCACTAGGGATTCTGCTGCCGGCACAGACGGCAGAATCCTCCTGGGAGTGCCCTAAGGGCAACACCCTATGTTTGTGTAGCCTTCCACAGCTGAGAGAATGCTGAGCTGAAGTGATTGGTAGGTGCCATGGGCTGATGCTATCCTGAAGAATTGCAACTTTCTAAAGTAAGTGTGAGAGGAGAGTAGCCTACTGCACTTTTTAAAAAGACTTCTCTTAAAAATGATTTAAAAAAATGGCTTTGGTAAAAAAAAAGGCTGAATCTAGGTGACAGAACTCAAATGATAATGCAAAAGGAAACACTTTTTTAAACCAAACAAAAACAAAGCAAGAAATCAAATCACTTGCACTTGCTTAAAAATGGAAACATTATTTTAAAAGTATACAAGCCAGTTAATATCTTCGGTCTCCCCTGAGCAACAACAAAACCTGTTTATTTCAGTCATTCATTTTTCCCCACACTTGCAGCTGTTCAAACACATGCAGTATATTGTTTATATCTGGCATGAAAAGAAACAGAAAAAATGCTGTTTTAATACAGTCCTTGTAATTACTTGCAAATGTATGGAAAAACTGATATGCTATTGGAAACAAAACACGAATTGATGTAAGAGTTATCCAATGCCCAAAGGCCTAATTTTATTAGTCTGCTGTTTTTCTCAAAGATGAATGTCTGGCCCAAATGAACACATAAAGTACACTAGCACAATTCAGCTACAATTTTCTCAGCCAAAATTATACAAAAACACTGTCATTTTCTGTTTTCAAGAGCATTTCGATTTTGAAAGTTAGAAAATAATGGAAAATCTGCTGCCTTGTTAACATAGTATATCAGAAATTGTGAGCAAATTAGCATTTAGCACATGTGCATCCTCTACATTTAACCCATACAGACATGTGCAGCAAGTGCCAGATATATCCAGCACACAAGGAGCAGTGATGGGGATGGTACCTTGCTCAAGGGTACCTCAGAGCAACCTACTGGTCCAGAATTCGAATTCATGACCTTCAGATCCCGGGGCCTAGTCCCAGATCTCTTTGCCACCACTGCCCCAGTGATTATGTGTGAATCAGAGTAATTTCTATCATTTGTACAGCTATAGCAGTAGCATTCCCATACAGCAAAAGTGCACTGGTCTGCCTTGGGTGTCTTGCTGAAAAATGCTATGCAGATAGGCCAAAACCAAAATAATCAATGGGCTGATAGACCGTTACAGATTAAAGAGCCCCCCATGGGTAGCAAGAGTGACTTGATTAGACAGGGTTCACAATGAATTCAAACCAAAAGCTTAACCACTTATTTGCGATTCACATGCCACATGGTTTATATTGTGACATATTCTCTGTATATTCAGATCTATTGTATGCTTACTTAGTAAATTATAAACAATATATATATATAAACAATATATATCACACTTACAAAGTTTGTCTTTTAGATTGTTCAAGGCTTTGAAGACATTGACCGATTACATCCATATACAATAAAGTAGTGGTATCCTATATGTTATTTCTGCACATACACACATTTTTAAGACATAGCTACTTCCCAGCCAGCGTCTGTTTACTTGCAGACAAAATGTCTGTTGTTAATGCACTCTCTTTCTGATTTCTCCACAAAATCATGGCTTTCTGCTATATGTTATATGGATAAAAATGATGTAACATTAGTCCTGGGTAAATGGCAGTGATCTTTCAGTGTGGCTGAAAGCTAGGGGGGAGGAAAATATATTATGAAAGGAGCAAATGTCTGCTCGACTCACACTGATGCTAGGCCATTAAGGACATGGGACCCTATCTCTGTGGCTTAGCTGGGCTTATTTACTCAAAGGACAAAAGCACAGAGTGGGCATGTACCAGCTTGTGATCATGAGCTGTAAATAGCTTTTGTTAGGGACAAAACAATGACAGCTTTCACAAATCACAGATTTTTTTCTCTTTTTCAGTTAGATCCCATTTTATAGAACAAGGATAAGTGTGACATAAGGCCGAGCACATCGTCAAACCCTGTTACTTACAATACTTTACAAAATGTACATAGCTAATACATAGCTAACACAAGGCAGCAGAAACAGTCATTAATCCAAAACTGTGTTAAATTCTGAGCACTAGCCAGCGTGTGTGTCGGATATGATGTTTCACTCTTGATTTATGTTTTCGTAATTTATTTTGACAATATAATCTGTGATAGACCCATTTTAGGCACTGACAGTCAATACTAACTGTGCAGATGTGCATGTCATACACTGTTTTATGAAATATTAATGTATTTAAATAGATTTATCTCTTTTTGCTCTTTTAAAGTAATGACCTGATATTGCAACAACACTTTGCAAGACGCTATACTACCTGTCAAGTGTACAATCACCCCATTTAAATCTCTGACAGTTACATTGGCAAAGGTGAGCCAAAAAGACCCATCAACTACAGATATTTTAGGAGTTATCATTAAGAACTACTAAAAGCCCATATGTATGCAATATATTTTTCTCACATTTTGTTGTTTTCTCAAAGATCTGAAGTGTCCTTGTGATTTTTGAGTTGTTTAATTTATCAAATCTGTTAGAGTTAAACTGGCCTTTTAGACTAATTTATGTAGACAACCCCTGTGTGAATGGTAATCTGAGCTGAAACAGTCGTTATATTCATCCCAGACATGTGGTACTAAACTGCTGTAGGCTGAATAAATGGAATCATGTAAATGTGTTGATTCTCCTCACATCACAAAAACAATTTAGAAAGTAGTTATTTTAGATACAGTGGCACGCATGGACCATACGGACTGGAGAGTAAATGTCATGTTTTCAAACTTTAACAGCAAATATATATAACCAATTTTATTAATATAAGAGAAGAAAAAAAAGAAAATATAACCCCCTCAAGCCTGGTTAGGGTATACAATTCAGATAGCAGAAATGTGAACTTTGATATGAGACCTTTAAACTTTTTGACATTTGCAGTGTGAGACAGTTATGGCTAGAGGAAGTAATACCTACAAAGTAATGAAAATAAACACTCTTAGTTTGTTTAACCAGTTTAATGCCTAAAACCCAGTGGACTGTCCAAACTTGCATTTCCATTTGTTTTAACTTTTTTTCCCATAAAATGTAAAAAGGCAGGAATTTTCAGACTCTTTTCTCGTTTTCCACATTTTCTTACGATTTCTATAGACTCTTGAATTTAATTCAGATTTTTCCACATCAGTAAACCACAACCGCTACACCAATGACAAGCAGAAACATGTATTTTTTAAATGTATTATTTAAAAAAATTAATATTTACATGAATTTGCACCCCCTTTGCTATGATATTTGCAGTTAAGCACTGATGCATCCTACTTGAATCCTAAGATTCTTGAGAGGATTAATTGGAATCCATCCTTGCCTAAATAAATACATCGCACATAATGAGGAAAGGCACACACCTGCCTATATAATGTATCACAGGTGATGATGTATTTCACAGTGAATCCATGAAACTGAAAGAATTGTTCATAGAAAAGGCATGGTAGCCTCCATCATTCCTGAGCCACCCCCATCCTAGACTGAGCCTACCATACAAATTAAATATGTTACCATTTTTGAATTTGTTAAACAATTTTTTTGAATAAACATTAAAAAAAATGCGCTTTCAGTTTTCACATTTTGATAAAAAGAGTGCATTCCTGAGCTGCGTCAAATGTGTAAGAGCAGAAAAGTAAGCAGTTGGTGCAGTGTAGGTCCACATGCATGGCTCTATATAGTAAATCCGGCCACAGGTTATATACTGGTAGGAAGGAGCCATTATAAAATATATATATCAGATTGAGGGGTGGAAGACGTGAGATGGAAAGAGAGAGGAGGGGAGGAGACAGAGAGTGCCGGAGAGACAAAAACCAAAGAGGTGGAATTACTGCAGTCCAACAGAGTGCATGTGAGTGTCTGCAGGTGCCACTGAGTGCAGTAAATAAAGCTTACTGCCGCTCTGTGACCTTTGCCCGACTACCCTCTCACCTAACTGCCAGTGCTAAGAACACACAACCCCAGGAGAGTAAGTGACTGTCTCACACATTCTCTCTCTTCTGCTGAGGACACAGTAGTGGCCAGCAGTGGTAAGTGAAGACTAGAGAGTGGCTGTGTCATTTGCTGACTGACAGTTACACACAGGAGATGCCCCAAGCGCACACAGATACCTGCTGGTCTAGCCTCTGAGTGCCATGGGGAAAAGTTTCCTTCTGTGACACATTACACTAACAATGGATACATTATTACTTTACTGAGATTGTCAGTTCAAGAGGTCATACTTTCTTACTATCCCTTCTCTTTGCTTATTGCTTTATTTTACATTTTTATAATGTATAATCTAAATTAAACAAACTAAATTATTGTGTAAATAAAGGCAATCTCACTGTTTCAAAGTTAAAACACAAAAGTCTATTGGTTTTCCAATTACCATAATTCATCTATTGCAGCATAATCAGCCACCTTTCCTGCAACAATGGAAATAGACAACTATATGACTGCTGACTAGATATTTTACATTTACCTTTACATTCACATTTACATTTGTGGCAGTGGTGGGCTAGTGATCAGGGAGTTGGCCCCAGGTTCAGAAGGTCATAGGTTTGAATCCCAGACCAGTAGGAGGCCGAGGTACCCTTGAGCAAGGTGCCGTCACTGTTCCCCAGGCACTTTAAATAGCTGCCCCCTGCTGCATGTGTGTGAGTGTGTGGGTAAAATGCAGAGGTGTAATTTCGTTGTGGTTCACTGTGTGCTGTGCTGTGTACTCACAATGACAAGATAGTCACTTTCACTTGAATTCATTTAGCAGACGCTCTTATCCAGAGGGACGTCCAATTCCTGATTTCATGGACAGAACCCTGGAGCAACTTGGAGTTAAAGGGTTTTGCTCAGCAACCCAATGGTGGTAATGCTGGAGGTAATGCTGGAGGTGAATTCTAACCTGCAAGCTCTTGGTCCATAGTCAAGTATCCTACCACTAGACCACCACCACCACAACTTTTTGTTCCATTGTTTGATGTTATTCAGATCACTTTGGTCCAAGGCTCTAAATGCTTTGGTAGATCTTTAGTTTAGTATTACTGCACACCTAGGTGTGACAAATGTTGCCATGCTGACGGAAGCATTTCCATTCTCTTTCGCGTGAGAGTTTCTCCGGACTCCAACTTCTGGTACGAAATAGGCCATAGTCCAGATGGTGACAGGTCTTCAGCTCAGTCCTCTGAGGATCATCTGTACTGATGTATGCATAACACTATTCCTGTTCCAAGTGCCATTCTGTGTGTCCAGCATACCCCTTTTGAATTTCAAGCATGGTAAGCACCCAAACCACCCTCCCACCCCCAGGGCACCCCTACTGACAACAGGCTAGTTTATAAGCTTCAGAATTATTCATTATATGCCACCACTCACAGCCAACTTGTCTTGACTTTTGGTCATTTTGGTCACTCTGGAGGATTCATGTCACATTTCGCTTTACAGAACAAATTTTAATGGGATGTCTTTATACATGTAACGGTGTGGCCTACTCTGAACCCAGGGAGCCACACAGGGTTTGGACCCAAATGCAGTACCCGAAGCTGCCAGTCCCCAAAAACAGGTAGAAAACAAAATGCTCAAAATGGGTAGAAAACAAAAGCTCAAAATGGGTAGAAAGCAAAATGCTCAAAACGGGTAGAAAGCAAAATGCTCAAAAAAGGGTAGAAAGCAAAATGCTCAAAAAAGGGTAGAAAACAAAAATGCTCAAAAAGGGTAGAAAGCAAAATGCTCAAAAAGGGTAGAAAACAAAAATGCTCAAAAAGGGTAGAAAACAAAAATGCTCAAAAAGGGTAGAAAACAAAAATGCTCAAAAAGGGTAGAAAACAAAATGCTCAAAAAGGGGTGAGCGGTTGAGCTGGAACGTTGTAGAAAAAACAAAAGGAACAAAAAACAAGAAACTCGGAAGGGAGGGTGCAGCGTCAGTCAGCACAACAAGCCGAAGCTCCTGAACTGACGCAACCACAAAGCGAGAGAGACAGGGAGACCCCGAGAGAAAACCCAAGGATCTTTACCGAATTACCGTCTGAGTCAAACAACGACCCAGCAACTCTGACTCGTCTTCTCTGCATTTAAATAAGCCCAAGCACAGGTGAACCAAATCACTGTTGATCACCGTGCCTGATTGGCAGGTCTCCCAACAGCGGTTTGGCTCCCCCTAGTGCCCCGTCGGGGTAGGGCTCTTACAATACATCCTTGGCAAAAGCAGGAAAATTACATCTAATAAGACACTGTCAACTGAAAAATAAATTGAGCCTTAAGCTTTTTTTTCAATTAACTGTGGAAGTAAAACATTTTTAAGAAACTAAAAAAAAAGAATTTTTTTATCAACCTGAGTGGTTCATGGCATTAAAACACTTCAGCTTTCATTAATGAGGTGTTCTTGTTACTTAGTATCAGGTTCACCTCAGTGCTGTGTTATGTGTTGGTCAAGGCTGGACATTTGTAATAGGAGCATCCCATTTCAGGCCATGGCATTGAGAAAGGTGACAACATTATGAATTCATCTTCTAACTTCTAATTCAGTCAGAGTGAAACAGTTAGATTGGGATTAGTAAAATAAAAGCTAATTTTGCACAGGATGTATATTATATTTATTGTTAATTTAAAAAAACAGTAACTATGCACTAAATATGCAGAGGATATATTCATATTACAACATGTAATTCAATGTGAATAAGTTATCATGAGTTATCATCTTATTTTTCATTTAGTCATGATACAATGTGTTATTTCACAAGTGAATTTTACAAAACAAGCAAGCCCCTAATGCTTCTAAAATTGTCATGTTTTGTAGTAGTCCAGATCTATATTTTCTGTCATGTAAATTGTGCAGTAAGTGTTAATATGTAAGCACATTTACAGTTTCAAGTTACTTACAAAATTACTGCATCCAGTTTTCCATTTTTAAAATTGTGAGAAAATATATTATTCACGAGAACATTTAAAGCAATAGCAAAGTTCAATTGCATCACAATGTCTGTGTTTTCCCGTCTGAATCCATGAGCACAGTTAATGCAATAACAAGCTACTATAATTTCATCACCACATCTAGGTTTCCCAGACACGTTATCGTTCCAATCTAGCGGAAATGTTTTGTGAAGTCCTATGCCAATGTGTCTCAGCCAGCTCAGTGAGCAGCCGATAGAGAGGCACAGTACTGGAGACAGTGTGGTGGAGTTGTGGTTATGCTAGAACACGTGCACCAGCTGACTGGGCTCTTTGCTGGTTTCTGTGCCCGCAAGTATTTGGCTGCTCTGGCACTAACCCCCCACCTCACCTTGCTAAACTGCGAATATCATCACAATCTCATTGTGCACTCATACATACATGCACAGAGATGTGTAAGGCCAAGATGTTGCACAATAGCATTAACAATGCCCCCCCCCCCACTAACAAGTGATTGTACGTCTGTCTTATTCTGCATGTTTTTGCTTCAGTTTTTCTCTGCTCGTCCAATATCTACCGCTGGCATCAGTGTAACAGCCCCTTTCATTTTGTTCCATCATAAGGGGGCTCAAAAAAGGAAATTAGTTTTGCAGTCTTACTGCAGAGGGGGAAAGCAGCGCCATAGCGAATTTGATACTATGCATGCAGCACAGGGAATTAATAGCAGGCAAAGGGCAAACTTTCTACGTATAGACAGAAGATGTTAAAATGTCAAGTCAAGCCTCTGATTAAGTCTGAGATGCCAGCACACAGTTCAGGGGTTTCATGAAAGCATCCTCGCTACTGAGAATGATGAATATATTGTCACAAAAAAAGGTGTCAAAAAGGGTTCTTTGAAGGGGCATAGAACCCCCTTTGAGTTGCACAAGTCTAACTTGTATAAAGTCTAAAGAAACTCCATATTAAAGCTTTTTTTCCTTTCATTATATCTGAAGAACCACAGAGAACACTTGTTAATTTATATTATTTTTAGAGTCCATTAAACATGCACTGCAGCACCTCAGCTTGTCTTTAACCTACAAACTAAACTAATAAGATCCAACTGAACTTGACTGGAGCATGAAGTTAGTGGTTATTCTCTTATTAACCTAAACCTCAACTTGACCCCAACTTCAACCTAGTGTAGTCTTTAAGTCCAGTCTTTGTCTTGACAGTGCAAATAAAGTGTCTCTGTCTCTGGGTAAATAGGACTTTTAATGTTATCTGCTCTTTCCTCTTTTCATGATTGAAACTAAGTTGCGCTCAGTGTGCTGCTGTGATAATCGGTATGGCCCTTTACATCAACATGGACTACAAAAACAAAGCTGCACACATTAATTTCTTTTCAGCTCTATGTCTGTTTTGTCCTGTATTTTGAACAGCGTGTACAAAATTCAAACCACAGACATTTGGCTTGCATGGAGTAAAAAAGAGAAGCCAAAACATTCCATCTTTTGCAGTCTCACAATATTTCAGGGGTAAAACAACAGCCTTCTTTTTAAATGTGAAATTCAGTTTTAATTATAGTCTAACTAACCTAGAATAACACAGAGTCTATTTTTTTTCAATATTGTTTTAAAACCATGGTGGTGCACAAATATGTTGTCTTCTTTTTCTTTTGGCTCCACAAATATGTAGTATTAATTTCTAAATCACTATTATCTATTATGTACTGTCTGCGTAATGGAGTGAAAACTCTTTGTAATAATGTAAAGAGAGCAACACCTGTGCTGAGGAAGTAAGTCCTAGCCTCATATCATCAGGTCACATCCTTTTTCATTAAAAAAAAACAAAAAAAAACTATATAACTCTTGACTAGTTTTTAAACTAATTTACTGAAAATGACAAACAGCTTTTCTCTTGCAAGCTCAATACAGTGACACAGAAGTAGTGAGTACTGACGAAACAAAAAAATAAGAAACTGAACACTATTGATAATCAACTGTTCATGTTGTAAGGGGTGCCATCCAGGGCAGGGGAGACAATACCAGCATGAGCATGCAGAAGCCACCATAATCTCCCTCCAGGTAGGAGGGGGAGATGCAGAGCCACAGCTGACAACAATCAGCAATAGCACTCACTATATAGCCACAGCTCAAAGCAGTGCTGGTTGGTGAGTCTTTGTGTGACACATATGAGCCGACAGCTGGTAATTTTGCTATTTTTAGTTTGGGTCGACTGGGATGTTTAAGTGCTTGACAACCCACATATATACAGTACTGTGCAAAAGTTTTAGGCAGGTGTGGAAAAAATGCTGTAAACACAGAATGCTTTCAGAAATATAAATATTGATTGTTTATTTTCATCAATTTACAAAATGCAAAGAGAGCGAACAAAAGAAAAATCTAAATCAAATCAATATTTGGTGTTACTAGCTTTTGCCTTCAAACCAGCATCAGTTTTTCTGGCCCCCACAGAGCCCTGATCTCAACATCATCCAGTGTGTCTGGATTACATGAAGAGATAGAAGGATGTGAGGAAGCCTACATCCACAGAAGATCTGTGGTTACTTCTCCAAGATGTTTGGAACAACCTACCAGCCACGTTCCTTCAAAAACTGTGTGCAAGTGTCCCTAGAAGAATTGATGCTGTTTTGAAGGCAAAGGGTGGTCACACCAAATATTGATTTGATTTAGATTTCTCTTTTGTTCATTCATTCAGCGATGGGCTGGCGACCTGTCCAAGGTGTGTCCCCCGTCCTTCACCCTGTGTGAGCTGGGATGGACTCCAGCACCCCCCGCGACCCCGCTTGGGACAAGCAGCAGAAAATGACTGAATATATATATATATATACATATATATATATATACACACACACAGTACTGTGCAAAAGTTTTAGGACTGTTGTGAACAAAGAATGCTTACACAAATGGAAGTGTTAATCATTTATTTTCATCAATCAATCAAATCAATCATTTCATCAAAATGCAGTGAATGAACAAAAGAGAAATCTAAATCAAATCAATATTTGGTGTGACCACCCTTTGCCTTCAAAACAGCATCAGTTCTTTTAGGTACACTTGCACACAGTTTTTGAAGGAACTCGGCTGGTTGGTCGTTCCAAACATGACTGTGTTTCAACCTCCGTGTGACATTGATGATCATCAGCACCTGTTTGGTAAAACTGGTTGATCAGACACCGACTATAATCCTACAGAATCCCTGACTTTGTGCAAGTGTACCTAGAAGAACTGATGCTGGTTTGAAGGCAAAAGGTAGTAACAGCAAATATTGATTTGATTGAGATTTTTCTTTTGTTCACTCACTTTGCATTTTGTAAATTGATAAAAATAAACAATCATTATTTATATTTCTGAAAGCATTCTTTGTTTACATATTTTTTTCATTTTTCCACACCTGCCTAAAACTTTTGCACAGTTCTGTATATATGGGGCAGCGATGGTGTATATATGTGGGTTATCAAGCACTTAAACCTCCCAGTCATATGTATATATATATACATACATATGACTGGGAGGTTTAAGTGCTTTATATATATATGTGTGCTCAAGTTAAGAGTTGGCCACTCCTGATTTTCTCAGTGCTGTTTTCACTCCAGCACTTGGGTCCAGGCTTTAATATATGTGAATTTGATGGTGTTTGTCACCATCACCATTACACATGTAGCTTGTTAACAGTCTGAACATCTGTAGATAATCTATGGATGTAACTTAAAGTGTGTGATCAGAGACATTACTTGTAAAAGTGTGGAGCTCTAAAGAGAAAGGTTTTGTGATTTGAAACACTGCAGCTGCAGGGTGAGCTCCACTATAAGCAGCTTGTTATTGGCCTCTCAAGTTCCGGGTGAGCTGTAACGAGCTGGAGATCTGGCTTTACAGTTAGAGAGAGCTTCACTATAAAGAGTTAGTGATCACACTCTCCAGTCAGACTGTCAGAGTGAGCTCCACAATGGAGCTCAAGATCAGGCTCTCCAAGACAGAGCTTTAGTTAAAAAAAAACTTTAGTTTTTAGCCTTTACAGTCAATCAAGGGAGCACTGCAATAGGAAATGAGACAAAAAAAGTAATATTAAAATAAAAATCTAGTATGTTGCATATCTTACCTATTTTCAAAAGCATATATTTGATCCTTGAATATATATTAATACAAAGGACAACTGCATTGATTAGGCCATGGTCTACCATTAGCGTTCCTGCTTAACAGATGGAGTAATGGTAGCATTAACAGTCTACAAAAGCTTCCATGCTTATAGTGAGCTTTTGGACTAAGCCTAAAGCATAAATGATTCCAATTGAGATTTAATGTGCTGATAGTTATCAAGTATTTATTAGGCAGTTGATGAGAATTAGAACAGTTTTACCTTTGTAGTATTTCCTGCCTTTGGGGAATTGAAAAAAAAAACTGTCTTATCACTTGTCTGCTGGAGAGTTAACAGGAACATTCACAGTTGTACTGGAGCTGTAAAAAAAAAAAAAAAAAAAGAGAGAGTGAGTGAGCACAAAGTAAAAGCAAAAGCTTAGAACCATGAAAAATGATTGGCAAGAGATGACAGCAGCAGCAAAGATTGGTGTGGTGTGAGGAATGATGTTATTGGAGGGAGGATAAGAGAAGTAGAGGGGAAAAAAGCAGAAAACCTGATAAAAAGTGATCACACAGAGAGAAATACACAGAAACAGATAGTGAGAGGTTGGAGGAAAAAAAAGGAAGCTGTGGAATTATCCATCTGTCCATTTGAACAATGCGTGTAGAAATCCCCAGACAGGACCGAGCTGGAGAATGAAAATACAGTTAAAGAGGGAGATGAGAGGAAGAAAAAGTTTGGGATGTAATAAGCGGTGGGAAATGAAGATGAAAAAACTTGCGGAGCATGAAACTCACTCGTGTGCCTCATACAGGAGTGTATAAGAGAAGTGAGGTTAACTAAAACTAATCAGTGTGCTGAGGCAGAGGGCCAGAGGAAGGTGTTCATCTGTGTCATTACTTAAACCCACGTCTTTCAGTTCCTGTCCTGTTGCTCTATTAGAACATTTTCTTGAATCATAGCAAAGTTGTGCAGGAGTCCAAAGCACATAAAAAATTAAGTTCAACTTTTGTGATTATACAAGGTTAATTCCGAAGAATAGCATGCAGATGCCAAATGAACCTGCTTGGGGGGCTCCAACTGATTCTAGTTGGCATTTGAGGTTTAATATCAAATCAGCTCCTTCCACTTCATGAACAGCTGTAGGCTTATTATTCAGGAATTATTTGGCAATCAATGCAATCAGTGAATTATAATGTTCATATTCATATTCTACATCTTCCTGCATTGTTTCCTCTGTGACTCATTTATGACATTTATATTTAATGTATTCAAAACAGTAATAATTCTTTTGAACATTTTCCAGTTCTCTGCATGTATAGATAATCCGAACACCTTTAAAACCGATAAAAATGCTCTTATTGGCTGCCCTGTATTGCACCATTCAAAAAGGCCTGAAATACTTTTTTCAACTGGATGCATGCATGAGTGTGGCTAATCTAATGTAGGCTGGTTAATGTATGGAATGCAACCTTTGTACATTGCACATTAAATAAAAAAGAGGATTTCAGTCATTTGGATCTCTATTTCAATCATATCGACTATTTAACGTGAAAGTGAAAGCGACAACCCTTGTAATTGCGAGGTCACAGCACAGCACAGAGTGAACCACAACGAAATCGGACCTCTGCATTTAACCCATGCACTCAAACACTGTGCAGCAGTGGGCAGCTATTGAAAGCACCCATGCAAACACCGTGCAGCTATGAAAGTGCCCAGGGAGCAGTGACGGGGACGGTACCTTGCTCAAGGGTACCTCAGGGCAACCTACTGGGAAGGGGTTTGAACCCACAATCTTCTGATCCTGTGGCCAACTCCCTAACCACTAGGCTGCCGCTGCCCAGTTAGAGAAGTATTAATGTAATGAATTAATGTAATGGAAAAATTTGGAGTTTCTTACACACATTTGTTCATTCATTAATACATACGTGATTCTTTGATGAGTATGTTCTATAAAGCACACAGCTTTTGTATAATTTTTTTGTGTGTGTGTGTGTGTGTGTGTGTGTGCCTGTGCATGTGCGTGTGTTTGAGTGTATAAGTGTGTTTGTGTGTGCCAGTCATTTATTATTCACGCTTCCTGGATATTCATTTCGCAAAAGCTCCAGGCAGGTGGCCTCATCAGTGTGACTCAGCCATTAGAGCTGAGAAAGGCCAGAACACTTTCTACACAGCAGAACACACAGTGCTGACAATAAACAGGGTCAGAATCATGAAGGTAGAATATTGCCCTTCTTTATTCGCTTTGTGTTTCTCATCTTGTTTCGCGCTAAGGGGGTGTGACTGCGCCACGTCTAGCAAGAGATGAACTTACTCACAGAGCTCCCGAGAGGCTCTGAGCCTCAGCTTCCATTTGGCTTTGCCTTTTTCTCAAATAAAGACAGCAAGAAATCTGGCTATTGAAGAGTCGCCCTTGGCAGGAACTCATTGCTCTCTAAAGATGCATGCTTCTGTCTGCTGATTGAAAGGAAGAAAGAAAAGTAAATGTCCTTCAGTCTGTAATTACAGGCAGAACAGAATGTCCCCTTCAAGAGATGCTGGCAAACAATTACCGTGTATTAGAGCATGCAGCACACTGAAGCTCTGCCAGAATCCCTATTGTTCTCAGCCATTTTCTGGGTCGTCCTCTACTATGGCTCACGGGTTTGAAAAACATCACTTAATCTAATCACAATATCACATTAAAAGTAATTATTCTTCTGTGAGAAAGTAGGATGAAGCTCTGTGCTTGAAAGGTTTGCAGCCACATTTCAGTTATTGACTTAATCAGAAATCTGAATATGACTTTATCAAAAAAAAAAAAAAACCAACAACACATATAACTGGTTTGTTGAGGACTTGCTATTGGTTCATTAAAGCACATGTTAGACATGTGTAAATGCTTTGTTAAGTCTGCATGATTATGACCATGTTTCCATTATGACCTGGATTAGAACTTTGAAATATGAACTAAAATCACTAATAATTCAATTAATGAGTCTAATAGTGCACAGTAAATTCAATGTTACCCCAATACATGATCGATGATTAAGCATGAGCAGCTAGATCCACATATTTCTAGTGTTTCCTGTGGCTTAAGGGCAAGCCATAAACAAGTCATACATTTTACCTCAGAATTTATTCCAAAGGGTGTAGTGATCATAATTTCAAGTTGATTCATCAGTTTGCACCACATATTCTAAAGTATTGAAAACGGGATTTTCATAGACCATTACCACCTCTAGACCATTGATTAAAATGTTGAAAAGGTTTTTACAATTGAGATGAGCAGCTACTTATTATGTGGTGCAAATTTAATTGCTGAAAACATATTACCTCAGTTTATCTTCTATGTTCTACATTTACTTCTGTTTAACTTAACTGGTCAGATCTTTAGACCATACAAACAATATGTTGTCAATTGTATACTGATGTTGTAAATCAAGATGATTAATTCATGTTCAATAATTTCCATAACAAGGTTTCACAGTTTAATTGCATATTATTGCAGCTAATGATATTATTGCAGCGGTGGCCTAGTGGTTAGGGAGTTGGCCATGGGATCAGAAGATTGTGAGTTCAAATTCCTTACCAGTAGGTTGCCCTGAGGTACCCTTGAGCAAGGTACCGTCCCCGTCACTGCTCCCTGGGCACTTTCAGAGCTGCACAGTGTTTGCATGGGTTAAATGCAGAATTTCGTTGTGGTTCACTGTGAAAGTGTTGATAAATGTCTTAAAAAGAAGAAAATCACTTGTAAACTTCAGCAGTGTGTGTATAACAGAAGTGCTATAAACTCAAAGAGCAATATGTAAAAGCATCTTATCACATGAAACTGATGCACAAAGACACCATAAGCTGTAAATGAGAGTCTTGTTCTCACGTAAACGTTCCTGACTCAACTTCCATTCAGATACTGTCCTGTAAGCTTTATATTTTAATCATAAGGATCTTAAGACTATAAGTTCTCAGACAGCATTTGCTGGTTTAATCTAGTTTTAATCAAGCATAACTGTCTTCTTCAAAACAATGCCAGGCATAAACCAGGGTGTAAATATTCACAAAACTGTTATACTTTATACTTATTCTTATTTGTCACACAACAGTACAGTATAATGCAGTTTATGCTGTGATATTTGATAAAACACCATATGCTGTATTGTTGCTTCCCTAATAGAAAAATTACTTTTATGAGTCCCAGAGGTGGGATTTGAACCTGGAACATCTTGAGCCATAGGCAAGTACCCTACTACCAGACCACCACCGCTTTAAAACTGTGTGATGCTGAAGTACTGAATGGCTCTTGGCTTTTTGCTTCTAATTTTCTGTTATAGATTGTTTTTATTTGGAAGTATTGGAATTTTAGAACGTAACTTTGAAGGCAGAAAATGTTACTTGTCTTTGGAACTTATGTTTAAAAAGTATCTACAAATAGTTTAGAAGGTAACTAAATCAAGCAAAAAATCATTGGATTTTACACTGATGAGAAATACGTCAGGGAGTTTAAGATGTTTTTGGGTTGCTGTGATATTACTTTTGCAGTGTTCTAGTCAGGAAAGCAAGCCAGGCTGAAACTGAAAGTAATTGCTGATAAGAATGAGTCCTTTTGACCTGGCTTTCATTATTCAGGCCTGACCAGCTCCACCTCCCCAACCACAAGTCACTTCAGATTTACATCTACATTCAAGTATTTGGCAGATGCTCTTATTCAGGATGACTTAGAAAAAGTGATCACATCAGATCACATCAGTCCTGCTGATTAATCCTCCTTTAAAATCAGCATCATTCATGCAGAGTCATGACACACAAGCCTTAAGCCATTCAAAATGCTTCTTGCTCCACAGTTGTAATGTAGAGTGACAGGTTTTATGTCTAAGGTCTTGTAATGTCTCACTGGCTTGTGGCCACTCTGATCAATATATTGTTCCGATCATTCTATTGTTATACAATCATGTTTGAAGAATAATGAAGTTCTATGCACAATACATCACAACCGACCTGTCAGTTAAATAACGTTCTATGTCATTAAGATGGCACCTGTCAAGGGGTGTGATATATTAGGCAGCAAGTGAACAGTCAAGTGGAGTTTATGTGTAAAAAGTAAAAATAAAGAGACTATTAGGGTTTTGACAACCTGTCATGCTGTAAAAAAAATCAGAAATGATTTTAGGAATATGTTTCAGGTCCAGTGAGTCTGATCCATGAGGCCCTCACCCAACAAACAGGATCTGTTAATGTCATAATTGCAGCAAAAATGTTAATACTTTGTTCAGATGTTCCAGGAATGAGTCAAGTGCCTACTCACTGACACTTTAAAGAACTGGAAAGATGCATGTGTATCCATCAGGTGTGAAAAAGCTGTTCTGGTGTGAAAAAAGGCATGATATGATGTACTTGTGTACACATACTTTTGTACCTGTGAAAATGAGAAAATGTAGAGACAGTGTACCAACAGTTGATGGACTGTTCTGTTTTATGTCTGATAATTTGTCTCCCAGTTTGTGAACTAGTCTGATGGTGTCTGATAATTTGTCTCCTCTCCCAGAGCCTGTAGAAAAATATCAGAATCAGTATTTTCTGCATTTCTGAGAGCAGGAGAAAGATGTACTATTTCACAAAAATCCTGGTTTACTTTACATTTGTGAGGAGAGAAAGAGAGAAGGAGTAAGAGAGAGAGAGAGAGAGAGAGAGAGAACGAGAGAGGAAGGAGCTGAGAGAGAGAGACCAGTGCAATCTAATGAATTGTTTCAATCATATTTTCATGTCATATTCTTATGTTTTGAACAGTGCCTTAAAAACCCATGTAAATTGTTTAAAGCTTTTTATATGAGTAGTGTTTTGCTGGTAAAAATGTTCCCAGTAAAACACAGCATACCATTAACACATTAAAATATAAGAATTTCAATTTCAGAGGAGGAATTAACAGTGGTGAAAAGAACACAGGTTTGCTTTCCAAATTCTCGCCCCAGTCATTCCTTTTATCAGCTTCAAATCAATATTCTTTTTCTTTACCTTTTTGATTCATGTCCTTGATTACATTAATCAAAATACACTGCTTCATTTCACGGAAAATATTGCAGATGAAATTTTTGTTTCTCTATTATCCTTGATCAAGGTGTAGCTACTTTTGTCTGCTCCTAAAAGTCAAGATCTATGAAAAATGACATGAATTGTATTAATCAATAATATAATAGTTTGTTTTCCTGAATCCTCACAAACCCCACCCACACCACTTGTCATCAAGGAAACAAACAAACAAAAATATAGATGCTAACCAATGTTTGGCTTCTCTGGTGCATGTGTGTGTTTTCCATGTCCATGAATCTTTGTTAACATTAGTCCCGCCCAAGTCCTGCCCCTTCACACCTGAGTCATGTCTTTGTCTCCTCCTTGGCCCCCGGGTGTGGAGTGTGAGGTTTATTATATATAGCCCTATGTTTGTCACAGTCTTTGCTGGTTGCTGTGGTTGTTGCTTTGTGTGTTTGTGTATGGAAAAGTGTTTTGTTTGATACGTGTTTTGTTGTAGTCTAATTAAATAAACAGGGTAATAAATTGAAGTAAACCAATAAAGTATACTAACTAACCTGCTAACCCTTGCTTCACATCACCAATACGCCTGAAAACCCTGTTTCATTAATAAACACTTCATGTTATGGATATTTATTATTTTTTTCTGATTTAGCTTGACTTTAAGGTCCATCACTGGTATTGGGATGATAACTATAATTACTTCCTTTTAGAGAAGACAGAAAAACACACAGACATGCTTAAAAACACAATATATCGTTCACTGATTTATTTGTTTTCCTTCTACCTATGTTTACTGAGCAATTAGAGTAGACTAAGTCAAGCGCATTCTCAAGACAGTTACTTGTTGCATCGCCTTCCTGCTACATATACATTAAGATGTTTAACATACTCTAGCTGGTCCCATAGCTGTATTTAGCTTGTTTAGCATCTCTTGTCAAATTAGAATTCTGTGGTCCAACATCCAGCTCATTGCATAATTACCAAATCTTTCATGGATCTAAAAGATCCTTTAGACTGGCAGCTGACATGAGTTTATCACAGGCCGATGTGCCTCAGTGAAGGATCTGAAAGCATCAGGATACATGGAGTGATTTGTTTAAGTCCACTCTGGGCCTTGGGGCTGTTGCAATTCAAAGGCCTCTATAGTGGCATTACATTTCATTAAGTTATCTTGGTACCATTCTATTAGCTCCCATACATTATGTTCATCATCCTGTTAACTCCTATTATGTTCCCCATCTAAAGGCACTGAAGGTGTATCCTTGAGGTCACCACCCCAGCGACACAAGAGGCACCAACTCATTGACATTCTAGTACCCTTTAAAAGAGAGCCTGCTTAAATATACAAACATAAATAACATACAAAGCTTTACAGACATGTCTTACAGACACTCTGAACCACATTTCATAAACGTAGGAGAGAGTAGACACACAATTTATTTTGATTTAATTATTATTACAGCACGGTACAGTGGTGCAGGGGGTAGTGCTTTCATCTCCCAGTGAGAAGATCCTGTGTGAGGCAGCTCAGCTCCTTCCTGTGCAGTTGTTCCTCTCATGTCTGTGCAGGTTTCCTCAGGTCTCTCTGTAGAAAGGCTTTGGTATAATTCAAATAGCAATTAAAGAGTGTGAAAAAGTTTGTAAAAAGATCACATTTGAAGGATTTCTTAAAAACAGGCATCCTTGTCAGATTTTTTTTTTCTTTTTTTTTCTCATGAAAAATTTAATGTAATGTTTCTTACTTTTGACCATCAAAACGACATTTTATACTCATCCGCAGCTCTCTGCAGTCTCCCAAACAACAAGTGCTGATGAGAATAATAAATTCTATTAATGACTGCAGGGCCCCAGGGCTTGGAGTAGCTGGGAAAGAAAACCTCACATTTCATAAGTAATTTCTTTTTTCTGTGAAATAACTTCTGGCAATCCCCTAAGTTGTTTGCTAGAAAGCTATGATCGATCACTGTGTTTACAGGTTTGACAACCTTCAGTCTGACCTGTTAAAGGTCCTGTAGTGTTTGACCTACTGAGATGATCATGACGAGTTAATGAATTCCATGGTGGCAAATCTAACTCACCCTGGGTTCTGGTGGCAGTGCTGGGTCAATGTGTCATTATCAGATGAAATCAGCTTTTATTGCCCTCTGTGGGAAAGTCCATTACTTCATAACCGAGCTGGTTTTGTTGGTTGGTGAAAAAGGCGAAAAGGTCAGTTGATATAAACAGCAAGTGTGATGTGTGGTGCATGTACCGCACTCAAGGCAAGCTGGTGTTCATTGCAACAAAAAAGAGTCTTGACAACACATATAAAATTATCTTGAATCTAGTCACTATATCTAATAATTCTCATCATAAGACATTAAAAAGAGCATTTGTCCAGACTCTTACGTATTTTAAGCAGCTCAGTCCTTTAGAATAATGTTTTTTTTTATATTGTATGATAACATTGCTAACTTTTAACATCATTTATTATATTCTAGAGGAATGATTTGATTAGCATATCCTTGACAATGCTTCAAACAAAGAAAGGTATAGGTATAACATTTCTAGAAAAGATATTCATAAATTATCATTATCATTTTCTTATAAATGAAATATTAGTCACACTAAAATGATTTTTAATTATTTTACTTGCTAGAAGAGGAAAAGTAAAGCTTTACATTTTGGTAAACTTTACATGACTTGTGAGCTTTTTTCCTGGAGGACTACTGAGTGGTCTGGAGCAGACTAACAAATTGCGTTGGGTGTGTAAAGCTCACACATTCCCAGGCCTCACACACTGAATTCTCAGCATGGTTCCAGTATCCAGCTTCACTGAATATTAATGCCCAGAAGAAGTAGTAAGATGCAGTATCACATCCTTCTTTAAACCACTGGGGATTGTTGCAAAGGATTCACTGGTAAGCTGTGAAAGAGGGAAGAGAGCAATTTTTGCCATTCAGTGTGTTAATGCTGCATTGTTTTCTCTCGTGCTGGTGTTCGGCATGAATACAGCTGCTTTAAAGCTTAGAGCCTTACACATCCACAACCACCCGATTTGTGTCCTGGTGTCATTTTCTACTGACCTTCACATGTGTCTAGACATCTAATTTATCTATAAAACAGGCTCCATCAATACTCAGCAAGCCTGAGGGACAATTTAGCAAGAAGCCGATCTTATTAAAGACGGGGTTTAGGATTAATAACATCAGTGGTGTGGTGTTGTTTGTCCCAGAGACTTCTTTCCTGGATTGGGTCTGTATTGAGTAATTTACTGCAATTGCAAGTCCCTCCCCGAGGGCCACAGCAAGGGTTTGTGGGTCAACTTACCCCTTTGCTCTTACAATCCCAAATGGGTTCATTTAAAAGCAGCAAAGAGAGGTGCAGTAAACTATTGTTTGAGCTTGCACAGCAGACTTTTAATCAACTCTCTAAGAATAAAATGCTTCAGTATAGGCCAAATTAGTAGCATGTTCTGAAATAAAAGGCATAGGGCATTGATATGGTCAGACTTATTTTCAATTATCAAACCTTTCCTTATACACATGCCTGCAGCTGAGTATCATTAATGCTGACATTTTCCACTAATTCTACATAATTGTTTCCCAGACCTTTTGTTCTTCAGTTTGCTGTTAATTGATTAGTTTTAAGAACTTGCTTTTGCCCCCATTATACTCAGTAAGAGATGGCTGTACAATAATTCCAGTACACTTCTGTATCCTTGTCCACACATCATTTCTTTATCTGACCATTAATGACTCAGTTATACTAATACTACTAATAATGCTAAACCCAAACTTACCAAGATTTAACCCAAGCTTAAATTCAGTCTATGAATTTTACCATCTCACCCAATTTTTTGGATGGATTTTTATGGCCTTAGTTTTCTTTATATTGTGATCATACTGTCTGGCTTTCGTTGCTGCACTGAAAACAGAACACACCACCGCATTCATTTTTAGCCCATACCATTTGGAAAAAGTTAATCAGAGTCAGTGGGATTTTTATGTGGGTTCCCCCATTCTAATCCTAAAGCACTGAGAAAGGCACTTGTGGCCAATCTTTATGAATTACCCCTTACCTTTCTGTTTGACACCACAATCAACTGTTATCACCCCATACAGAATGACACATCAATCATAGGCGGAAATCCCCCAGCACCTCAGGTTAAAACAAACAGGTCTGCACCATCACCTCCGTTACCATAATATGATTCATGAGGGTGAGTGGAGAGGCGGCAGACAAAGTCAGTTTACAGTGCATGGCTGCCTTTGATTTACCAATGTGCTGTAAATTATGAGAGAGGGAAATCAACAGCCAGTGCTGCATATGTGTTCAGCTGGCCACTTTATGATTTGGGCAATGCAGTCATAAATCAAGCTGGAGTGATGCCTATGGGCTTGTCACAGATGTTACTACACTCACTGCTAAATTAATGGCCTGGTTTCAAAGCAAGAGGCAGTTTAAAAAGAGGAAGAAAAATGAGAGCATAAAGAAATTTGAAGAAGGGAAGAAAAAAAAACAAGCTTGTTTGCCTTCCATATTCAGGTAGTCACTTGCTATTTAACCATCATGGGGGTAGAAAGGTGTCTGTTTATACCTATACTGATGCTTTAGCCTTATTTTCAGTCTAAATTGATCATGTTTGTTTTATAAAAAATAAAAATGGAGAAAAGCATATCCACTTATCGTTGAAGTTATATGGAACGATACATTATAAGAAGAGGTTATTTACACAAATTGATCATGTTAACAAAATAACGAAGACATCCTGACGTGTTCTAAAGAATAAAGAGGCATTTGAATTTTACAATGCAAAACATGTCAAGTAGGTTTTATGTGATTATGTGTTATTTTATGAATGGAATATATGCATTACATATACAGCCATGTGAAAAAATTAGGACACCCCATTAAATATTCAGCTCTTTATTAAGAAATCTTCACAAATTGATGTCTAATGATGCTTTTATTCATCTCTGGAAAAAGTGATTAAATTGCAGGCAAACTACAAAAATGTATTGATTTATTCATTAAACAAAAGATATCAACAAAAATGTGTGCTGAAAAAAAGTTTGGACACCCTACCCCCTAATAGTGTTACCCCCTTTGGCTCGTAAGTTGGTTGTAAGATGAAGGAGAAAAAAGAATTCTGGAGTGAGTTAAATGAAGCGATAGAGAGTGTACCCGGGGCGAGAGAGTGGTGATTGATGTGGACTTTAATGTTGGTGCAGGGAACAGAGGTGATGAGGACGTGATGGGCAGGTATGGTGTCAAGGAGGGGAATGCTGAAGGTCAGATGGTTGTAGTTTTGCTAAAAGGATGTAAATGGCTGTTAATACTTATTTTAAGAAGAGGGAGGAGCACAGGGTGAGGTATAAGAGTGGGGGAAGATTCACACAGGTGGATTATATCCTTTTCAGGAGGGTCAGTCTGAAGAAAACTTCAAAGTCATGACGGGGAGAATGTTGCTAAATAGCATAGGATGGTGGTTTGTAGGATGACCTTGGAGGACAAGAAGAGGAGAAAAGTGAGGGCAGAATCATGAATTAAAGGGGGAAGCTGATAAAGGAAAACTGCAAGGTAGAATTCAGGCAGGAGTAAACATATGCACTGGGAGTTAGTGAAGTTACCAGATTCCAGAGGTTGTAAGGGAGACAGCTAGAAAGGTACTAGGTGTGACAAATGGAAGGAAGAAGGAGGATAAGGAAAACTTGGGGTGGAACACAGAAGTTCAGGAGGGCATATGGAAGAAGAGGCTAACAAAGGAGAAACTGGATAGTCATTGAGATGAAGAAAGTAGACAAGAGTACAAGAACCTGAAGCACAGGATGAAGAAAGCAGAGGCAAAGGTTAAAGATAAGGTGTTTGGTGAATTGTATGAGAGGTTGGACGGTAAGGAGGGAGAAAAGGACCTATACCGATTGGCTAGACAGAGAGCCAGAGCTGAGAAAAATATGATAAAAATGGATAGAAATGGAAACATACTCACAAATGAGAAAAGCATGAGAGAGAGAGAGAGAGAGAGAGAGAGAGAGAGAGAGAGAGACAGAGAGAGAGAGAGAGAGAGAGAGAGAGAGAGAGATTGGATGATGGGAGGATAGTAAACCAGGAAGTACAACGAATAAGCAAGATGGGAGAAAGGGCAGCAATGATGATAATACACCTGAAGAAACATGGAAGAGTTGAGGAGAGATGGCGGTTGAGATTCTGCCCAGATTGTTTAATACAATCTTGTAAAGTGAGATGATGCCTGAGGAGTTTAGGAGAAGTGGACCAGTACTGATTTTCAAGAATATGGGTGATGCACAGAGCTGTAGTAACTATAGAGGGATAAAGTTTATCAGCCACAGCATGAAATTATGGGAAAGTGTAGTGGAAGCTAGGTTAAGAAAACAGGTGATGATTAGTGAGCAGCAATATGGTTTCATGCCAAAAAAGAGCTCTATAGATGCAGGGAAAGTTAGAAAGAGTTGCATCGTGTCTTTGTGGATTTGGAGAAAGCATATAACAAGGTGCCTAGAGGAGTCAGGAGTCGTAGAGAAGTGTGCCAGAGTGGTATAAGATATGTATTAAGGCAGTGACAATGGTGAGGTCTGCAGTAGGAGTGATGGATGAATTTGAAGTAGAGATGGGAATAGAGTAAGTTTTATTTGGGATATGTTTCTCTTTAAATTGGCAGCTAATATTTTCTGTATACTTCAAAATCAGCATCAGGTTTTACTGCTCTCACAGTTTGTCTTCAGCTGTTTTAGTTATCCTTGATGAACTGATTCAGTATCTTTTGCTAAGTAAGTTAGTGGTTTCCTTCTTTTTCAGCTTCAAAATGGCATGTTTTTTAACCCATAGATAGTTTTCACATATTTTACATTGGTATTTTCTTTTAAAAAATGCAATCTTCACAGTTGAAATATCAAAGCTTTAACTGATAAAATATATCAAGAACACAAACACCTGTCAGCCCCTGATGTCCCAGTACTTTTGCTCACTTGAAAAACTGTTTCGTTTCTTCCAGTAGGAGGTATGATCTATGTGATTTAACATATAAATACCAGGAAATGAAATCTAAAAATCTGGTTGCCTTTTTCAGATTTTTCTTTTCATCTAATCACCCAAACGTATTTAATGCATAGCAAAAACATATAAATTGGTTTTGCAGTTCCAATAGGTTTGTATAATGGGGGGTTGGGTGGGCTGTATATACTCATGGCTCTATGCACTGTAAATAGTTTATACAGTAGCCATCTGTTTGAGGCCTCTCAGAGATGCAGATTAATGTTTCTTACTGAGGTGCTGTCACTCCAGCCATCGGTCCCACCAGCTCCAAATATTTCCACTGTCACATTAAACTATCTAATTACATTCACCGTTGCCAACACCTCCCAGATCCTCATTTTATCTCCAACAAGAATGAAAAATAGGGAAATTCATTCATGACAACACAAAAACAAATGGGCAGCCATCCTGGGGTAAGTCTGTGCATGAAAAATGCAGTGAAGATTCTAGGCATGGACCATTTGTTTTGCACTGAAATTTGAAGGACATGGCAAATATGCACTATGAGTCAAGCTTAAGTATTTCCCATCAACCTATATGTTTGTTTGCTTGTTTGTTTGTTTTACAGACCTCCTCTTGGTCTTAGGAGTTCTACTACCATGTCAAGTGTATTGACCCTTCAATTGTCAGGTGTGCAATTAAAGTCATAGGACAATCAACACATCTCCTTTTCAATCTTTTCACTTCCTCCCCCCAAGAAATTGATTGCATTGCACTGAGTGCCCTCCATACATAATCAAAAGACAGGCAGTGCAGATGAGACAGGCAAGCTGTCCCCTAGAGTGCTTTCATGAGATAGAAAGCCCAGCAAAGAAAGTGTCCAGGCACAATAAAAATAATACAAACATAAGGAAAAGTATAATGGTCAAATGAAATCATTTCTCAAAGACTGATGTTTCAATGAAGCACTTTTGCTGAGCGTGCAGTATGTTGTGAGAGAAAATGCTGCTGGAGCGTGGATTGTCCACTGAAATTACACAGTCGTCCACCAGCACTGAGAAAACTGAAAGAACTTAATTAATAATGTAGATCAAGATAGTTAAACCTTAATCTGTGTATTCACCTGGAGTAGACTTTCAATATTAGCCTTGGTCTCAAGCCTTGACTTCTCATGAATGCAAATGTGTATTTGCCACCATTGACTGAGGGATTTTATGTTCAGAACAACTCAAGTGTGACATTTTAAACTGATTACTCTGGACCTTTCTGCATGGTGTTATCTCTTTGGCTATTTCATCTGTATGTTCCAGCACGCTTTACTAGGCCTGCATTGATGTATAGCTTGTTTAAAAGAATGGTTTGAATAATGAACTGCTCCTCACTTTTATTCTGTTGCAGTTCAGAATATCTCAGCTGTTTAATGTCATGGAGCCTGTGTAAATAGATTGGCATCCTCTGCTGCAAATTCTAAATGATTCCCAGGATTCTGTTTCACGGCTGCTGTGATGTTGCAAAGGTCATGTGAAGATCGGCATGTTAGGATTCAGACAGCTCCCACCTGCTCTTTACTGTCCATATGGCTCATATTAGGAAGACAATCTTGATTATGATTATTGATTATTGATTATGATGATCATATACAGACACAGCATGCTAATTGGACAAATGCTACCATTTTCCTAACTTATGTCTTAAACTGCAAAATGTCTGCAGTAAAAGAATTATCAGACATAACAGAAGTTCAAATAATGTCAGAACCAATTCTTATTGTTGATTATCAGGAAATCTGCTAAGGTTTATTTTGACTCAGCACCAACTCATTTTGAATGAAATAAATACTGCTAATACTGTCAAAAAACACCATCAGTGAAATAGAACTGACATTCCAGTGCAAGAAACTCTAGTATTGTTGAAGGAAAGTCTTTAGATTAGGGTCCCTTTTGTTTCCTACTCAAAAGACTCCAAGATTTATCCTACAGAAAAAAAACTGTCAAGGTACATGCATTGTCTAACTTAAAGAACACTATTATACCAAACAATGTTGCAATTATTTCTTAATGTTGTAAGCTGTCTTCACAAAATTGTATTACTTTAAAACACTAATTTATGAAAATAATTTTTCTCTGAGAATGTGAATGTAGTTCACTACGTTTCAATGAAACTCAGTTAAGATACACACTCAAATCACTTAAGGACCATGTTGTAAGAACCTTTTGAGTGGATGCTTACACTTGAACTATGAATATAATTGAAGTGAACAAAAGCCTTTGTAGGCCTTGATTAAGAAATGCTTTGTTTTTTAGAGAACCTTTCAATAAAGGGCTCTATGTAGAAATCATTCTGTAAATAAGATATGTTTTTCTATTTAATGTAACTGAGGCACCAACCTATAATTTACAGTATGCACATGTAATAAATGCATGCACACTAATTTATTTTGCTTTACTCTTTTATTTATTTATTTATTCCTTGTTTATTTGACTTTTTTTTGTTGTTGTTTTTATTTATATGAAAACTTCCTCCAAAGTAAAGATGCGTCCCAATGGAAATAATTAAGCTACAGTGTCAACCTACTTTTGCCTGGTCCATTAGTCTACCTTTTTATTGATTGACTGAGTGTTCCTTCTCTAACTGAGTTTCATTTTTATATGTGACCTTGAAAAATGTAGTAATTATTCATTACTGTTCATTGCAAGTGGTGTTCCAATTGTTCCCATAACCTTTCTACTGCTTTGGAGATACATTACATTATGCCCGGACAGAGTGAAAGAATCTTTAATCCTCAGCTGCTGTTTGAATTGGCCAAACTGGAGAGTTTAATACTGCCTTAAACTGTTTGTATGCTGTCTGGGAAAAGAATAAGCTGCAGTGCATGTAGAACATTTTCAAACCCTTTCAAGTATTTAATTTTATTTTGTTATAGTTCAGACATCTTCATACTTCATGCTCGCTGGCATGCTTCCATCGCTATCCTTTATGACAATAACCTGTTGCAATTCTTTCCCAGATCTGTTCTTCTGTCTACCCAACTGGTATAGGTCCACTTGCAGTCTTCCTACTTCAGCTTCCACCAACTGATCTTTGACTCTGCCCTTACCTTTATTCTCTTCTTGATCTCTAATGTCATTCTACTCACCACCAACCTATGCTGCTTAGCTACACTCACCATCTGACCTTCTGAATACACTGATATGTGTCTGTTAATAATTGTCTGTTACAATATATTTAAACACTCTGATTAGCTGCCTTACACTAACATATAATATCTTATTTTCCCCCTTTGATGGTTGGATAGTTCATGGTCAAGTATGGCCAGTTAGCCGGAGCACATTACAAATTACTCGGAGGATTAAATTTAATCATGGCCGTGCTGCTGTTTGGAGGGGAGCGGAGTGGCTGGGGGGAGGTGAGACAGAGTGCGGGGGAAATGAGTTGTCATATTCTGCTCATTAATAATGCAGCAGATTTACTGTTGCTCAGGGAGGACAGAACTAATCTGGGTGTGGAAATTAACCTCCTTATCATTGACATCAGTGATCTTATAATTAATTTTCGGTTTAGCCCTTTGAAAAGCAAGGACGGCGGGACAAAAATCACAATAAAACATAAACCCATTAGAACTATGCTCTAAAAAGGAGATTGGGGAGAACAAAAACAGAGGGCATCACAGCCAATTATGACTCCA
This sequence comes from Hepsetus odoe, assembly GCA_017165825.1. Lineage (NCBI taxonomy): Eukaryota > Metazoa > Chordata > Actinopteri > Characiformes > Hepsetidae > Hepsetus > Hepsetus odoe. Next base: position 19,453,037 of record CM029374.1, on the reverse strand, counting down.
TCGATCCACTCGGAGCAAGTCTGAGTTATTACTCTCCCACAGTACCTGAGTAAATGACTCTGGGGTTTGCTGTGTGTGGCTCTTAAGTGTGGAATTAGGAACAGCTTTAAGGAGAGAGGCCCTATGTACCAAGGCTTCCTAAATGACTGCTTGCTCTGCATTGATCCCCCTTAATGCCTCAGAGGGTTGTGGGAGATGAAAGAATAAAGGCAGGGATTAAAGTAGGCCACGCGAGTCATGTCATACGGCCGACCACATCCCATTTCTTTGCCAAGCTGGCAATCAAGGATCCCACTTTTATCTGCACACTCAGCCTCCCAAGGCCAGGCAATGTCATCCAGGGCCATGCGCTTCCAGCAAGGCCAACAAAGGAATCATTCACATACACTTGTCAGCTAATGAAGCAGACAGGGGCACCTGTCTTGGCCTCAAAGCATTGAGAGGCCAGTAAGCTTTCATTCAGTTGCTCACGTCATTAAGGTACAGTAGCATGTTTGAAATGTCCTGCTCAAGTGAAGATTTAGTGTACATGATGTCATGTGCAGTACAGGTACCAGTAGGAATTGTGTGATAAATCTAAAAATAATTATTAGTTATTAGTGAGCCACGCTGTGCAAAAAGTTGACATAAGATAGAAAAGTATTGAACTACACTGAGGGTTTTTAGCTACCAGGGCTGCAAATGGCTTTGTTTATCTGAAAGTGAGTATTTGTCATTGTAAACACACAGTACAGAACACAGTGCACCACAACAAAATGTTTTCTCTGCATTTAACCCATATAGATTCCATGTGCTCAAAAAAGAACCCATAGCCATTTTGAGGGCCATTGATGAGGCTATATTATATATTAACTATAGGCACATAGCTGCAGACTGCGATACATTAATAACTATTTATTATTGTATTACAGCTTGAAGATATTTGCTAAAACACTACCGTGGTGGAAATACCAAAATATGTCAAATGGATTCAAATGGATTCCAGGAATAACATGTTTTAAGAAGTATATAATATAAGTGAACTGTACAAGAATAAATTAATTAATTAATGACAAAACTGCCAGGAATGTTGCTAAACTCAATCCCATCACTATGAAATTCTGAGATGAGCCTGCTTAACAACTGCTTAACAACTGCTTAACAACTGCTTAACAACTTCTTTAACAAAATGCTGAACATTCTACAATGCTATTCAAATAATGTGTTTTCTGTTCTTTGCAGTATGCTGTACCACAGTATTTAATATAGATTGGTTTAATACAATAATTTGGTCTATAAGATTTGTTCTGTGCTGTTTTTTTAGGCAATGGGGGGGGGCAATAAATTATTATTGGTTGTGCAATAAATTATAACAATGTTAACACAGCATTGAAAGAGGCAGCATATAGACAGATACTTTCATTTGCTTAATGGTCCATTTCACATTATGGTCTACCAATAACTATTTTAAACCTCATATGTAGTTGGAGTAAGGACATGCAATAAGGATTATATGAAGTGAAATTACAATGAACGGAACATTTGTGCAGATAGCCATGTTTTACTCATGTTGTTATGTGGAAAGCTATTCTTGCAAACAGCTAGGCACAATATCTACTACTACAGACTGGGCTACACTAATGCTGAGGAGGTAAGCATGCTCGGAGCACATGACAGCACAAGACAAACTGCCCCCCTCAGTAGATCACATTAGCTTGATAGAGAGCAGTGGCCAGCCAGGCTGAGTGCGTGGAATTATTTATCGCAAGTTCCAGTCCATTCTCATTCTGCGACACCTTTGTGCAGATGCACAGAAGAGTCAATCCTTTGGCAATGCATTACTCAACAGCTTTATCTTTGCGCAGCAGCACTCTCCACGTCGAGCGGCAATATTTCAGAGCAGTATGTAGCTCCTCCAAAAAAGCGAGGATGCATAGGAATTGACAAGATCGCTTCAGCATGCAACATGAGTGTGCAGAGCATTAATGATGTATTGATTGACCATATTGCCCTTGATGTAGACTCTCAGTATGGTGCACCTGCAGCAAGGATTTAATAATGCAATCTTGCTGATAAGACTGTCATTGTTAGTGTGACAAATGCTGCCTGTTGTCTGCACTCTATGACAGATGTGGAGCAGTGGCATCCCTAAATAGTGATTGCGCTTCTGACACCTTCTGTAATCTCACCCATGCGCTGATCAGACTGCCACATTAGTGACAGCTTTCCTCTGCTCACAGAGAGTCATTGCTGCTGGCCAAAACCTGTCTGGGTTGAGTCCAGCCTTGCATGGAGTCCAGGAACTTTGCCAGCAGTCCAGTCTTAGGAAAATGAAGGAATACTGCTCATCATTATCCTTTTTATTAGTACTCAATAAGCATAAAAATGCTGTAAATACCTATGGCATTTTTATTTTTCAGCAAAGATGTGCTTAGGAATGGAAGTGCCTAATTATAAATCAGTGCATGAATTCAGTTATGCTGTTCTTTGCTACTTTAATATTTTTACAGCACCAAAATAAGATGTGTAAGACAGAATTATAAACATAATGCGATAACTGAAAAAAAAAATAATTTTAATCCAAAGTGACTGATGTACACTGCATTCATTTGTTAGGACTTAAATATTTTCAGGCACAAAATAGCATAACACATTTTAGCAGAATGTACTGCTGTGTTTAGCATCATTGAAAGAATTCAAATTTGGTTGATTGTGCAGACATTTCTGCTCTGATATATTTCAGTGATAATAATTACTGATGTCTGAAGCTTAAGCAGAAGATAAAAAGGACTTTCATGAGACTCTTATGTAGTCAAAAACATATTGTCATCACAAGCAGGCAGTGAGATATTTAAACTAAAAGTGACTATTCTCGTCATTGTGAAAAAGCACAGTGAGCAACAAAGAAATTAGACCTCTGCATTTTACCTTTACACACATGTCAAGCAGGGGACAGCTACAGAAATTGCCCAGGAAGCAGTGACAGGTATGGTACCTTGCTCAAGGGTACCTCAGGGCAACCTACTGGTCTTTGAACCCATATTGTACATGACTGGATTCAAACTTTCTGATCCTGGGGCCAACTCCCTAACCATTAGGCCACCGCTGCCCCAAATAAATTTGTATTATTGGTTGAATGGAAATGAAAGTGGAGTGGCATGGTGGTGCATGAGGTAGTGCTGTTGCTTCACAGCGAGAGGATCCTGGTTTTAATTCCCAGGTTGAGTGGATATAGTTCTTTATGTGTTGTGTTTGAATATTCTGCCAGTGTTTTGCTTGGGTTTCCTCTATGTGCTCCAGTTTCCTCACACAGTCTTAAGACAGACACGTCAGGTTGACTGGAGATACTAAATTACCCCCTAGGTGTGATTGTGCTTGTCTGTGTGTCTGCTCTGTGAAGGACTGGCAACCTGTCAAGGGCTTTTCTCGACCTTATCAAACTTTTGCCGAATAATGTAGTATACAGTGCTCTGTCGACATCTTAGTTCACCTCAGAAAAAGGTATTCAAAGCTATTTGCAAAAGTAGAATATACGCATATGGAAACAACAAGTCCCTTTAAGCTTCTCTTTGTGTTTGCTTAACAATCTCTATCCCCCTCTCTGATCAAGTCCAGTATTTGAAGTTGCCATCCAATAAGTGGTCAGGCTAATCAATGCTTCATTGAATTAGGTAATGGAGTTGAGTAAATCTATGCAATGGCTGCTGTGCCAGTGACAGAATTAGCAAACAAAACTTTAATCTGCTAACCTCATAAAGCACTATTGACAGCATTTTTAAAATTCTTGTGTAACAAAAGAGGCTGGTAATGGTAGATTAAAGTGTAATGTCCTTTAATAATGAAAGCAAACCAAGAAACCACAAAGCATAAAAGAATGAGGGAAAATAAACATGAGTGTAATCACAGTGGAAAATACAATGATTAGACAGAAACGTCTTGTAACACAGGGGAATACAAAGTGACACACAGCACTTGGGCAAAGCAGAAGACAAGAAAGAAAGACAGCTGGGCAGTCTTAGACTAAGGTAGGACAAAAAAACATAAGCAAAAAGCATTTGCCAAAACCAACAACCATGGTGAACAAATGACAGGACGAGGGCAAACATGACATCTTGTTACTTTTCCTTATTTTATGTTATTTATATTTTTTCTTTTCTAATACATTTTCCTGGATGTCAAAAACTGTGTAACCTGTGCATAAGAAATGTTCTATACAGTTTAATGCTTAAGTTAAGTAAAAATGACCAATTGACATTGTGAAACACAACAAAATGCTTCCTCTGCATTTCACCCATACACACACGTGCAGCAGGGGGCAGCTATTTAAAGTTCCTGGGGAGCAGTGATGGGGATGGTACCTTGCTCAAGGGTACTTCAAGGCAACCCACTGGTCTGGGATTCGACCACTACTATGCTACTTAAAAACCTGAGAGTAGAAGTGGCATAAAAACATGACAGAGTGGTTAAAAACACTGTACAAAAACATCTCCTGTGTACTGTATATAGAAAATACATCCTAAAGTTGAATACATTTGTATTCTGAAACACAAAACCTGTAGAGATCCTTATAGTTGGCTCTCTCCTTTAGTCCTGTAGTCTCACAGAAACAGAAAACTGAACCCTAAACATTTCTTTGTGGATCTGCCACCTCTGGGGTAAGTGGAAAATTGTGTAAATATAATTTGTCACCAATCAATTACTTTAACTTTCCGCTTTGTAAAATCACATTCAAAGTGTTGCCTTTAGGAGTCATTACAGTTTTGTTTTGAAGGTAACATTACTGCAGGATGACGGTTAAATAGAGAACAGGGTATTCTTAGAGGAGAGGTATGTTGGGCTGAGTCGCCCCCAAATAGCACTTTGTTATTTGTGAAGTATACCTCTGGGTCAGTACCCGCTGGGAATAGTAGGCTGACACATCGCTTTCTATTAAAAGAAGAAAAGGGCCAAAGTGTGAGGTGGCACTTAATGAATCTTGCAGATCAATAACAGCAAGTCTCCTTCCATGTCATATCACTCAGCACAGCTTGAAGGCACCCTCCCTCACTGAAAAGATATTACTCTTCCGCTGAATTCTCCTTAAAGCAGTACAGCCTGTGGACTAGCTTCAGAAAGGCTGACAGTCCTTGAATTGCTTGTAGGCTAGACTAGTGTACACAGCCAGTCAGGGGCGTCCCAGTGGCCTGAACTAGGAGGGGGCCACTGGAGCAGGAAGCAAGCAATGGAGGACAGAATGTTTGCTAGCGTGATGGGGCAGCACACCGTGGGGAGAGAGAGTAAGAGAGAGGCTGTGCATGTGTGTGTGTGTGTGTGTGTGTGTGTGTGTTATGGACAGGCCCACTTGGAATGAAAACCGCAGAGACTGGCGCTGCCAAGCTCCCAGTGTGGAAGACCAACAGGAGAGAGCAAGCCAAGCCGCTAATCAAAGCAGGCAGACGGAACGCTGCAGCTCAAAGCCCACAGAGCTTGGCAGCAGAAGCTGACGGCCACGAAAAGTCCTCTCTCCACACTCTGCTCCATCCACCTCCACTCAGCTAGCTGCAAAAAAGAACCTGCGGACAAATCACAGGAGGCACAGACGGCCCAAATCACAGCACAGTCTAAAGCACCGTTGGAGTTTTACCAGGAGAACCACTGTAATGTAATTCTGAGATAATCCTTGGTATTTATATAGCTGCAAAAACATATGATGTTAAGGACAGATTTATTTATTTTAATTATTTTTTAGCCATCTGACATTATTACAGATAATTTCCCATTAATAAGGCTTAAAGCATTTTTTCCCCTCATAATAACAAAACAGGGACAGTTTTTAAATGTTATCTAATGTCAGCAACAAACTCAAAGTCAACTGAAATACAGCATGATAAATGACCAACTGAAGCGAAAATAGCGCTGATCCTGAATCAGCTGAGGAGTCAGTCAACAGAATTGTTTAGCACTTTTTTTATTACAGTAGGCTATTATTATTACTTTTATTTTTAAAATAAACACTGAAGCTCATCATGTGAAATTACTGGTCACTGGAAAATTCTAAGCTGTGGTGGGTAATACTGTCGACTCACAGCATGAGGTGAGGCAGTCCAGCTCCTTTCTGAGTGGAGTTTGCATGTTTTCAACTTGTCTGTGTGGATTTCCTCTTGGTGCTCCAGGTTACTTCCACCATCCAAAACATGCATGCCAGGTGGATTGAAGATGCCAAATTGCCCCGTTTGTGTGAATGTGAGTGAGTGTGGATGTTTGTGTTTCTAACTAGAGGTTTTTAGCCTTTACTGTAAAGGGAAAAGGAGCCCTCAAGCCAGAAATTTAAAGTTAAAGCTAATACAGTGTATAATAAAGGTGTTATTGTAGGTTTATTTCATATCATTTGAAAAAAACTGGGTAAAAAAAAAGATTTAAGGTCCACTTTAATAACACTTTAACTAAACATGTAACAGATGTGCACTATGACTGATGTATAACAAACTAATTATGGTGTTTATAAAATGTTCCTAAAAAAATACACACTTTGATTAACCTATTAAGTAAGTATTTTATTAATTTAATTGCATGCAACTACATCAGGAGGCAAAATAATTGATTTAAAGTGTTTTACAGTCACATTATTCAACCAAAGTCACTAACGTTACAGTACTTCTCCTGTGATAGCTAATCCAAATAGGAGTCACATAAGTGGTCCTGCAAAGTTGCTTAATCTGCCCTCTACCTATAGTGTGAATGCCCTCCCTTCAGGATGTATTCTGTTCCCCTCACCACAGTCAGGATGGTCTAGTTCAGCCCCATCCGGATAACATCTGCAGTACTTGATGGAAGGGTTAGTTGCTGTCTTCGCTCCCAGCCACTGATAAACTGATGAGAAAAGAGGACGAGAGTCTGGCCCTCATGCCTGGAGGTGACCGATGTTCTGATGTGAAGTTCCGGAGTAGTACATGAGCGAAATGGTGAAATTTACCACACCTTACATTTTTGCAGCCACTTTGGCTTTTTTCCTAGTTTTAATTCATTCACATCACTATTTCTCTATATACTGCAAACTCACACTGGTGACCACCCCCTTTTAAGTCCACGTTGCTGGTATCTATACTGTAGCTCATCTGCAGCAACTCCAACTTCCCCTCCATCATTGAATTTTTGCGGTCACCTGATTGTTGCATGCATGTCACTGATCAGGTTTATGAATATGCACATAAAAGAAAATCTAACGGTAGGGCAAGCTATAAGTTAATTTGACATCTTGAAATAAGCCATAATACCCAGCTATGCATATCCCTCTATACATCCCAAACAAGTCCTTTTTTTATCTGAGGTTTTAGAATGTCATACCTTAAAAACACTGAATGAAGATTGTCTAAGAATGTCAGACCAAGACAATTCATCTTAGCAGAGAATAAAAAGAGAGTTTCTTTCATGGATACAACAGCATTATGATGGAGTATTTCACATTGTAAGCTTTTTCTGTTTGTAATGTGGGTACAATGTATACAGAGTGAGACTTTATGGCAAAGTGGACTTCATAAAGTGGAAGCACAAGGTAGGTGCTTCTAATAAAGTGTACGATATGAATGTGTTCAACCTTTACACTATAGTTAAGCACAACATTCTGTATGCATTCAGCACAGCAACAGGCAATAAAATTGTTATCCAAAAGTACAGAAGCTGAGGAGTCTTTCTTGTCCATGTACCAAATATACCGATTCAGGACTTATAGGTCAATTTTGATCAAAAATTATGAGTCATTACAGAAGTCATACAGTCTGACATTTAAAAAAAAACAGAAAATTTTTTTTGAGTCACTGTCTGAGACATATAAATCCAAATGCAAATTGAAAGGTAAATCTAGAAGCTCTTCTCTTGTTGCTGCTTTAGTTTGTATTTACAATAAACATTACAACATTACATTAACATTACTGTTCACATCACATTACTGTTCATGTGATCACTCTGGCCTGCCATTTTTGATGCAATGGGAAACTGGTTTGACCAGGGTGTGTATAGTCAGTCAGTCAGTCAGTCATTTTCTGGGCCGCTTGTCCTAATTAGGGTCGTGGGGGGTGCTGGAGTCCATCCCAGCTCACACAGGGTGAAGGACGGGGGACACACCCTGGACAGGTCGGTGTGTATAGCGTGGGTTCAGATTAGTACTTTTACCCTGCCATACAGTTCTACACAGTGGTGTAGGGAAGGATGGAACAAATTACATACATAAGTGTAGTAAAAAAGCATCTACTGCACATTTAAACAAAAAAGTTATTTTTGTGTGATAGTGTAGTGACACAGCGTTACATTAAGTCTTGGGCAGTTTCACTTTATACTGGCATACACTGGTTTTGAATCTCTAAAAGAAAACAATTTTTAACCTTTGCAGTGAGTAAATGTACTGTGTAAGTGTAAAGTATTCCATTTCCATTATACTCTAGTGCAAATTGTCCAAATAATGCTTAAGTACTGGGAGAAATACATTCCACTATTGTTTTCTTCTAAGGCTAATCAGTGCAGCAAAAAAAGTGCATTAAATAAGGGATACCAAAAAGACTTACTTCTCCTTTGTTTTGTGAGCCTAAACAACACATCTTATTTACTATTGCCGGAAGCAACAGAACACTCTTAAAATCTCATGTGGAAGGCTGGCTTTACAGAGAGAAACACAAACGATGTATTGAATCCCTGCTGACCACACTGTCTGCTTTGGTTCAAAGCAGGTTACAGTGCTGTAATTCTGTCCTTTCTCATACAATTAAGCTGTGTATATGGGGCAGCCACAAAAAGCAAACCTGAAAGAAGAGGACACACTCTGAAAGATGCAGGCCGTCTTTTGACAAACATACAATAAATACTGGATAAAAAAAAAAAAAAAGAATCAAAGCTTAGTTTCTTTGAGAAGGTTTTGGGGAGAAGAGCTAGAGGGAGCACTTTTTTATACAGCCTACATTTCTTTTTCAAAGATTCTTTTTTATTCATATTTTGCTGTAGTTACTTGTGATTAAAGTCCCGGGTGCATTTATGTGATAAATGTTTTAAAAATACTACATTTAGCCCTGAGTATTGGACAGACCTATCTGTCGTTGTATGAAATCCCCTCACACTCCTGTCAATTTCGCTCTGCTGAACCTTGTTCATGACCGGATGACCGCAGCTCTGTGTCAACATGTGTCACTCGACAAAAAGCAGATGCACAATGCATGTCTAGCCCAACAGGGAAAACGACTTGAAGGAAACATTATTACCTGCCCATGCAGAAGACATGTATACACATTTTTCCGCTCTTAGATGGCCGCTGGCTGAAAAATACAAGTCAATTAAGACATAGGTGTGAGCTGGATGTTTGGAAGATACAGACGAGGTTGTTCATCACTGTCAGTGTGGTGGGTTGAACAGTCCTAACCTGTACTGAACACCAAAACTGTGAGTTAATTTACAGTTTTATTTATTTATCTGTTTGTGTGCTTCTATGTATGAACATGTCAGGTCAAATATATTTTTATACAACTCTCACAACAGAAGTCTCACATTCAGCTTCAGAAATCTGGGCCCAAAGCACCACCGAGCAAGCCAGAGGCAACAATAGAAAGAGAAACTTTCTCGGAGCAGGAGGAAACTTTGGGACATGGCTGTTTTTAACTCTCTCTTTATCTCTTACATTTAAAAAGCAATTTCTGCTGCTGTGCCTTTAGGACTTTGTGAAGTTTTAGTGTAGGGAAAACAAATTCCTTTTTAGAACATATGACTCTTTCAGGAAAACCACATTGTTATTTTTTATCCTATCTCTTCATTTAGTACTTTGTGGAACCTTCATTTGCCATCATCAAAGTGACAGTGGGTCCTACTACCTCATGATATTTGAGATTGTAGAATGAACCATGTGGGATTGGAAGCAAGCAATCTCATGACCAAGCAAACTACAACTTTATACAATATCACTCCAGTTCCTCCAAAGCCTTAGGTCCTGTCTTATGTACTCTCCTCCTTAGTTCACTCCATGGGATTTCAAAGGGTGCAGGTCAGTCAGACTGAGGGAAAACACCCATAACATTTGTCTACTTTTTGATGTTTGCAGATGCCAAAATACTGCCCTTTTCTGCAGATGTACACCGCCAATTCTCAGACAATTTTAGTCTCCATAACAGTGTTGTTCAGTTCGTGTGAGAGCAAAATGAACATGGACCCAGCTGCTGTACTGAGAAAATAGGAATTTCCTGTTGCAGCCATTAACTGATTAATGAACATTAATACCATTTTGTGTATTTGCCAATCTACTTTATGTTAATGAATGACTGGAGATATTTTGGCTCTGTATCAACTGATATATTGAAACCACCATGAAATAGAAAGTTATGGATGGCTGCTAAAACTCACAATTTCTAAAAGCTCTGCTTGATTAACAAAAGCTAAAATATATAAGGGAACATGCTTTAGTTATTTGTTCATACCTTACTTTACTTATCTTGCTGATAAAAATCCCTGAGTACCAACTATTGTGATGTGTCTTTTTTCCTTTCATTCTCCTTAACAAAATGTTCTTCAATGATATTTTCATTTGTTTTTACATTTTTAGATCAAAATTAAGGTAAATAATCAAAAAACATGAAAGGAGTGATTTTTTTTTTGCTTATCTATACAAAGTGTAACGCTTGGGTGAAGGTGTGCACTCTGATGAGCCCAGGTGTGCTCAGTCAGAGTAGAGCACCATCTACCATGACGTAACCGTGACACCAAATCTGTGATTCCATACCATTTAAGCAGATGCAACTAAGCTAGTGAATACTTCTTCTTATCTTTTGCTGAGATTAAAGATGTGTCTGCTTAAAACGTCTCTGCATAGGAACCTTCTTCTGATGGACATATATGCAAGTGCTCTCTCTTTCAGAAGACCACTCATACTGATGAAGGGAAGATGTGCTTAGAGAGAAATCAATGGACAATACATTTTTGGAGGAGCCTGTCCTGCAGATAAAGGGTGCTTGATGTGTTTCACCATGGGTTGCTATGTCAAACAATGGCATGCGCACTTACAGCACACTGTGATTAATACATTTCTAATTTTGAGATACAGTGGAGACTTCTGTCAGGGTTTCAATGTAAGATTGGTTGTATTTACAGAGAATAATTGGCCTGCATCTAAACTATCCATGTGCAGCCATATAGAAATAGCAGACCACAAAACTGAATCAGATCAGAATGGTTTTTCCCAACTATAGACGGTTATGAAATTATGCATCTGTTCATAATCATATAAACAGTGATCTGATGGAGATATGAGAAAATACAGAGCTGAGTTAGAATGGTCGATAACAGGGAAGTCATTACTGTCAGTTTAGTGGTTTTAGCTCCTTTTTTTCTACCTAGAGAACAATACTCCCCAACACATGAAGACATTTTCTAAGCTATAATGATCTATTCTCTTTTTGATAGACTGTCATTATACCACACAGTATCTTCATGTCTTGCTCAGCTTCTGAATTGGGATAGCAGCTTAAATGTCAGTAACTTAAAATCACCTCTCTTCTGCTGGAAATGTCAAACAAAAATGTTTGCTGGAATTTTAACTGTATTTTTCTTATGTTCAAGCAGAACTGCTTAGGTGTAACACTCATCTGCTGCACAGTTTGTGCTTTATTTGAGATTACTTGTTTATACTGTAACTAAGTCTTCTTTGTGCCTGCATTTAAAAATTCACTTTCCTTTACAAAGCCTGCTTGTTAGTGCATTGGCTGTGAGTTAGAATTCATTTTAATTATCCAAAGATTCATCTGAAATGCAGAGATGAGATTCATTCCTTCTTTTCTGTCAGAACTCTTAAATTACAATTTAAACTTTAATTATGAGCATAGATTGGGAAAAATGACTTTGCACGGCTGAAGATTTTTCTTTCTAGTAGGAAAAACATAAGAAAAGTCACTGTGCTAATCTCAATGTCTCATAAATTCCTAATCCTTCAAACATTTGCATTAGTTAGGTCTGCTTAAATCTATTGGCAGTTTTGTACACAAGGCATTTACTGGATCTATGTTGATGAGATCAGTGGAAAATCTTTACTGTGTAGCACTCTAGGCATATTTTTAATCAATGATTCCAGATATGATACTGTCATTAATAAAACATATTGTTATCCTTATTACACAGTGAGGAAAAGGCATTTTGTGGATTTAAATGTACCTTCAAAGTTAAAACAGGGTCCTTGAAGTCCAATTTTTTAGTTTAAATATGTTTCTCCCAGAGGGAAAGGAGAAGAGTTGTAACCTAATCTTTTAAAGTAGAACAGTAAAATAAAAAGAGTCAGAACAGGGTGTACTCACTCAGTCTACCATGAAAGTATAAAACTGCAGGGGAATACAATGGAACTGTGTTCTCTTAATAAAGCTACTGAAAGCATAACCTTTGTGGTATCATCCCAGTGACAGTTATGTTGTTTTCTGAGAGTGCATTATTTATTTACTGTGGTTGTTTGTGATTGAAAAGCACCAACAGGAATGTTTTGTTTCATTGGAATGGGTGGGTTTGCATAAAATTACATTATATCTTCTGAAAATGCTAACTTATTTTTTATAGTATTATTATTATTAGTTGTAGTAGTAGTAGTAGTAGTAGCATCATTATTACTACTTATAGTTTTACTGTTAGTATTAAAGTAAAGGTCATGTCATATGGTCAGATATGTTCATCTGAGGTCATCGAGCATACACAGTCAGATGTGTATTAATGTTTTGGCCTGGAGTGATTGGAGAGATGAGTATGGAATAAGGAGGAGAAATCTGAGCTGATCTGCTGTTCTGCTGCTAATCAAAGCGAACTACTGAGGCAAGCGATCCCAGGCTGGAGCAGAGCAAGTGCTGCCCGTCAGCACCTCCAGCCAAACATAGCTGTCCCATGCGTTCATCGTGCATTTTGGATAGTTTATTTTTATCACCATGTCTCCCGCTGTGGGCTTGAGTCTGCACAGCTTGTCACCAACTATGTCCCATCTCAGGCTCCAATTTCCAATTATCAATGTTAAATTGACTCCTAGCGTGCAAGACTGCAGAGGGCCCGGGATATTCTGTGGCACAGATGTCTAGCTCATGGGTCATGGCTTCAGTGTATGTTACACATTTAGGGCATGTCACACTCTTAGTGTTAGGCAGTATGTAATTACCCCAAGAAACATCCACTACAGATATATATATATATTATATATATATAAATATATAAACATATATAAAATTATATTTATATATGCATGCGTGAAAAATTCAAAGACAGTTTTCTTAATGAAATGCAGCTCTGTAAAACTGTACTACATTAACATCCATTATAGCTTAGAAGGTTTATTGCTTGTAATTATAATTATTCCATTATGAAAATGTTTGGCCATACTGCTCACAGCTTTCAGTGTGTGTAAACATACTGAAATTAACAAAATGCAAAAGCAAAAAAATGCATCCAAAACTTGGGTGCATGAGTTTTGATTTCCTAGTAAGGCCAAAATGAGCTGACATCAGCTACATATTACTGTGTTGTCTACAGTCTTATATACCAGTGCTAGATCTCTAAAATTGGTCTAAATCTGTGTTATTGTATTGATAAAAGGTTCCAAAGTAGTTTATGGCTTGCACATCATTTTGATTTGTTCAGATCCTTTAAGGTATATAGGAGTTCTTTACATCTTAAAAAGGTTCTTTACACATACATCCTGCTGTAAAAGTGGTTCTTTTTAAAACTATAAAATGAAAATGTCTTTAGATGATCAGAAGTGGTTCTTCTGTTCTAGTGATTTTGGCACCTGTGGTTTAACACATATTGTTGTTTTAGAAAGAACTAGCAATACCCCAGATATACTCAGAAAAGTGTTGCACATTGTGATGTAATTTAGCAGTGTTAATAAAACTACCTCTAGGTCCAGTGCGCCCACCGCATGGGAGAATATAACCCTAAAGCAACACATCGGAACTGGTGTTAATCACATACATATTACCAAAAAGTTTGGTAGTGTTTTAAAGAACAATGTTGACCATTAATTAAAAACACCATTTGGGATTAAGACACACTTCCTGGAAGAACTTGGTCAACTTCAGCACCACCAATCGTCTAATAATAGCACTGATCACAGTGAAGGTCATGCTTTCAAACACACATTAATAAATCATAATTACAGTGCGGAACTCAATGGGGGCACCAATCTTTATTATGCCACTGTTTCTCATTACAATAAGAGGAACCTTTGTTTATTTCAGCAGCATCGATATTGGTCACTAGTACTGTTGTTTTGCCACATTTGGTGACTGATACTCCAGAGGGCATTTATGAACTGAAAACCTGTGCTAATCTGTCTGGGAACTGATTGGCTGGAGGGTGGAACAATCATTTCCTGGTCAGGCTTCAAGGGGATTTTATTAGAGGCAAAAGAAAGAAGAAAAAGCCATGGAATGGAATGCGATTTATGTCCAATGGAGGGTGCTGGAGCCAGACTGCAGGCTACAGCTATTACATTAAATCTGTCCCCAGTCAGAGAGCTGCTGATCCACAGCCTCCTAGCCTTTACAGCAAGTGTCTGAACATTTCACTCATGCTGTCTTCATATCAAACAACATGACTTTAAGCAGATCTTTCATGTCTAATTGATTCCAATTGAGTGTTTGTGTAAAAGTGTGTTTGGAAGTGGAGATTTTCATCTGTTCACCACCCACCTCACGCTGATCATCTGGGTGGTTTTTATTTAATGCAGTTTATTTCTTTTTCAAAAGCTAAAAAGGTTTGAATGTGGAAGACCACCCCCTGAGCTTAATTTCAGAACTATTAATAAGGTATGCCTGTTTATCCAGATCTTACTTTATCCACTCCAAGCAGCATGGGATGAGGATGATGATGATGATGATGATGAGTTTTCATAGTGCAGATGAAAGTGACTGGCAGGATTTGTCAATATTCCCCTTGAACCTACTTCACTTCACATTATGATAGACAGTAGTAATAGTACTACTTCCAGGCACTGAACATGAGAAAATGAGAACTAACCTTAAAAAATTTTTGTTTTGTCTTTTTAAAACAGCTGACTGCTACTGCTTCTGAATGCAGCCCTTACAGGTATTTCAAATCATTTTTAATTGGGAAGTGATCAAAACTCCAACACCAAAACTTCCCTTTGTGTACAGCTCTTAATCCCTGTCAACCAAGCGCTATCTGAATCAGTGCTTGATCCTGTTTGATTTAAACAGCTTAAGTACACCTGACTTTCTCCTTAAAAGCCCAAAGGATAATTTAATCTCTCCTCCAGCTCTAGCTCCTACTTAAGCTTTTCAACATGACCAACAAAATCTTTCATCAGGCCCATTTATTTAGCTCCCATGAACAAGCATACACAGAGAGAGAGAGAGAGAGAGAGAGAGAGAGAGAGAGAGAGAGAGAGAGAGAGAGAGAGAGATTGCAGGAGCATCTACTCTGTCAGCTCACACAGGAAGGGAGAAAATGTGCCTTAAAATGTGCACCATGAAGATAACACGCCACCTTGTGGCAGTGTAAAATGTGTGAAGTAACATGAAGTGGCGTGAGCGCAATGACTAACCTAATAGCACTTTCATCACAAAGATAACTCTCTGCAGCAGCAGCAACCAAATCACACTAGGAGCTTTAAGACCTACTAAACACTAGAATTTTCATGATGCAAATGGCTGTTTGCACAATCATGTAATTCCTTAACAACCATCTCTAAGTGCCGCTTCTTCCATCTGACAAAAAAAAAAAAATACTACATTAAAACAAAAAAATTCTAAATTAAATTAAATATAAAAAAAAGAAAATATTTGTCCAAATCCAATATAATATGTCAGAATTTTTAGGCTAAGGTCATGTGAGTTTTGGGATCGATTTAAAGTGGACTCTAGGATGGATGGATGGATGGATGGATGTTAAGATGATTCTTAGGTGAAATTTATATTAACACTTTTCTGATAATCTGGGAGGATATTATTTATTTCAGTTGTTTTATTTTCAAAAGCTGGAAAGGTTTAGGATTAGGCCAGTGGAAGACCACCTCAGAACTGTTAACAAGGTATTCTTGTTTATCCAGGTTTTTTTTTTACCCACTCTACCCAGGTCTCCCCAGGTTATTTTATGTGTTAAAATTACTTTTTTATTCATGTCCATCAATAAATAACATTCCAGTAAGACTGAAGTAATTAAGGGAGGCAGGAATTGTCAATCCTGGTGAATAATCAGTTGTACAAAAATAGCAAATTCATGGGCTTTGCTATGCTTACACATTCCACCCAGGCAAAGGTTGTGTTTAATGTTGACAGTTACAAGTTGTGTATAAAAGCTAAAACGTATGGAACTAAACAGATCTACTATAGGGACGGTATGGGGGCTGTATGGGCAACCTGACTTGTTTATGTCTGTGCACCAAATGCTGCAAGTTATGATTAACTGTGTATTCTGACACATATATATCATAACCAGCAACAGCGTTTTCAGCAATTTGTGCATAGATCATAGAGCCTTAGGTGACCATGACCCTGTCACTGGCTCGCTGATTGTGCTAACTCCTGCATACTGGGAAGTCTCTGCAAGACCTGCCATTTTTGGAGATGCTCTGATTCAGTCTGTAAGTTTATGTGTGTCTGTATGTGTTGTTACCAAGATATAATGACTGCACCACTCAAACTACCTTTAGTTTGTAATAAATGATACACACATAGTTTTGTGCTACTAACATTTTTTAACAGGAAATATAACAGGCAGTTACTTCCTACATTGCATTCTTTTCTGGACATTGCTGTGCTTTGGTCCAGTGCAGCCAGTGTTTGACCAGTTAAGTCTCACACAGTTTCATAGAGTACACTCTCGCTGTAGTTAACGGGCACTGCTGGGCTCAGTGAAACAGAACTAAGACTTTATTTACAGATACCTCAGGTAAAACACCACTAAGGCCAGAGCACAGGGGAGAGGGAGGCTGAAAGAAATACAGAATGGGATGGGCGAGTGATCCTTCAGGCATGGACACAGATTCATTAGTGACATCGAAATCTCTGGTACACTATTGTCCATTAGTCCATTAACCTCCACTCTCCTAATTACTCCTACATAATCAAAACACTTTAATGCTGTAGGTAGAAAAACATTACAAAGTATGCACACATTACTTTGTAATGGCCAGTTTTGTGTGTTACGAGGCAGTGAAGGGGCCCGACTTTAGCCCCTCATTATACTTCAACCATTTTCTCCTGTAAAAGATTAAAAAGACACGTAATGAGGCTTAAACATTGTGTGTGTGTGTGTGTGTGTGTGTGTGTGTGTGTGTGTGTGTGTGTGTGTGTGTGTATTACACCAGAACTCCTCAGTGTAGGAATCAAGCATTCAGGTCTGTACACTCGCTCACTAGTGAAGAATATGGTAACAAATTGCTCATTTGACTATGACTTTTTTTCTATATCTATGTGGACCAGTGTCTGGTTCACAGATATGCTTTTGTTTCTGATTTATACACTACATCTACACTATTATACCTACTCTTTGAAGTTATGGATGGACTTTTCTTGCTTTTCACAGTCTGTTCACAACATACATTGACATTCTCAGTCAAATTAGAAACAATTAGTCTTTTGTGTTCCTTCTCAAATCACAATTTCCAGCCATGCTCTCTAATGTCACTTCAGTCACTGTTCTTGCTGAAAGACTAGTCAACTGAGCAGTCTTTGTGAATTATGTTCCTGCCATCCATGCTGCAATAATGAGTCCTTTTTCAAAGACACTTAGATCTTTTCCTTTTGCTGTTTTGAGCCAAAACCAGGTTTGCCAGATCTGCTCAGCAATTGCCACAGAGCAGCCTAATAACGGTTTCATTTCACTGAGTATTATACCTGTCTGCCCCATCTGTAATTCCTATTTGCATAACTATCATTTTATGCATATATATATAGTCTGAGGGTCCAATATTCTGTAACTTTCCAAACTCTCACCTGTTTTTAGAGCAAACAGGCAGTGAATTTGGGGAGGAAGTGCAGGCTGGCCTGCATACACTAGATAAGCTGTTCCATTTGCAAAGCCACGGGAATGTGTATGCACAGTTAAACACACAAACATGCAAACACACATGTGGGCAAAGAGATGCACTAGCAAGGACACAAACATAAAACAATACTACATGCCATGAGAAGAAGCTGAGGATAGCTCTTGTGTTTTTGCAGCAATAGTTCAACAATTATTCTATCGGCCACACAGAAAACAAATCAAACAGCAGTAGTATTGGTGTTCACACATGTTTTCTACAACACTGAATCTTACAAGCACTTTGATGATGTCTGCCGTAATCATAGCCTATATATTTAGTTACAACTCTTACGTTATCTTTTCTTAACACTGATGTAACGAGGACTAGTCCTTGTTACAAGGGCAGCGGTGGCCTAGTCGTTAGACAGTTGCCCCTGTATTGGAAGATTGTGGGTTCGATTCCCTCGCCAGTAGGTTACCCTGAGGTACCCTTGAGCAAAGTACCGTCCCCGTCACTGCTCCCCGGGCAGCTTTCAATAGCCGCACGGTGTTCGCAGAGGTCCAATTTTGTTGTGGTTCACTGTGTGCTGTGCTGTGACCTCGCAATGACAAGCGTTGTCACTTTCACTTTTTTTCTTTTCATTTTCACTAGTCAAAAGCAGTAGAGAGGGTTATTTACTACTGTACTTTAATGTGCTGTGGCCATATGCAGGAATACCCCAAAACTGACAGCACCAAATCCATATATTCCATAAAGAAAGACTAAATAAATGGCCACTTTGGTCAAAGCAGTTTGAAAAAAGTATCATATTTCCGATCGTTCTTGGAAGACATTCCGCCCTGTCTGAGAGACATCCAGCCACCACCTTAATAATACTTTGGTAACGGCAGTAATTCTGCCAGAACGACCGATGAACAGCCATATAATGGCAATCAGAATAGCTTTTATGCAACTGTATTTATGCGAAAATATCCTATTGGATGTGACAGTTTATCACTTCATTTTTCAGTGCAGTGTTGCAGGCAAGTGATTGGGTAATAGGCGGAATCCATTAAGAGCACATTAGCCAGAGATAATCGTTTAAAAGTTTCAGAGAACAGAACTCGTCTGCTGAATGAGAGGCATGATCCAGCTGAGAGCTCAACGTGTTTTACACAAAAAAAAAGTGATCATCACCCACTGGCTCTTCCGCACATCATAATTAGGCTATGCCCTCCAGGAGACAAGTAAGCCATGGCAAAGATTTTGAACCAAACTTCAGTGTTACAAGGTCACCATGGTGACCCACCAATAATGAGTGTAGAAACAGCTCCAGCTTGCTGATCTCAAAGATCTAACCATTTCTTTAAAAATCCTGAAATCGTTCTCTTCCCTGTTCACCAGCAAGTGCTCAGCTTCTAATCATCTCTCCAGGATCCCATTAAAAATCTGCCACTCTGCCATGCTGGTTCTAAATTTTTCCTTGACTCCAGCCTTGTCAAGTCTGGTACAGACTAGCAGGATCATGTGCTTGCTACTGCAAATTCACCATCACTCTCAATCAACTCCAGTGTCCCTGTCAATCACACATTCCTCAGTCTAACCAGCAAAGGGACTGCTGTCCTGGGATATTCTCACTGACAGCAAAGAGCTGGGCGGAAATGAAGGCTAGAGTGTTATGGAGACTGATGGCTATGCCTGAACGTGCAAAAGACAAAAGTGGTTATTAAAGCAATAAAGCATTGCACTTACAATGAGATTGACCAAGATAGGCAGAGGTGAGAGATAAAGAGATAGTAAGAGAAAAGAGTCTAAGGTACATTGAAGGAAACTGACAGCCTCATAGTCAGCTTTGATCTCAAATGAAAAATGTTTTTCCTGTAATCAATGGGCGCCTCATGATGCTGTGTTCAGCCAGAGGTGTGTAATTTGGGTTCAAATGGAGGGCAGAGCAGAGAATGAGTCAGCAACCCAGTGTAGAAACATGAAATATGACCTAGCGCATTATTCATTTTTTGTCAGACATCCATAAACTTTTTATTAGGCATGATTTTTCTTTCAAGAACATTTCCCACATGATAGAACGAAAAGCAGAAATAGTGGGGAAACTTCTGAACTGATTCAAATAACCCTTATGTTGAAGCTGCCAGGACACATCATAAAGCACAGAAAACACACTAAGTTAACTCTGCTGTCAATTTCGAGTCGGGGAGATTTCAGATTCGCAAGTGGTTTTTTAATAAACTGAGAAATGTTCAGTATATGTGCTTCATTTCTCATAGTGGGTTGATGTTTTTTAAGGCCTATGACATCAAAATGAGAGAAACTGGAAATTCAGTCCATGATGTCCAATGCCAATAACAACAGTGACCTCACTGTAACAATGGGGTATTTTGTACATTTCCTTTTTGGTCAGTGAGCATGCAATCTATTGTATACCGACAGGAAAATTGGAAACACAGCCATTGATGGCCAGTGTTAATGACCTTGTGTGTAGGCAATGCTTACCTGGGGAACAGATGGTCAGTGGGCTCTGGGAAATCATGGGCACTGGCCTTCACATGGAAGTTGCTTTGGTATTTACCACCTAAACATTTTTGCAGACCAGTAACACACCTTCTTAGAAACAGAATATTCCCATATGCCAGGGGTCTCTTGCAGCGAGACAATGTGTATTGCAATGCTGCAAAAATGTTAATGAACATGAAAAGGTTCCACACAAATCCACTCAAGCATCTGTGGATTTCCTGGACAACCTACAGGAAATAAAGGACCTGATGATAAGATCTTGGTCCTTTGAGCTGAGGTCAACTAAGATTATAAACACAGAAAAGAAGACAATTAAATTGTTCTTTTTACATGGTAGTCTGACTAGCACTCTGACTAGCACTCTTATACAAGTATCAAACCTATGATTAACTTGCAAATTTAGTATGCAGCAAATAAAATTCTTAAACTCAGTTTCAGATGTTGAAAAAGAAACAACCTCATTTCATCAAGAGTGAACCCTCTGCAGTAGTGCGCCCTCCGCTCCTGATTGTGTGTTGTCTTTGTGAAACAGGCTGTAATGTTTTCAAATGATTGAGCTTTGCCTCCGGCTTTCTATTCAGCCTGTTTGTCCTGTTGAGTGACAGCACCACTGCTACCTGACACCCCGAACCTGGCCTTCCCCAGACCCGTAAACAGCTCAGTGCCATGTGACGTGATTTTGTCAGCTTGTTTTAAATCACATTGTCTCCCACTCTCTTGCACACAACACTGTAATGAGAGAATCGATGTACCCCAGTGATCACAGATACTTGGATACATGCCACAGTTCATCAGGATCTGAGGAAAGCCATGTTCCTAAGATGGCAAGATTAGTAGATCAGCCATCCTCAATAGCTCAAAACACCTACCCTTCAGCAACAGAAAGCTTCAGGTTTCAAAAATGTTGAATAGAAACATCCAGTAAATACTTTGGTTCTCAACATGCTTCAGGATATGTTCTGGTCCGTTCAACAGTGCAGCTGCTTTGACTTGGATTCGACATGACACACAAATGCAATCACGGATTTATTTTCATCACATGAACAGATCGCTGGGCAGGAAAACAAGAAGCAGCCATCGGTAATGACAGTCTCATGTTAGGCCAAGAACATCAAGCTCTGTCATAAAGCAAAGTATCAGTGTGACTGGAAAAAAACAGCAACATTTTATGATGATCCACTGTTCCTACACACTCAACTGAATATAAATTAAAGAGGCCATATTCTACAATGCACATCCTTTCTAAAGAGGGTCACAAAGTGTTAAGTACGAGAAGATATACCCAGTGGTGTCAGGAAAAAAATATCCAGTTAAGCCCCTTATTTCAAAAGGCATTATTTGAAAGGCTGCAATAATACATTTGCTTTGCCCATTAGCAGCACAGCAGCTTATCCTTTTCCACCTTAGTGAGAATGGCTGGGACCAAACTGCTAAGGAGTGAGTGAGCAGCCATTTGCAAATGTAAATGGTATTTATTTATTTTTTGCTACTCATTCTATATACAGACTGCATGATATAGACAAAAAGGGAACAACTGTTTTAAAGAGTGGTTGGAACATTTTTGGTAAAAATCAAATTGATGTCCATGAGAATACGATATTTTAATATTTGAGTTTGATTTGAATTTGTTGTAGCATTTCTGTTGCATGCAGTCGCCCTTTTTGCATATGCAGTCAACATGTTTCCTAATGTCCAATTCATTCATTCTGAAACAAAAGAATAAAGATTATAGAAACATGCACTTTTCTGAATAAAAATGACTGAAAATGTTAAAGTCTGTGTCTTATTTTTGTCTTATTTCTTTCTTTTCTTTTCTAAGTTTATGACTTTATGTGTAAATGTTGAATTACTGATATTTTAGGTCATATTAATCGAGAAATATAGAACATCCTAAAGAGCACCATTGTTAATGCTATGCTTTGCCTAACTCACTATGTAATTAAATATGTAATAATTATATTTGATTAGTAAAGGACAAGAAAAAAGGAAAGTAAGTTAAAAGTTTCACCAGAAACTTTGCTTATAATTTGCGTTTTGTGAATCTGCAGGTAATCTACAGAGAAACAAACGGATGTTTTGAAATGACATGCAAAGGTCTTTCAGAACCAGAGGAGACCTCATTACATCTAGCAGGTTTTTGGAATTGGACTACAGATGTATTTTCTGTCCATCCTGCAGAGATAGTTTCAAGTTTGCTGGAAGTTTTTCAGCAGCATTTACCCCCCTCCTTGTTTCTCCTCCTCCTCTTCATATCATCCACTGCAATCTGACAACAGTTTGCCTGAAGGCTGAAAAAGAATAAACAGCTTTGCCAAACTGCTGTCAGCCTGTAGACTGCTGGTGTGTGTTTAACATTGTGAGTGTGTTACCCAGAGCACAGCGGCTCCAATCCCCACAAGTCCTCTCTGTTGGAGCCAGGTAGCAGAGACATGTGATCTGTGATCTGCGATCGCAGTAAACACTGAAATGATTCAGGCTGACTGACAGCTGCCCACTCTGCGTTTGATGGGTGTGTGTGTGTGTGTGTGTGTGTGTGTGTGTGTACATACGTATGCCTGGAGCTGCATCTCCACAGTGGGGACTCTCAAAGCCCTGCTGAGTGTAGAACATCTTCATGAAGGCCAGAGTATTCACTTTCCACAGAGACACCACATCACATACATGCTGTTCTGATCTACCCTCCATACCCCCCCAGTACTATATTAATACATGTTATGGTAGAGCATTCTGTATTAAATAGTTACATTTACTGTTACTTGTACAAGTTCCATACTTCAGTAGTGGTCCTACATGGACCCTTGTGCTTTTCCCTTTAGATGTGAGATGTAAGATTTGAATACTTTTATACACATATCAGTAAAGAGGAGGTGAGTTAAGCCATATTGTCTCACGGGGATGTTAATAGTTTCTTTCAGTTGCGAAGGCACTGGACATCTGTATCTTGAAGATTATCAGCCGTAAAACTAACAATGATGTCATAATTCTAACATTTATAACAGATCCCAGCATAAAATACCTGTATATGAATAGCAGTATATAATAAATAGTAACATAAATTGTATCAGTTAATATATCACCTGATCATGTGTGTTGGATTAAGATTTATTTTTTAAGGTTTTGTAGGGCAGAAGGATCCTTGAGACCTAAGAGTGGAGAAATCCGGATTACTGAAATGCTGCTCTCTGAACTCAGTGACCCCTGCATTGGAGTTATTCTTTAGAAAGCTTTTTTCACCTTTTTTCACTTTCAGTTTTTCACTATCGTTATATCAGTGAAGTAATAATACTTTTACCTGAATATGTGTTTAAGCTGTACTACCCACCTCTGAACATCAGGCATGCGTAAGTGCCACTAAAAACAAACCAAGAGTTGAAAGTGTTTGTCCAAATGTCTTTCAAATGAAAGGCATTACATAAAGAGTGCTGCATTATAATTTTAGAAAATGAGACACAAAAGTAGTGCCTCTTTGCTTTCCAGAGAGTGGTGATCATCAAAAGTTAGGCTATTGAAATGTAATAAGTGAAAATAAATGTAACGTCTTCAGTTCGGAAAAATCCAAAGGCACCATCTCTTAGAAAGGTAAAAGGCCTTTACATCTTTGCCTAATGCATGCATTTAGTAGAGAATAAAGAAATAATGGCATCACTTTTCAGAGAGAGAGGAAGAGAGAGAGACAGAGAGAGAGAGAGATAGAGAGAGAAAGAGGAAGGGAGAGCACCTTGGATTTTTTCTGAAGCAAAACATTTCTACTGACTACTTCTTGGACATTATAATTTCATAAATAGTGCCTCTGACAGCAGACATCAGTTTGCCAAAACCATAAACTAGCTTTTTTCCAGCAGACAGTCTGCTATTAACATGCATCCTAGATGAGATTTTGGGCATAATCATTTGTTGATGGATGGGTATAAATGCTCAAATGAATTTAAATGTGATTTTGATTGGAAATTGAAAAACAAAGTAAACAATAGCCTCCTGAAAAATATTCAGGAGATGCTGTATTATTATAGAATACTTATTACATTGTGAAGTAATTAGATGTTACCTGACATTCACTCTAAAAAAAAAAGTATGTATATCATTTAAACACTGATTTTAAAATAAAATGTGTATTAGGTTTTAAAGCAAATTTTAAAGAATAGATCATTGCTTTAATGTGATGGACTGGCAACCTGTCCAGGGTGTTTCTTTACCTTTTGGCCTACAAGTGCTGGGATGGTTATAAGCACAGGTATTATTCAAAAGTGTTTGGTTTGTTACTACGATGTGAGTTCTCATGCTGTGTTTGTGTCATTATATGGCCTCTCTCTCTCTCTCTCTCTCTCTCTCTCTCTCTCTCTCTCTCTCGATATATATATATATATATATGAACCCTTTGCTCGTTACTCTTTAATGACCTGCTGCGCTGCTGAAAACAGAATCTAGAGTAGATAGTAGAGTAGAGTAATCTTTTATTATCCCACGAATGGGAAATTTGGGTGTTACAGGGCTCTTATAAAAGTGAGAGATGTACAGAAAAGGTTCATTTATTTTATTCATCCAGAATCTTTTGATAGCGACAGTCTCTCTGACTGAACTGTAGCCAGCCATCCATGGGCTCTTTCTGCGCCCAGTGAAAAGTGTTCAAGGCTGTAGGCTGGCATAATACAGTTTAAAGGCAGGGCTAATTTCAAGGTTTATTTTCCATCTTAACTGTGGCCATAATTGTGTTGTAGGATTCGTCTAAAACTGCTCCTCGACAGGAAAAAGCAGGCAGTCTTTTCCTAATCGTCAATCAGCCTGGCAGGAGGTCCACATAGATCAGGGGGGTTACCATGACTACCTGAGCTGAACCTAACAATCTGGTATATATGTCTTTCTCTCTCTCTCTCTATTTCTCTCTCTCCTCTCTTTCTCTCTCTCTCTCTCTCTCTCTTGCTTTCTCTCCTCTCTCTCTCTCTCTCCTCTCTCTCTCTCTCCTCTCTTTCTCTCTCTCTCTCTCTCTCTCTCGCTTTCTCTTCTCTCTCTCTCTTTCTCTCTCTCTCCTCTCTCTCTCTTTCTCTCTCTCTCCTCTCTTTCTCTCTCTCTCTCTCTCTCTCTCTCTCTCTCTCTCTCTTTCTCTCTCTTTCTCTGTCTGTCTCAAGTGCACTGTTATGGCAAGTATTCATACTCACCGAAAATAATGAGGAAGTGTGTGCACTTGAGAAGAATAACAGATTGAAGAATACTGACTCCTCTAAACTTCAGAGCTTCACTTCAGCAGACATTCAGCAGCATGAGCCTTTCAGTATTATCAAGCCATGAATCTGCTGGAGGATTTGCATTTATAAGTCTTTGAAATTTCAGCTCATATAGATCAAAGTTTGCTTATTGCCTTGAACGTTTGACCTAATCCAAGTCAATATTACCTGCAAATTTGACCTAGTGTTCCTTTTCTTTTATAGCACTCCATGCCAAAACACATAAGATTTGAACATACAATTCAGGAATTAAATCGATGCATTTGTGTACAATGAATTATACAAACAAAAGCTGTGCATCATTCCCAGTGGACTTCATGTCTATGTGAATGCCAATGAGAGTGCACCTGTATGAGGGATGGGAAGTTGCCAGTGCCGCTCAGGTTTGTTTCCTCCCTGATCAATGAGCCTGCCTCCAGCCAATTGACCTCAGGGTGAGAAGAGAAGACCCGGCTCGAGCTGAGAAACTATTGATCCCACTCCCAGTCAGCAGTTACATGCTGACAGCTCCACATGCCTATTAGATTTCTTTTGTTATGTGCAGTGTAGAGTTTTTTTCTGCTTTTAATCAACACCAAGACACAGGCTATTGAACTAGTTTGCAATAACATAAAACTAGGCTGAGAGCAAAGAAAGGTATGAGAGAAGATTGTAGCCTTTATGCTTCATATCATACATTCTCAACAGAGTGTTTTTCTGCTTTAACATGTGATACAGCACATAATGAATATAACAGTTCTAAACTTTGCAAGAACAGTTAAAAGCACACAAATCTCAAGCGAAATGTATGTATTCACATCATGTTGGCGTTCTAGTGTAAAGGGCACCAGCATCCACCCTCAGTATTGTTCGGTATGAGGGGAATACTTATTTAAAATCTTAAAATTGTCCAAGAGTGAATTTTTCATCTATGCACTTGTCTAGTGGTAGGGTACTTGCCTACGGACCTATGGATTCAGAGGTTCCCGGTTCGAATCCCACCTCTAGCACTACCACCATTGGGTCCTTGAGCAAGACCCTTAACCCTGAGTTGCTCCAGGGGGACTGTCCCTGTAATTAGGACCTGTAAGTCGCTCTGGATAAGAGCGTCTGTTAAATGCCGTAAATGTAAATGTAAAATAAGCTCTAATTGAGGGAGGCATGCAGCTGTCAACTCACAGCGAGAAGGTCCTGGGTTTAGTAAAACTGAATTTAAAATGTTCCTTGTATGTCTGTTATAAGCTACACAAGTCTGTTTCAGTCTGTCTTTGCTAGAGGCACTGCAAATGTCCCTGAACTGTGGCTGGAAGTTGGCATGATGTGGCTAATCAGTCAATACTTATAAATCAAACTACAAGGCTTCTGCACTCAGCACACATTCATGAGATGACTCAAACATTTTAAACCAAGTACCATTGATAATTATTCTAAAACAATTGCCAGCAATAAGTCTCCTCACAGAAATAAGAGATATAATCTCTTGGCCTATATGTGCAGAGATCATTATAGTTAGTGGGGTGACTCGGTTTAGCTGAGCAAATCTATACAATGTAATGGATGAAGATGGTGAGCATCAAATGCAGATCTGGCTCAGCATCCATCTTATAATGGTGCTTGACTGTGGTGAGAAACCCTTCTCACAAAGGTTACTCATAGAAAAGGTCACCAACTTGCCAGAGTAAATCTCTGATTTTGTTAGCCACTTTTAGCCACTTGTAGCATTTCTAATCAGTCTTCATTAGCATTGCTTGTAGACAGGTTGGAAATGAATTATTGTCTTCATATTAATTTTACTAAAAGTATTTTTATATTATATTATATTATAACATATTATATTATATTAAAACACTAATAACTGTAACGCAATGTTTCCTTGTACATAGACTGTGAGTATTTTTGTTCACATTTATGGCATTTTGCAGATGCACTTCTCCAGATGTACATCAGTGCTTCATAGTTCCCTTTGTTCTTCATTCCTGTAATCTAGGTTTAAGTCAACAAATTGTTATGACCTTTGTTCCAATTTGCTCGTGATTGCCTGCACCTTCTTCCATGTGCTTTCATTTGTTTTGGTCTGTGCCCTACCTTAGCTGTGCCCCTTCATCAGTGTTCTCACCTGTGTCTAGTCTGTCACCCCTCCATGTGTTTCCAGTCTTGATAAATGAATAAGTAGCTTTGTGTAACTGTATGTCTTTGTCATGTCTCTCTTTAAACTACCCAGAATTTATTCTGTGCATTTTATCATGTTCCTTAGTTTTGGTGGTCTGGTCCTATTTTTTGGAGTAATTGTGGTTTATTTCATGTCTTCGTTTTGTTCTATATTAATCACCAAACTATCATTTACACACCTCCGTTGAAACATGTGAATGATTCCATGGGTCAAGTGTTTACCACTGTGCACCTTTAACCTTTTAGCCACAGTGTGATATCAAAGGCCCTGAATCATGTTGGTTTAAGTATGTCAGCTGTATCTGAAAGATGGAGTGATAACATATTCACAATGCTGCCTCAACCCACTGCCAAGGTAGGTGCAGTGCTGCAGGCTATGAACAGGCTGTGCTGCTTACTTTACCTGCTTGTTAAAGGAAAATATCTATACATTTTAGACCTGTTGTCATTTTTTTCTTCTCTGTTACAGTTTGGGTGTTTTCTGGCAGCAGATATATTGCATCATTACAGAATGAGATCTTTTTAGATTTGGAGTTGAATTCCTGCTTGCCATTTCCACATGTGAGCTTAATCACAGGGCTGAAAGCCACAAATCCATCACAATCTTCAACCAGAGTGATACGCAGAAGGGTCTGGACACATTAACTCAATCAATAAGCAAAGCAAGCACATCCTTTCTTGTTATATTAGGTAATTGGGATCAAAATAATGTTACTTCTTTTTCATCTAGCCACATATACATTTTGCTGATCCTGCAAACTCGTATAAATTCACCTTCGTTGGCTATGAAGATTGATTTGTTTCTCATTTCTAATGCATTTTGAACCTGGAAATTGTGATAAATTGAATGACTTTTAATATGACTTTGCTCTTGGCATGTAAACTTCATTATGTCCCATGCTGTGGATTTATTTGCCTGCCTAGGTCATTATGTTTCTCGGTGAGCTTGTAAAGTTGATTGGTTTTAATGTGTTAAACCTGTTTCAGCCAGGGAAACACACACAATATGACTATAAGCTGATTATGTCTTAAACCTCTAAATCCCATCTTCCCCGTTTAATCTCCAATCCCGGCTACCCACACTGTTTGGTCCCGCGCATCAAACTGGATCTAACTTGAAGCATATCAGAATATTTAGGCGTTTTTGTTTTTTTTTTTGTTATTGTTGTTTTTGGTTTTTTTGGTTAATGTTCTTATCTTCTAGCCCGGTGTTCGCCTGGACTTTAAAGTTTGGTGTTGTTTTCTGCTAAAACACACTGAATCAACTCCAGAAAGAAATAAACCTTGTCTAGGTGAATGTCCTTAGCCTTTTTGTGCATATATACATGATAAAGGATGGTGTGGTACAGATGGGATGGTACAGATTTGAGCAATTCAGTGCTGTGTAAGTAAGTTGCAGTGGATAAGTCAGCTATACAATAAATATTTATAAATATATACAAGATACGCTCTGCATATTGACATGGCTGTCAGGTGTGTGGATGCTAGGCAGAGAAATTCAAGGTTTGTGCTTATGTGTGTATGTATGA
Organism: Hepsetus odoe; assembly: GCA_017165825.1. NCBI lineage: Eukaryota > Metazoa > Chordata > Actinopteri > Characiformes > Hepsetidae > Hepsetus > Hepsetus odoe. The sequence goes on along the minus strand of CM029374.1, from coordinate 19,423,695 downwards.
ATACACGGTATTGGTATTAATGTGGTCTGTGTTTATATGTCTATGTATGAATAAATTGTTCTAGTATTTATGTGGTCTGCTTCTATATGTCTGTGTATGAATAAGTAGTCCTAGGGGTTGTCCTGGTTTAAGGAGCAAATGGCCTGCGGGAAGAAGCTCCTCCTCATTCTCTCTGCGTTGGCTTCAGGGATTGTCCCTGCCCGCAACAGAGAGAAGAGTCTATTGTTAGGATGATTGAGGTCCTTCAGTATTTTCTTGGCCTTGGTCCAGCACAGCTTGCTGTAGAAAGACTGTAGGTCAGGGAGCTCAGCTCAGATGGTGTGCTCAGCTGATTGTACCAACCTCTGGAGGGCCTGCCTATCTTACATGGCACTGTTCCCAAACCAGGCTTTGATGCTTACTGTCAGAATGCCCTCAGTGGCACAGGTGTAAAAGTTCTCCAGCATCGTAGAAGGGAGTTTAAAGTCCCTTAAGTGTCTAAAGTGGTAAAGATGCTGTCTTCAGTTTTAGCAATATTCATCTACTAATGACATGAATACACAGAGTGCCATAATGTCTTAAGTATGACATTATTATGACATCAGCTTCACAGAAATGGAGAAACTACATTGCAGCAAACTTTCAGTGCAGGACCCTTGAGAGTTTGCTTAGCCTTGGGGCCCTGAGTAGTCATTTCCATTACTCTGCCAGCTGTGACGCCTGGAGTTACAGAGTTCCTAAACAACCTGCAAATGAAGATTCCCATTAAAAAGAAGAGGCCTTTTCTCATCAGTGAATATCTCAGCCTGCTGTGGCTATTACATGGCAAATAGGGAAAAAAAAAACATTTGTATTTTCTAGTTTGAACAGCTATCTGATGATTTGGTCGTCTTCTGTTTACAGGACTGTAAAATAATTGTGAAATTGCATCCTGTTTTTTCCTAAGTGCGTTTACTGAAAACCAATTACAATATTAGCTATGGCTCTAAATGGGTCTGCAGATGTACTACACACAGCATCTCCATTGTGTTGTAATAGTAGAATAGTAATCTGATCTGCACATCTGAAATTAAATATTCTACTGTGCACATCATTGCCTGTTATGCTGATGGAAGGTGCCTCTGAAAGTGAAAGGCAATTTCCTTTCATTGCAATTCTGCTGAAATTGCTAGATTTGACCAGACATGGCTGCACCTTTGAACCAGAAGATGAAGTGGTAATCCTGCCAAAGAGCTAATGTTGTCCAAGCAGCCTGTGATGGTGACCTGGACCTCTAAAAAGTGGTTTTGTGCTGAACTTGCTACTGTGAGGTGGGCTTTTATAATGCAGATGAACTTTTAGCCTTTGCCACTCCATAATTTTAAGACTTGGATTTGGGTTATTTAATGATGATGATGATAATAATAATAATAATAATAAGTATTATTATTATTATTATTATTTGCATATTTGCAAAGAGCTGCATCTAAATGCAGGATGCAAATATTTGTTACACATTGTGCAGTGTTTATTGTTATTTTTATGAAGTCAGCCTTCATTAGAACTCATATCTGTCAGGTAGATAAACAACCTTCAGGCATAAGAGTTTCAACATGTACTTCTAACATTAATTTGTTATATGTCCTACTTGACATATTGTTAACTTTTTCTAATAATGATAAACTTTTCACTGGAAGAGCACCAGAAACTGAGCTTCTGTCTTGACAGTAAGCCAGATTCATAGGTCCAGGCAGAGAAGATGAAACAGATTCCACAGAGACCTTCAAAGTCAATATATTTTCTTCTGACCAGTCAAAAATTTCACCACACACATTTCCACTTATGAAAGGTATGAAATATAAATAATGCAGTGATCTATGTCTATCCTGTATGTTGTGCTTTATCCTTTGGTAGACTATGTTACAATTTACATTACATTTATATTCACTCATTTAACAGATTCTTTTATCCAAAGTGAAGTCAACAACATCAGCTACAGTGCAGTGCTATAAAGGAACATCAGTATAAAAGTACAGTGTTTGAGCTTTACAGGAGAAGTGGTGAGTAAGTAGTGAAGAAGTGTGAGGCAGGCATGTTAGAGTGTGAGATGATTTAGGGGAGAGGGTGTTCTCAGAAGTGATGGGTCTTCAAGAGCTTCTTGAATGTACAGTAGTGGCCAAACATTTTGATGATGACAAATGACACAAATATAAATTGAGCCTCAGTTTTTATGATAGCGATTTGGATAAAATCCAAGAGTGATCAGATTAATTTGCCATGAAAATGAACTAAACCCCCCCCCCAAAAAATGTATTTCCATTGTATTTCTGCCCTGCCACAAAAGGACCTGCTGACATACTTTCAGTGATTCATTAACACAGGTGAGAGCGTTGAGGAGGATGAGGCTGGCGATCACTCTGTCATGCTGATCAAGTTAGAATAGCAGTCTGGATGCTTTGAAAGGAGGGTGGTGCATGAAATCATTGTTCTTCCTCTGTTAACCAAGGTTACCTGCAAGGAAACACGTGCAGTCATCATTGCTTTGTACAAAAAGGGCTTCACAGGCTAGAATATTACTGCTAGTAAGATTGCACCTAAATCAACCATTTATCAGATCATCAAGAACTTCAAGGAGAGAGAGAGCTGCGAGATTGGATCACCACCAGTGCAGTGCTCGCTCAGGAAAGGCAGCAGGGAGGTATGAGTGCGTCTGCACGCACAGTGAGGAGAAGACTTTTGGTGGATGGCCTGTTGTCAAGAAGGGCAGCAAAGAAAGCACTTATCTCCCACCCTCTGCAAAAGGTGCAGGGATTAGGCTGCTGAGGACCAGCGTAAAGTTATTTCCTCTGATAAATCCCCTTTCCAATTGTTTGGGGCACCCAGAAAAAAAGATTGTCTGGAGAAGAACAGGTTAGCAAAGTTCAAAACAGGACAAAGTTAGAGAAGCAAGGTTGCATTGGTTTGTACATGTCCAGAGGAGAGACAAGGATTATATTGGGAGGAGGATGTTGAAGATGGACCTGCCAAGAAAGAGGAAAAGAGGAAGACCAAAGAGGAGGTTTATGGACGTGGTGAGAGAGGACATGCAGGTGGTTGGCTTGAAGGAGGAAGATGCAGAAGACAGGAAGAAATTGAGACGGTTGATGCGCTTTGGCGACCCCTAAATGGAAGCAGCCAAAAGGAGAAAAAGGAGGAGAAGAACAAGTGAGCACTACCATCACTGCTGTGTCATGCCAACAGTAAAGCTTCCTGAGACCATTCATGTGTGGGAGTGGCTCACTCACAATTTTGCTGAACAACACAGTCATGGATAAAGAATGGCACCAAAACATCCTTCAAGAGCAACTTCTCCCAACCATCCAAGAACAGTTTGGTGAAGAACAATGCCTTTTCCAGCATCATGGAGCACCGTGCCATAAGACAAAAGTGATAACTACGTGGTTTGGGGAACAAAACATCAAAATGTTGGGTTCATGGTCAGGAAACTCCCTATGGGTAACCAGTGGAGGTCAGAAAGGGGCCACTGAACAAAGGAAGTACAACCCCATTGGCTAGTTCTCTGAGCAAGGACTAAAAGTAGTGCGAGACTACAGCATTCTGAATGGAAGTTCCATCAGATAGAAAATGTAATCCATTGCTTATTTCAGTCAGAGAAAGCAATGCAA